>JAQJVL010000329.1:663033-1023033 GCA_035578905.1 Stictocephala bisonia | reverse complement strand
TTTTTTTTTTTTTTTTAGGAAATTCCAAAAATACTTTATTAAAATATTTTACAACAGATTGAATTTACTTGCGGTTTTAATTATGAAATTATTGTAAGGAATATTATGCATTTGGAAAAGGCAATATGAAAGAAATTATTTCTTTGCATAAGTTACAAAATTAATAAAAATATATCGGGAATACATTGCGCGTGGGAGCGGGAGCGGACGCGCCTCCTGATCGGAAGCTCGCTGAGAAGAAAGAAAAGATTCCTGAGCACCAAAACAGCCTTAGCCATAAAGAATGTTACTTAAAATGGAAAGATCTGGAATTAAATCTTAACAAAGGAGGTACTATATTTGGTAGCATTGAAAAACAATTGCAGAATGAAATCACTACCTGGAAACAGATCTTACACAGACTCCTTCACGTAACTTTATTTTTAAGTGAGCGAGGTCTCTCTTTTAGAGGGGAAACTCAAAAGGTGGGTCATGCAAACAACAGCAATTTTTTAGGTGTGCTAGAACTTTTAGGTCATTATGACTCTATTTTAGCGAAGCATCTAGATCAGGTTAAGCAATCTCAAGAATCGTATAAGAGAATGCAAGTGCATTATTTGTCTTGGAGAACTCAAAACGAATTCATAGCAAGTTGTGCTTGATTATGTAAGGAAAGTTATTGTGGGCGAACTCAAGTGATCTAAATACTATTCTATTATGGTTGACGCTACACCAGACTCAAGTCATGTAGAACAGACCTCTTTTGTATTTAGATACGTTATTTTCAAAGAAGACGTAAAAGAATATGAATTCCATGAACGATTTTTGGAGTTTTCCGACTGCAATGAAAAAACTGGAGAAGAAATCGCAAATCTAATCAAAGAAGTTCTTAAAAAATATGAAATATCCTTAGATGACTGTAGAGGACAAGGATTCGATAATGGCAGTAATATGAGTGGCAAGTATAAGGGTGTTCAGGCTGATATTTTAAAATTAAACTCCCTGGCTGTGTACTCACCCTGTGGATGCCATAGTTTGAACTTATGTGGAGTATGCGCTGCTGAGAGTTGTACTGAAGCTTATGGTATCGAACTGGAACTCCCCACTTCCCGTGCAAGAAAGAGGAAGACTTTTCACGATGAAACAGCTACAGAAGATGTAATGTTGATTTTATCCCCGGAAGATCGCTTCAAAACAGAAGTTTTTTACACAATAATTGATGTTTTGGTGGCCAACCTGAAAACGAGGTTCACAGCAATGAAATTTTCATTTTTATGGAAGTATAACGAAATGGACGAGAAAGTTGTGTCCCCAATGTGTGCATTGCTCTTCGCATATTCTGTTGCCTACCAGTATCCGTTGCTCAGGCCGAGAGATCATTTAGTGTTTTGAGCCGAATTTAAAATTGTTTAAGATCTACTATGGGTCAACAACGATTATCTGAATTGGGACTGTTAAGCATAGAGTCAAAACTTGCAAAAACTCTTGATTTCGACCACGTAAACCAAAACTTTGCGGATATGAAAGCAAGAAAAGTTATGTTGTAACTAACATTTCTATTGTAAATAATTAAAAGCTATGTTTAATTGTTAAAACTGTTTTAATGTTCTTCCTTCCTGTGTCAATAACATGAGTGTTTACTATTGCAAATCCCAGTTTATGAGTTAGCAGATTTTCGGAAACTAGGTTTGGGGGGGGGGGGCCCGGTCGGGTCTCATCCCCGGGGCCCGGCCTGGCTCTGGGCGGCCCTGACGGAGGTAGTCGGCCATATTGGTTTTAATCCCATAAGACCAATATTATTTTCGAAACAGACTTACTATCACGCATATCCAAACTAAACAGTTATTTTTAAACGGATTTTTTCCAAACAAATTGCATTTGATCAAGAATGAAATTGCGCGTTGGAATTGCTTTGTAAATTCATAATTAGTTTTATAAAAAAAACATAAACAAATGTTTAGTTTGGAGTTTTTATTTTCACTTATTTTTCAAAACTAGGCGTATGTATTCAAAATATAAAAGCAAACCCAATGCAAAATATGATAACGTTTAAAATGACACCTTATACAAAATGTTGGTCAATAAATAACGAAAACATATGGAAACGCAAATAACATTGTTCTTATGGGATTAAAACAAACATGGCCGACAGCCTCTGCAGACTCAGCAAAAAAAAAACAAACGAAACGCCCAGCAAAGACAATTTAATAGATGATCCTCAACTTTTAACATTAGCTTAATTTTTTTAGCTTATTGCACCTCCTCTAAGTTCATACACGAAAGTTCAACTAAAAGGATTCAGACTTATATAATAGAGCTTTGGGGAAACTCTCCTTATATACAAAAGGTTTGTACTGAACCAAAACTAGCAGTGGAAAGTACATGTAATGTATTTGTACATCTAATGACACAATGATGTAGAGGGACTTACTAAAAAAAATTAGTATGTTCCCTTCACATTTTCATACATATAGCTCAATTTATTTTTCGAACGATTCTTAAAAACTTGGCAGGCAACAAAGATAACAGCCTATACCAAATGTTTGGGGCTCATCACAGATATCCAACCAGGTATGGTGGGACACTACACACACCGAGATATCGTCTTGTTTTGTCGGAGAGGGGGCAGTTTGGCAGGTATCAAGTATTTTAACAGCTTATGTACAAATATAAGAGACATAAGCAATACAATTTCTTTCAGAAACTGCTTAAAAACATTATTTCTTAAAATAAAATATATACAGGGTGAAAATAAAATATGGACACGATTTCACAACAACGCCATTTTTTCCATATATAACTAGATAATTCATTTTTTTCATAATTGTGTTCTGCAAAGTATAATTTTTTATCAAAATAATTTACTTGAAACCGTTAAATAGTGGAAAAATAATATTATTAAAATTAGTTACTTTAAAATTCAAATGACCACTACTCTGGAAAGGATAAACCTTTCGAAGTCCGGTTTGCGGTAATTAATTTCTCTTGAATAGACCTTTCATTTAATACCAAACTCGACCTAGAATTAAAATGAAGATTTTCGTTCAACTCCTCGTGGGCTGTCCCCCCGAAAAAAAAATGAAATGTCGCTAATGGTATCAGAAAGAATGTTCTTTGTAACCACGATTATGTACAAGATTTCACTTTTACAAGTGAGGTTACACAAAAGTTGCGAAAGCGTTTCCATATGTTTTTCCAACCTGTATATACATCATAGCAGATTTTTAAAAGCAGAATTAAAATCAATGTAATGGCTATTTTATTGGATCTTGCATACTTTTGTAATTAATTCTGTCAATATTATTATTCAATTTTAGATATTTAGTTAATAATTTAAGCTATGAAGAGACTAATCTAGGACAATTTTGATATACATCTTGTTTGTAACAAATGCATTAGTCAAATTGATAATATGAAATGAAAATTTTTAATTTGAACATTTGGTTCAATTGTGCTCAGTATGTGACAGACGATCAACGAATCCATCCTTCTTTTTTTAATAAACAATCCATACCTATATTATTAGTACAATGAACACAATTACTGATTTAGATTAATTAAGTGTTTTTTTGTATAATTAATGTGCAATGTAACTCGGCTACTGGCTGTTACATTGCACAGCAAGTTACTAATACATTAAGTTCGTTGTATTAAGTATTATATAAATACTAGGGGACACCCTTGCACGCTACGCGTGCCAACCCCGTCACTCGCTACGCCCGTTACACCTCGGCCTCGGCCAGTGACTTTTGACTATAAATAATAGTAGGTTAACTGTATAACGTAAAATCATAATATTACATGTATTTACAGTATCTCACTCACATTACTGGCGATGCTGCCTATTTATTATCATAAACACACAATAATATTACTTAGCCAATTTCAAACGTGTTTAATTCATTTGTTTTTGTTTTAACAGGTAAAGATTAATTAGAAACATAAAATAACTGCATTAAATTACCGTAAACCATGCCTACAACCTTTCCTGGTTTCTAACCTCATCAATATTACAAACACCATTGTTTGCATTTCAAAAGGTGTTAAAACTTTTTGTAATTCCTTATTTACATTTGAACAGCTGTTACTTTGCGATTCTTATAAATCCCTCTCAATGTTATTCTTATGGCCGAAAAACGAAGACACATTTTTTTACACCTCGACCGTTTCGATTGGTTAATAAATAAAGGAGGAGTTGCGTTGACAAAAAATGGCTGCACATATTACATATAAGGATACTATGTGTTCAGATTGTTTTGAATCATATTATTTTCAGATTTGTAGAGAGTGCCTACTATAATATTTATAACGTTATACATGGACTGTTCATACGATGTCTCACATATGCTATATATTTACTTATTCAAAATACATACCAATTGTTCACAACCGTATGTGTTATATCTCTCTAGTCTACGTATAAATGAGAGAAGCATTGAGAGATAGCACATATTTACGGAAATGAATTGATTAGTGTTTTAATTAATTAAAACTAACGGTAATAATGTATTAAGCAAATAAATATTGATAAGACATAAAATGTTTAATGAATATTACTGACACGTAAAAAATGGGAAAATATCGTAATTATAGGATGTAGTGTTAAATATGTAAATAAGCAGTACATCGGCGTCTTAAGGATAAATAAATAAATAAAGATATTTAATAGCAGATACAATTTTACAAAACACGTGCAGGATCTTGTTCCAAATTCCGATTTTGTACATCAGCATAACCTTAATTGCTACTTATCGCATTTTAATATACATTTTCCTGTGTTATGTCCATCAATATCAAATATATATGTCACCTTAAAGGTCGAATAAATATATCAGGGTTTCAACAATTTCACCTCTTACTGTAAGTGTATTCGTTCACTACAGTACTTTCTAATAAGCTGGTTTAGTCCCTTATAAGAAAAATAGAAGTTTTTAATTATTTATATAAACTATTTGTTCTATTAAAATAACAATTTATACGTGGTTTTATCGTCATCATTATTATTTATGGAACACACTATTAGTCTATTACCAACAAAACTTAACAAAATTTGTTGAGATATTATCAAAATTATGAGATTCGAGCTAATTAATTTAGGGGTTTTCACAACTGCAACCCCGTGACATGGGTTTTCACACTCACTTAGGTCCACATACCAAAATCAAGTCAAATTCTCTGATCCTTTCCATGCGTACCCAATGTCTCCTCGACTATTTTGACTAAGGTTGGTACCGAAGGCACACGTTCCCTTTTCCAAGTTCTCAGCATTCCGTTCTTTCGGTGAACCAGATATAGATACCAGATGCTAAATAGCCGGATATCCGGAGGACAGGCGGCGACTGGGCGGTGTTTCCTCTGTGGAAGAGGAAGCCGAATGGCGTGGCGCATCACCGACGTGCCGAGCGTATCTATACGATCGTCGGCAGGACGAGTCATTACCATGGCGTACGTGGACGGCGGTGTCGTTTCAAACAAAATTTGACTTCACAGAAAATTTAATACGAAAGCACAGTCGATGAAAGCAACACACAAAACTCACAAACGTTAAACTGTTAAAGGAAAGTAACGTAAATTGAATTAAAACACGCGTTATTAATTAATTAATAGAACGTTGAGATTATTCTCCGTCATCCACTCTAATGGAACTGTATGTCAATGATTGCTTCAAGAAAATGAAGACAATTATATGACATCAACTCAGTTCGCTGTAGTGTAATGGTGAGTAAGAAAACTCTCACCTATTTACACCTGATGAGACGAAACAACGTCGAAACAGCACACATGGAGACCATCTGGTCCACGTACCAACATCCTTTCGGTGTGGCCAATGCATAGCGACCAACTGTTGTCAGAAGGTGCCTTAGCAAGCACTACTTGGAGCGCTATTACTTTTGTTAACGCAGAGTAACCCGAACTGAGTTGATGTCATATAATTGTCTTCATTTTCTTGAAGCAATCATTGACATACAGTTCCATTAGAGTGGATGACGGAGAATAATCTCAACGTTCTATAAACTTACTCCACTACTAAGATCTTCGGACTAACAACTAGTCCATCTCGATTTAATTAATTAATTCATAAAATTAATCATTATTGTTTCTCCAAGTGAGTTAAAATTCATTCTCAACTATAATGCCAAAATATTTATTGTAAGCTGTTTTTTAAGCTTAATAAAAATTTTTTTATCAGGGAATAACCAGAAAAGGTATATTTTGTTCGTAAATAGAGGTGCTATTTGGGTAAATGTTCAATGAATATGCTATTATGCTGTATAGGCTTTATTTTCACTTGCTCGGCAGTGGGACTGAACAATAAGCGACCGATAGTGTTTCTTTACTGCCATTAGAAAAAACGAAAACTCTCTAGTCTCTAGACTGTGTAAAGTACAGTAAGCTACAATTCTTCAAAAAATACCATGCATAAACAAACAGGTCCTACACTAATCATTACACATTTTTAATCTTCAGCAAATTTTAAATTATAATATTAGACAAGAAAACGAGAGTACCCAAGTTGCACAATGACTGAGGGAAGGCAAATGGAGTATTTTTGGAGCATTCTGCACTATCTGAAATAAAACTAATTTATGCTAAAAATATTATTGCAACTATGATTGCAGTAAAAGGACGCCAAAATACGTCTTTTTCATAATTTTATTTAATACAAAATTAATGTGCAGAATTTCTCTTAATTCTGAGTTTGTACAACAAAAGAGAGCGCAGTTACTGTTACTGATCCCAATAAAGCATGTATTGAGTGAGTATCCATGCTCTACAACAGTGGTTCTCAACCTGGGGGGCGCGCCCCCCTAGGGGGGCGTGAGAGAATTTCAGGGGAGGCGTGAGGGTACAAAGAAAAAAAATTAAAAACTGTATATTTTGTTAAAAAACAAAAACTTTCAAAACCATCAAATAAACTTTCATTATTTTTATATATATCTGGATTTTTATTTTGCATCCCAGCTTTTGCTAACGTAGAGTTAGCATCGTCAGTTTCATAATTTCACTGTTCTAACTTGAACCAACCAATTATTGGTTTTTATCGCATTTTACTGCAATATCCTTCCACCACAGAGCACAGAATTATAACTTCTGTGCTCTGTACCTACCATGCAATTCTAATGTAAGTTGCATTTTGTGGATGTATACTCAACGTTGTCACTGTAATATTGCATCAGAACATATTTCTGTTGAATCACATTTCCGTACTTGTTGTAGCATCATATAATTATTATAAAGTTTGGCTAAGGGCGAATAAGCTGTAAATATAAAATAAATACTAGTTTGCATTTTTGCAAAAGTAGTTTTAGTCAGAAAATCCTTAATCTAAATTTTGTTTTTTTGTTTTTTAAACTATATATTTTTAAACTATACAGGATTTACTACCGTACAAAACTGTTTTAGGCTTTTCAGCACGAGAGTTACAGACTCGTCCAATCACACTGATGCAGTGTAAAAAAATGAAAGGTGTATTATAGGCCTATCACCTGTGAGGTTGAACCTTGTTTTTATTGTTAGTATTAAACATTGTGATTTAGCTGAATCGAGGATTATTAAACAATAATTTGCTCTGAAAACTAAGGACAAGAAACTAGTATAGTAAGGATATGAATATTTATTGTTTTTATTCATTAATTATATTTCTATGTTAAACGTCAACCGGATGATTGTTTCAAGTATAATTTTTTTTATCCTGAGTCAATAAACAACACCGTTTATAAAGTAATAATGAAAATCAATTTGACCAATTTTCAGTGATATTAAATATTTAGAATGAAAAGTTAGTTAGTACTTTGTATCTACTAGTAAATAACCAGGAAGAGTATTGTAATACATTGTACGAGTTGAAAAAACCACCAATTAGAATCTACTCCATAAATACTTTATTAATGGTAATTTTTAACTAAACGTGTATACTAAAATGGAGACAGTTTCAACTTCATAGATAATCGAGAAGTATTTTAGTTGTCACTTTTAGGCGGTCTTTTATCTTTAGTGATATTTTCTTAAACAATTACAGGAAAATATTGCCGTGATTGCAACAATTTGTAATTTCACGTTTACAACAATTTAAATCAATATGGACGTTCATGACGTACGACGATGGTCTCTATATTTAATTCTAAACTTTTTCGTTTCACTTTCGATCTCAAGGGACTACTGTTGTCTTCGTTCTGAGGTTCATGAACTAATCTTTTTAATCGTCCTACGTATTATTGACTTCCAATACCAGCTACCAAAATAAAAGGAGGAATGAAAAATTGAAAATCAGATTGAAAACTTAATATGTTATACCGGTACGTTGTTTCACCTAAGAATTTATGTCATAATACTTCCGTTTTTTTTTTTTTTTTTTTTTAGGATTTTGAGAAATTAAAAAATCAAGTTTGGTCATCTTGTTTATTGATCACTTAACTTCTTCTGTTTTTCAATGCGTTCTAGTGAATTTTACTTATTCGTGGTTTTTTGTACATACAAAATTATTTTAGAAAAGTTTACGCTGAAGTATATACCAGTATTCTACTGGTAAATTGTGTAGAATTAATTTGTTGTTATTATTATTAATTTTATCAGACGTAACGCCTACATATATATATTTCCACATACCTAATGCTTGAACATTTACAAAAATTAAACCAAATATTAATTATTTGGTAGTGCTTAGAACATATAGACAACTTAACAGACCTTTAAAATGTAGCCAATATTAATTTTTGTTTAAGGCTAATTAACTTGACTGCGTGGTTTTAAAATCTTTTAATATTTATTCATGTCGATTTTTAATCGAATAATCAATATTACGTGACATTATTGTTGAATTTGTATTTTTACATCATATTAAGTATCATATTGAGTAATGTGTATAATTTTATCATTCTCCTTCACAATTGTGCTGATTTGGCTATTTTGCCTTTCGAACGGATACTATGAAGTTTCTAGTCACCTAACACAAATTGAAAACTTTGCCTGAAATGGGTCATGAATTGGCAATATTTTCTCGAGATATACTTTTTATTCTGCAGAAATTACGTTTTTGTACAGAAAATTATGGGGGGGGGGGAACCAAAGCTACAACTTTAATACGTTTGACATATTTAAGTTAATTTAAACAATTTTTAATCTCATATATTTTCAATAAATTTTTTTACGCTGAATACGAATTTGAAAACTATTTTAGTCTGTAAATATTATTTATCGAGATATCACGGAAAACTAATTTCGCGGAGAAGCCATTACGCGGTTATTATACATAAACCAACTACTAGTAATAACCACAAAAGCCGAATTCGCTTATATTCCAGTCTCGGAGGCCAAGCAAAATTACGAATTTTTGTTAAAATAGACAGTTAGGGTAAGTTAGGTTATGTTTGGTTAGGTAAGCAATGTGTTTTTCGGACCGAAAAAATAACGTTATTGAAAAACCAATGACATATTCGTGTTCAGCATAAAGACATGTAAAATAAAAACTTTTTTTAAATAACGATTTTTCAATTTAAGATAAAAAACTAGATTTTCAAATTTTTGCAAGAAAACTAGTTTTCCGTGGTTGGAATCAACCTTCCAAGAGATATAGTTATATTTCACCACTTTTCAACAAGAAATCATACTTTCTTGCCCAAGTTTCTAAACAGAATGAAATGGTAAGTTTAATTTTTATATGAACTATGGATTTGTATGGGATCCGGTCTTGAGGCAGTGAGTCACTCTGTGACGTCATGACCGGCCAGGCCGCCGTGCGTAGCCTACGTGCAAAGAAAAGTTCCACGTAATACGATTGAAAAATATATGAGAAAGAAAGTTTATCCAAATAAATGTGTTGATGCGTGGTCAAATTGCATCTCTCTGAATTGAACGATGGACCAGGCGGGGTCAAAGTTCGGACGGGCGTGCCGCCGGCTAAAAATACCCTGCTACTTCATGGCCACCAAGTTCAACAATGAGTTCATAGCTCAAATTGTCCAGCTGCTAATGTTTCATTGCATTTCTAGCTAAAAGCGTTGCAATTTGTGATATTTTGTCATAAATTACTAATTAATTATTTTCGTTCAAATGAACGTTGGTTCTAAAAGGTGGTCTAAATTGTTAAGTTCAAAAGATAAAAAATGAGATGCCAATTATTTATATTACTGTACTATTTTTTTAGAAAATACAAAAAAACAGTAGCGTCCAACAATTATTATAACTGAAAAAGAAAAAAAAATATTAATATTATTTTTCAATTTAAGTTCTATTTACTTATACTCAAGTCAGTTTCAAAGTCACTATTAATATATTATCCAGCTCAGATTACTGGTTCAGATAAATGTCAGACTATTTCCGTGGGATTTTCACGCCTGCGGTAGGCGTTGTAACAGCTAGGGTGTGGGTCCAATCGATTACGAACGGTTAGAATGGAAATCTTTGTTTTCTAGTCGCTATGCGGGTACTGGAACACTATATGGTATTGAAATTCCTTACAATGCAGTTATAAATTCACAATAAAAATGTGTGGTAAATATCTAGATAAGATTCATTTCCTTAAAAAAAAATAACGAACGTAAAAACAGTTGTAAAATTTTATAAATATATTTAATATTCACTTACCAATTGGCATTTTGATGAAGATTTATGTCACACCAAGAAAAATAAGCCAACGAAAAACGTAACGTTTGCTGGCAGTTAGCGGTCGGCGGACAAAACTCAACTGACAGAACAGGAGATAGAAACGCACGTTAGGCGGTGGTCAGAAGAAAGGTGCCGGTGACGCCGCTTGACAGCGCTGCCGTCAAATCAGCTGTTATACCGATGTACAGTGCTGCCAATAAATGGAGAAAGACGTGATTCTTTTTACGGTCTTCAGGTACTGCAGATACTAATAAATCGTGTAAAAGTGAGTTATTAGCAAGATCACAATTTTACACGTTTTTTAATTTTTTTTCTTGACCTATATTTATGAATAAATTTTATTTTTCAACATGCCTTTTTTTAAAGATAGTTTTCCCACTTTTTAAGAAGGAAATCCTCATACAGATGTATTTTAGTCATATTTGGAGTTGGTGTAGGTCAGAAAAAACTTACTTTTGGTGATTTCTTGCTGAGTTAGCAGCTGCTTAACTAAAATTAGTCTACTGCACTTTTTATTTTTCAAGAGCAAGATTTAAGTTATTTTGTGTTTTTTTTTATAAATTTTATTACATATCCATTTACTGACTTATTAAAATCATACATTTTATCATGACCTCAAAATGAATTTGGAATTTCAAAAAATTTAAAAATATAAAGAGCTACGGTGCAGGATAGAAGAATCATTGACACTAAATAAAGAAAAATGGAACTGTTTATACAAAACAGGACAAGTTCGTAAGTTATATTCATAATGGGATATAGAACTTACATGTAAATAAACAAGTCTCAAAATACATAAAATGGTGGAATTCTATCAGTATTTCTGTCTTTTCCTTTATTCAATGGATTTTATGAAAGCGGTTAATCAGGAGTAAAAATGGGAAATTCTTCAAAATGCATGAGCAACCCTGCAGATGTGGCTAAAAAGCTTCTGTGAAAACAATTAATAATTAATTGAAATATAAACACGACTGATCTCTTAAATAAATGAATATGTTATAGGGGGTTGCACTACACCCCTGTTGCAATGCAAACACTTCAGATAGGCGTAATATCGACGAATCGCTGTGAAGGTAAAATAATGTGTCACTTTTTAAATTCTTTCGTTCTTATTCAATCGCCTAAATAGTCACAAGTATGGTAGTTAGCACTACACACAGAGTAAAAAGAAATAATAATTCTCTGTGACTACTGTCGATGCAGTACGGTAGGCTACACATGAAGGTTGTTTAATAAGAAACTAAGAGGCATGTGAACAATCCAATCACGCCATTGTTTTCCTCATTTGATTGTACATATTCAATTTAAAATTATTGTACTATACATTTTAGTAGGAACAAAATAAGTACAGAAATTAACTAGTTTTCACAATGCATCAACTTTACATTTTTATCACTCAAACCTCCGTTAATGGATTGCATTTGTATTTATTGTTAATACCTGGTTGACAGAAATGTTTATATTAGTTTTAAAAATTTAAGGACTTTAACTTTTAAAGGGAAAATTTCTTATCAATTACCTGAAACAACGTTTTCTTGGCTTCTAGAGGTCGTAAAATGAATTATTTGTTCACGTTGTGATCCTCATGGAATGTGTAGTTACGATAAATTACTTTTATTGCGTAAGTAAATGCATTTTAAATTGATTTAAATCTCGTATAAATACCACGACCAGAATGACCTAATGGTATTTATACGAGATTTAAATCAATTTAAAATGCATTTACTTACGCAATAAAAGTAATTTATCGTAACTAGACATTCCATGAGGATCACAACGTGAACAACGATTCGTAAGCATCCACTTCGTCCAAATGCTTACGAAGTGGAAAAAGAATGTGCTTAAAAATTACAAAACTAAAACTAAATACGTAATTTTTATTATACACGTTTTGCACGAAATTAGTTAAATTTACTTACTACTGTTTTACGTAATCTTCTGAAATGTGAATGATAGAAAATTTTGTAATTGCTATACATTATTGATAGGTTAGTGAGATTTCTTGGAATTTAAATTGCTTTCTGGAATTGTTAATCCCCCTTGAGTGTAAATTGATTTTTTACAATTTTATTAATCACACTATAATGAGATTTAAATCTACAGGGTGTTCAAAAAATGTGGGGCAATACTTTGGGAAATGGTATAAATAGTAAAAATAAACATAAAAGTTCCTCGCTTCGTTAATCATCAGTCTTTTTTTTTTTTTTCATAACTCTAAGATGGTTTTAGCCACAGCATTGTAATTTTACATAGTTGTATGTCTCATCATAACCTAACTTTCTGCCTAAATAAATATCCCCATTATTTTCAAAATGGCGGCCTTCTTAATACTTTAAAGCGAAATGTCATAGAAACCGACCAGAGGAGAAAAGATTGTTTCCACACATTAAAAATAGCTCATGAAAAGATAAACAGTTTATACCTTATTTGTTACAAACGGATAATAGGCTAAATATCCGTCTTCTGCAGTCATGATTAAAAACTTAACATCAGTATAAAAACACGACTATAATAAAAATTTATTGATTCCATTATTTATTATCCGTTTTTAATAAATAAGGTATTAACATTTTTGTATTTTCATGAGATATTTTTATTGTATATAAACAATATTTTCTCCTCTGGTCAGTTTCTATGACATTTCGCTTTAAAGTATTAAGAAGGCCGCCATTTTGAAAATAATGGCGATATTTATTTAAGCAGAAAGTTAGGTTTTTCTGAGACATACAACTATGTAAAATTATAATGCTGTGGCTAAAACCGTCTTTGAGTAATGGTAAAAAAATTAAATAAAAACGACAGACGCTTAACGAAGTGAGATAGACCATAGTGTTATAGAAACTGTTATGTTTATTTTTACTTTTTATATCATATCCAAAATATTACCCCACATTTTTTCGAACGCCCTATATATTTGATTAATTTACACTAAATGTTTTCATATTTGTCACTCATTTGGCTGGTAGTAAAAATATTAGTTTTGAGTCATATCCCAGTCACCATGTTAGCTATCATCTCACAAACAACGGGAATATTTGAATAGAAGTGGAGGAAATCGTGCGAAAGAAAATAACACATCACAATACAAACATTAGTAGAGTACATAGTACAAAGTGTTAGACGAAAGTCCAAATGTGGGAAAGAAGATGTAGAAGCATATATAGGCAGTCGCAGTGAGTGTATCATAGACTCCCGATACAGTTGTATGTCTACTATGGTTAGTGTTGCCATACGTCCGTATTTTGTACGGACTGTTTGTATTTTACATTCAATATCCGTGTCCGTACCGTACAAAGAAAAAAAGTGGGTTAATGTCCGTATTTTTCGTTCTATTAATATTATAAATATATATTATTTTAAATATTTAATACTGTAAAAAATACAAAAATATATTACTATAATTACTTCGGGCAGTAGTCAATCGTGTGAGGTTGTATAATGTCTCACATACTCTATTATTATGTACCTCACACCTTCCTCTCCTAAAAAAAGAAGTTTTTCAACTCTTGAAATCGGCCGCAAATAAGTGTGAACATTTTGAAAGATTGTTGGAGTTTGCTCTTTCTCTATTCAGTCCTTCAGCACCAGTTGAACGAGTTTTATTCTAATGAAAAATGTCTGGACACCCGATCGAATTAGACTGCCAGTGGAGAAGGGCAAAGATGTTCTGAGCATCAAAAAGTTAACAATTATAAGTCATGTAAAAAAATTAAATATCTTCAGAAAAATATGACTGGTTTCAGCCTTCAGCCAGTATAGCACAAGAGATGCCTGAACAATTTTGACAATTTATTGAATTCTGCCGAGTTAACTTAAACTTAATGAATGACTTTTCTAAAGAAAAAAATACCTGTATTTTAATAGGCCCTATTGTATTATTTTGTAATTTTAAATTAAAATATAGTTGTAATATTAATATTATATTTCACTAAGTCGTTAGTTGTTTCCCCCAATTAACAACCCGAATTTGCATATAATAACATTCATAAGACACTTTTCAAAATAACCCCCCTCCCCCTCCCACATAACTCCGAAGTATATCCGGTGTCCGTATTTTACTGTGAAAATGTATGGCAATCCTAGAGCTATGGTGGTATCGCGGAGAGTTAGGGAAGAACACTGCTGTCCGTACGTCACCGCCCGGGTTTCTAGGACAGACTGCCAGCCATCCCTCCAGAGAAAAGTTGTGCAAATTTATAATTTGGATATTTAATCACATTCATAACATGGTACGTAGTGCTAGTCCACAATATTAATGTGCGCTGAACCACAGAGAATAAACAGAGGTCGTATTCTTATGGTCGCAGCGAACGCCTCAGTGGCAAGCATAAATATATCTAGGTAGATATATAGGCGTTTATAGAATCAAATGTAGAATAGAATATAATAGAATATTGTTTATTGTATTAATAAAATACATGAAATTGTATCGCAATCATCAATTAAAAGATTAAATATTATTTATTAAAAATTAGATATTAAATGGTCAAAGTAAATTAACTATATTAATTAATTATTTAAAACGTTAAGCTACACTATCACTTCAACAATGACTCATTCATACAAAATCTATTAATTCATTCTCACCCTGCACTTAATGTGGCTTACCTGTCCAATCCCGATGTCAGGTTGATCAGTCCTCCAATTACACGCTAAAAACTCTCCCACACTGTAGAAGGCCTTGGATATCAAAAACTGTTTAAATTTGGCCTTTAATGACATGGGCATCATCAGACATTAAAACTCGGATGGTAAACTGTTGATAAAACGAATTCCAACCTGTGACGGGAGGTGTTCATAGATCACCGTTCTGTTTTGCCCAGTTCGGTTGTTTTCCCTGCCTCTAGTTGCGTAATTGTGGACTTCAGTGCCCCGTGTAAGGGCACATTTAGTCTTACAAAAAAGAACTGTTTCCAGAATTTAAATTCAAGGCAAGGTCAACGGTTTTAATGTTTTGAACTCGGATTTACACGATTCTCTAGACGTTAATTTTGAAATGATTCTAATAACTTTTTTCCAACCTGAAGACCCTTAAGAAATCGGCATCTGTACAGCCACTCCAAAGTACCACTCCGTAGAATAGATGAGACCGTAATATGCAGCCAACATTACTTGTGTTGGGCACAATTTTGCCAGTGTCCTCAGGACATAAATGCCAGACGACACACAGGAACAAACATATTCAATATAATTATTCCAGGTTAACCCCCGGACTAGGACTATTCCAAGAAATTTTGACGACTGAACTTCTTCGAGTTCAGTTTCTCTTAATAAAACTGTAAGACTACGGTCAAGAAGTGACGACCTCAGACAACATTTTATGAAATTTGATTTTGTTGTATTTGTTTTGATATTAATGTCCGTGAAGTATTGGATGCAGCTAGTTAATTCCATATGCGTTTGGACTTCCAACGCTGTTTTAGATTTTCCACTAAAGCAGTGTCGTATCATCAGCATATTGGAGGAGACGCCCTTGATAAAGTGATGACGCTGCGTTATTAACGTAAATAAAAAAGAGTAAATGACTAAGTATCGATCCTGGGGGACACCAAATTTCAAATACCTAGTTTTTGATATTTTACTAGACACTTGGACTGGACAGCCTGAGACCTTCCATCTAGGTACGAGTTGAGCCACAAGAGCGGCACTCCCCGTATTCCAATAGCTTTTAGTTTGCTAAATAGAGTTCTATGGTCTACGCAATCAAATGCCTTCGAGAGATCAATGAATACACTTAGTACTTGCTCTTTATTTTCCAGGCTCTCAACCACCATGTCAACCAGAATAACAACCGCGTCAATTGTCAACATTCCCTCTCTGAAACCAAACTGGTACCTTGAAAGAAGGTTGTATTTTTCTTAAAATTTGCTCAGTCGTTTTAAAAAGACTTTCTCAAAAACTTTACTAAGGACAGGGAGAATTGATATTGGACGGAAATTGCTAATACAGTTGGGATCTCACTTTTTATAGAGATATATGCTTTTTGAGAATCAAGGGAAAATGTCCAGGCGAAAAAGAAAGATTAATTAAATGTGCCAAGGGAATCGATATGTGTTTATAAAACTGCTTGATAAACCAGGTAGACATGTGATGGATTTCACTGGTTTTTTTTTTTTTTTTTTATTAAAGACTGTTAATGATTTGAGAAACTTCTTCTTCTGAGGCCGGAGCCAACACCAGTGATGAAGTTGGACATGAGTTACAATCCAGGGGGTGATGTTTAGGACCTTTTGTTGTCATTCTTTGACCGTGAAAAAGTTACTAAATTCATGTGATATGGCAGCAGGTTCTGTGATTATTTCACCATCTTTATTTAATTGTATGTTTCCTGATTTATTTTGATTTTTGAGAGAATTTATAAAATTCCATGCAGTTTTAGAAAATGTATGGGATTATATAAGGTTTTTGGATAGGTCATGGGCTTTAGCAGCTCTAATGACATTTCTGTATACTTTTTTATAGTTATTGAAATATTGCTTAAATTAGGATTTTCTGAAGTCTTTTATTTCAGATAAAAATTTGATTTCAGTTTCTATCTTGAAATAAGAATCCCCTTTGTAATCCAGGATATGCTAGATTTATGTTTATGATTGTATTTGACTTCTTTTATTGGACAAGAAGTGTCTATATAGAAGTGTAGAACCCTTTCAAATTGTGAGAATTGTTCTTCAAACGAGTCGTTGAAGTTTAAGAAAGACCAATTCTCTTTAGAGAGGGAGAAGTTAAGATGGGCGATGTTGCACGGATTAGTAATTCTAATCTTTTGGGGGGAAGGAAGCTTTTGTGGGTAGCAGGGTTTCAAGAGTACCGCCTGCTGAGCATAATGGTCCCCGATGGCAGCGTTGACCACAGAATCCATAACGTCTGGTATGTTAGTTATAATGTTATCAATAGCTGTCTGTGATGTCGCCGTCACACGTGTAGGAGAGTTAATGAGCGATTTAAGGCCAAAAGACTTCAAGCTATCCCTGAACCGCTTCGATATAGTGGAGGACACATCGAGGACATCATTATTAAAATCTCCTAAGGGAATAAACTCCATGTGCCTCGAAAGAAGTCCACCCAGAAGTGACTCAAATCCTGAACAAAATTTGTTTTCATCACCACTAGGGGATCTGTATATGCCAATTATAACAATTTTGCCTTTTTTATTTAAATTAATGGTAACCCCAGTGGCTTCAAAATCTTACGTTTTTTACTTACGAGTTATCTGTTACGTCTTTTACTTCAAATGGATTTTATGCAACGTTATTTTTTAGAAAAAATGCTACACCTCCTCCTATAAATACAGAACGACAGAAAAAATTGGCTAGGATGTAGTTTTCTATTTTAAATAATTGAATATTGTTGTTTATATTCATTTTCCGATATAATAAGAACATCTGGTGAAAGTTCTTCACATACAAGAGAAAGTTCTTCCAATTTATTGGTTGTCTACTGGGCATTTTGGTGGATATTGTGTAAATGTTGACTTTGTTGTTTAATTTATTTGTATTGATTCCGTCAGTCTGTTTTGATTTAGTTCGGTTATTGGAACAGGCTTGCCTAAAAAAAAATATTCATAATTGGATTAATGACAGTTGATTGGGTCTTCTGAACCATTGGTGCGTTCTGACTGGTAAAGTTGCTAACTGCCTCAGCATACCTTTCATATGGTAGTGTGGTTGGTGTGGATGTGGTCTTAGGTACAGCATATGTTGGGACTGCTCTTTGGATGTTTGCATACAGGCCATCCTGTCTGCTATCCTGCTCGCCAAGAGACGCTTAACGCGTAATTTCAGGTGCAACCCATGGACGGTATAATGATGTCTGCCAATGTTTCTTAAGTCAACCATCTCCACACCAAGACGGCTACACAGCTTAGCCAAGTAGTTGTTTACGCGATTCACTGATATTGGGGTGAAGGTCGTGCCTACCAGGACCTCATACGGTTCTACGCATCTCCGCGGTACATCTTCCATGTTAGTTCTCTCTGCCTGCGTCCATGTCATTGGTACCCGTCATTACTATGTAACAGTGGTCGGGTGGTGTCACTGCGTTAGGGGGTAAGTTCAATACACCAGCCCCAGGCTTACAAACACCGGTTATTTTAGGGCCTAGACGTACCTTGTCGTCAATGCATTTAGCCAAACCACGAACTTGGCTATTTCCAATCACTGTCACGTTATTAAAAGCTATAGTTATGTTACTGAATTTTCTAGTGTCAGGATTTAATTGATTGACTTTATTATTATCAATTTTTTCTTGAGTGATAGTTGGACTTCGTTTTTATTATTTCTCTTCTTATGCTTTCTTATTATAGTGGTAAAAGTCTCCTAATACTTCAAAACTTTTATGTAGTGATAGTATAGGGTTGGAGTTCATGGTATGGTTTCTGGGCGGAAAGTTATCTTTTAGTAGTTTATTCTCCATCTCAAGACATCTCAAGCTCTCTATCATTTTTCTTGTCTCATCCTTGAGAATGATGCACGTTTGACACGGGTGGGTGAGTGCTTCTATTTGTCTCTCAAATTCCTTTATTTTGTGGTGGGCCTTATCTAGATCGCTGTTACTATATTCTTCTGTTTGTGAGAATTAAGTGTTAGACCTGCAAGGCTCATCTAATAGTACAGGAATTGATGCAGTCATGGAGTTAGGATGAGGAAATATATTCTCGGTATAGTTGAGAAGCCGCTGGTCCGACTAAATGGAGTGTTCTTGGATAGCAAGGCGCTCGGCTCGAAGTTCCTCCAACTCCTCCTTCAGTGCAGTGTTTTATCCGCTTGCAGTTCTGTTAGGCTTTCTGGAGCACTCTCCTTAACTGATGAATTATCCACGCCCTGAACCGGAGCATTCACGTTGGTTGTGGCAGTCAGGGACGAGTCAACCGCAGGCATGGTTGTCGAGGAGTTGAAATATTGGTGCATCGCCTTTGTTGTTTAGGGTCGGTGTCATAACCACCGATGAGTGTCATTGCCTGAATATATTACCGTCTTTTCAGTATTGGTTTTAATAGAGGCCTTACAGCTCTTACCTAACACATGGTGGTTATGCAATCCCTAGTTCTTTGATAAGTTTAGATTGCCGGTCAGATGTTGAAGGGATCTCAATATTGCCTTTGGCGGTGATAGTCGGTAAACAAGTACAGGCGGCTGATAACGCGCTGACATGCAAGCTTGGCAAGGATATCCTGTCCCGTCACTGCTCAACCTGGACTCCGACTGCGCATGCGCGAACTTCGCAAACAGCGATGTGGCCGTTGTACTCTTTGCTATTTATTGAGAATACAAGCATTTATATACATTTACTATGTAGTGAACTCACCAAGAATAATGTATGGCACGATTCGTTTACACGTAAGCTGTATGCTATTAACTTTCCCGCACGACTGTGAATGTATTTTAGCTATTTAATAGATAAATGTTAGGAGCAGGAGCAACATATATCGGCTTATATAACTGTAGGCTCAGGCCTACCAACTCGTGTTTTTCATTATTAATACGCTGTATGTACTACGTATGAACAGTGTCTTTTTTTAATTTTTCACAAAATTGTATTTTGTATTTGAAGTCCTTTCTGCGCGGACCGATTCATTTAGTATGCTTACGTAAAATAAGTTTACATTGATATATGCCACAATATGAGAGTTACAAGGACTAGTTGTTAAACGCACTCCTTGTAAATAGGACTTTACAACAAGCCTGGCTCGTCGGATTTGTATTATAGGTAAATCATTCTAAAATTATGTCGGATAAGGTGTTTAGAAAAATGCAAAAAGTTTGTTTGAAAATGGTTAGTCTTGCTAAAACAAAGAAAAAGTTTCAATGTACGCCCAAAAGTACTTCGTTTTATGTCTATAGAATTTTTTCGTAAAAACTTATAACTAAAGAGACTACAGGATTGTATTTTTGTACGACTGTTTATCTTTTTAAGACCTTACACTTTGAAGAATAGGGTGATTAAATATTTTTACTTATTTAAAAATGGAGCCAATTTAATACCTTTAATTCTAAATTTACGAAAAACAGAAGTTGATACGTAAAAATATATGATACGTAAATACTGTATATCTTTTGTTTGAGAAACATTCGAACCTTTTGTTATGATCAGGTCACTAATACCGGAGAAAACTAACCATCAGGCGGAAAACGAAGTATTTTAGAACATTTGTTTGTAGAAAAACTTTTATTTTTTGTTAGTATAATTAGTTTTTTAATTAGCATAATACGTGTTGGTACATATACAGTACAAGTAAACGTCACACAACACAAATTTATTACAATATAAGCACAAAATTAACAAATATATTACAATACAAGTACAAAATGCACAAATATTATGGTGATCGATTTCGGTGAACCACGCTCACCTTCCTCAGACCAGAGGGATTCACAAAAGAATGCTATACTTTATTGATTTCAATAAGCAAGATTAAATTGCTCATTTCAAATACAGCAAATTGTATTATATTTAGTATTTGCATTTAATTGATGATATAGAATATTTAGTATTTGCGTTCATGATATAGGAAGTTAGTTTCAGTACGAATATTTATTATTAGAGCATTGGAAACTTTAGCAATTTGTTGAGGGTACGGCGCAATTGGCCTCAACAAATCGATTTGACGTGTTCGAGGTCATAAAACATTGACAGTTTAATATAATTACAACTGATGAAGCCTAACAATGTGTTATTTGTATAGCAACATTTATTATTTCATTACTTGACCTAATTTTCGACTATCTCATTATTTTACTCCAGAATATCCTATACATTTAAACAATCGGGTCATTTAGTTCACTCACTTTCTTAACTTATTACTTGACCGATTTTGATGAAATTTTTTTATTCAAAAGGTAATTTTAATTTCTAAGTCCTAACGGAGCTAGATTTTAGAAATTCCCATATGGTTTTGTCCTAGATGGCGTCATAGTTGCAATGTTATTCTTATGTAGATCAATTTTAATTGACCAGCTGGCGGCATAAACAAATTTTAAATGGTCCAAATATTTTGTTAGGTTAAACATAGAGAGCAGCACAGTAAAATATCAAGTTAATCTATATATACAAAAAGGCAAAGCCCTCACTGATTGACTCACTCACTCATCACTAATTCTCCAACTTCCCGTGTAGGTAGAGAGCTGAAATTTTGTACACTGTTTCTTTAGAACTTAAATAGGACAACTAAAGTATTTTCATCTTGATAAAGTACTCCTAAGGGGTATAAAGCACCCTTAAAAGATTGGTCCATAAGGATAACATTGGGTTGATTTTAGTAAATTAATAACAGCTGTTTTGTAAATAAATAAACATGTCTATTTTGAATGTTTGACATTATACTATTTAATATTTTACTATGAGTTTAATCTTCAGCTGTTAAACAAAAATAAACGAAATGAACACTCTTGAAATAGGCTAAATAGGTGGCAAAGCAATTAGTGTGAGTGAGATACTGTACCGAAATGTAATATTGTAATTTTACGTTATATAGTTAATATACCGATTTTTGTATTGAATAGTTACAGGCCGAGGCCGAAGGCCGAGGTGTATCGAGCGTAGCGAGCGTCGGGGTTGGCACGCGAAGCATGCAGGGGTGTCCCCTAGTTAATTATAAAACAGCGAATACATGGCTGTCTGTGTGTATGTTATCAAATAAGCCGCCAAATAAAATTAAAACTTTTGAAATAGGCTTAATTGGTTGTTTATAATTATTATACTATAAATAGAGTGCAAATCAAGTGCGCTGAGTGAGAAAATTTAAATGACTTTAAATAATATGATTTTACTTAATACAGTTTAATTACTAATTTTTGAAATCAAAAGTTACATGCCGTGACCGAAGGCCAAGGCGTCACGAGCGCAGGGTGTGACGTGGTTGGCACGCGAAGCGTGCAAGGGTGTCCCATAGTATATTTTAACTCATCAAGAAACTGAACAATTTCCATTTAATTAAGTCACTGTAATTATAATTTGGGGTGGAGGGTCTTTTAAAACTCATCAGTTTGCAGTTCTTAACTAGATTTATCAACCAAACAGAATGTTTCTGACAGCAGTATGTCATGAGGTTTGGTATTCAAAAATATTTTGTGTACCTAGCAAATTACCTTACGACATTGATTATGGCAAGCGCAGTTAGTGCCTGCAAGTCTGGCGCCACAAAGTAATGGCTGGCGTGTTGGCGGGTTGCGTGTTGGCCGAGCAGGCGTGCTTACAAATTGGACTTTCTACTGACTAGTAAAACCAGTTTTTAATTATTTTTCATTTCCGTCAAAATTGGTTGGTGCGTAATAAAATAGTTATTATATAATTGTATGTTTCTTGAGAATACACAGTTGAAGTTCATTAACAACGTACACGTGAGGACGTGTAAATTAAGCTATTTATTGGGGGGGGGCTGGGGGAGGAATTATAAGCCCGTTTTCTGACCAGCACGAATATATTCTCCATAAGAAAAACGTTACATTTTCTCAAATCAATAAAAAACATAGTTATGCTGTTAGCTATATAAAGAGTTTGTTAATTAGTCAATTTTTACGCATTTTAATAAAATTTAGAACTCCCTAATGTAGATCGCCTTTTCATTTTTTTCAATTATTTGGAGTTTAAATTTCATCAGATTTTGAAATCGTAACTATGTGAACTATATATTTACAAACAGCAAATTTTAAAACAAAAATAATCCAAGCAATCACATAACCCATTACAAAAACAAAAAAAAATGGTTTGTTGAAAAAAAGACCTATCAAAAACCATGTTATTGGGGAAAAAAGACAAATTTATAAAAAAAATTTTATAATTAGTAGCAGGAATAAGAAGGTAACAGTCCCAAGAATTATCATTGGGAAAGGTTTACCAAAATAATGAAATATTAAAGTTATAAATATATAAAAGATCGTAGTCTTCTGGGTTCAAACGTGTTAATTGGTAATGTAAATTTAACATACATCAATTACCGACATTACGGACTCTAGAGACGTCCATTTTCAAAGTAAATGTTTACACTAACCCAACACTTGACTCATATGAGATGTTAGCGTGAACATTAACATAGAAAATGGAAATCTATAAAGAGTTCGAACGACGGAACAAAATTGATGTATATAATGTACATAAGTACAATATTGCATAACCACAGTATTGCAATTTCAAAGCCTACAGAAATAAAGTCTTGGGCTACATAGCACGTGAAGTGAGGTCAGGTTAGGTTAGGTAAAGTAAAAAAGTAAAAAAAAAAATCTCAGTTATAAAAAAAAACAAAAGTGCAACGTGAAAGTGATCATATAAACTTTATAAAGACCCTTCCTCCAACAATTGAAATTAATCAAATCATAAATGAAAAAGTAAGTGCTTTTAAAAAACGTCTTAATGACAAGAAAAGGTCTTTTCATGATGAAAAAATTTTAAACTCTCAAAATCGTTCTACAACAATTTGGGAAACTGTCAACAATAACATTACATTTAAATCACCAAGGACAAATGAAAATATTGAACTTATGGTTTCTGTTTCAGATGTTCAGAAAGTGGTGAAGCAGTTAAAGAACACTAACTCTGCAGGAATAGATGAGATCCCCTGTTTTTTGTTGAGAAGGTGTTTTCCCTATATTCGCCATATTTTTACTCATCTTTGTAATTCATGTATTAAAGGTGGAATATTCCCAAAACCATTCAAGCTGAGTAAAGTCATTCCTTTATTCAAAGCTGGAAATAAACGTTTACCAGAAAACTACAGGCCCATTTCAATTTTATCTTCATTTTCTAAAGTCTTTGAATTACTACTGTTTCACAAGCTTGTAACTTTCTTAGAGACTAATAATATAATATCTACCCAACAGCATGGCTTCCGAAAGGGTAAATCTACGTCTTCAGCAATTTTTACTTTTCTCAGTGACCTCACACACTCTTTAGACAAAGGCCAACTGTCCCTTGGTATTTTCTGTGACTTAAGTAAAGCGTTTGACTCCGTAAATCATAATATTCTACTTCAAAAACTTGAAAACTATGGTGTGCGTGGTCATGCACTCAAATTGTTTCAAGCGTATATTTCAGATCGGAGTCAAACTGTTCAGATCCAGTCAGGTCATCAAACGATTTATTCTCCTTATATATCGATTACGTCTGGAGTATCCCAGGTTTCTATTCTTAGCCCTGTCCTATTATAGTTTGTATGATAAACCTGTCTCCTGGACCCTCGGCTACCTGGGACTGGCCCGGGACACCCCCCAGCACTGGCAGCCGCCTGCGGCTGTTTCCTTAATGAGTCACTTACTGGCATCCCCATTAGGTGAACTAACTTTTTTCCCGGATCACAATTTTTGAATTTTTTTCAAATATTTGAAAAGTACATAAAAAATAAGAATAACGATATAAAATTCAATAAAAATTGAACAATATTGAGGTGGTCTGTTTATTTGTATAGTAACAATAAAGTTGGTTTTGTGTAACGATATGACGATTAAATTACATTGGAATTGACAAAAATTCTAATGAAATAATTTTTTAAATAAGCTTATGAGTAACATGGGTTAGAAGTAACAATCGAGTTTCACGAGAAAAATCTACGGTACCAACAGGTACAGGTTTCATCTAAAAAAAAATGCACTTTTTGAAGTCTATATCTCGAATTTTTCTTAAAAACTGGCATCTGGCAAAAGCTACTGATGGTTTCTCCATTAATATTTTTCTATTGTCTAGTTTTTCCATTTGAACCCAATCTTTTTTAAAACCCTCGTCAACGTCTGTACGCAGCCATGAAACAAATCAGCTTTACGTAAGCTTGTTTTAAGTTTTCGGAGGGTAGGTACTTCTCGACGTCTGTAATAGTTCAGTACATGGTTTCTGATTGCAATTTTTTGAAAATCATCCAGCTCTGTTATTATCGATTTAAAAGGCTTTTTCCTCTTCGGTTGCACAGCTTAGGAACATAATATGCCCTATGATTGGTGTTTCTTACACTCGTATCATAACTTACAGAAACGGTCGGATTTTCGTCAGAAGGTAGGCTTTGGTCCACTTCTTCAAATTCATGTTGGCTCGCTGAGGAGGCTTCATCTTCCATTGATTGTTTTAACTGCAATCTTATGTGGCTCAAAGTTCTGGTGGAAATATTGCAAGCTGCAGACACTCTTTCAGACACCTTTTTAAGATCTAATAACGGTCCCTTGTAGTCACGTTCCCGCTCGAAGTATTGCAAAACAGATGCAATAATCGTTCTTGCCTGAGAATTGTATGCTGTCCCAGCACGCTTTTCACTTGATGGAGGCATATTCACAAAAATAAAAGTAAACAAAAAACTAACACACAAATAGTCACATAACAAAAGATAATAGCAAAAAATATGCAATAGTAAACTCAATTGAAGAAATGCTTAATTTAAAAATTCGCTAACTAAAAAATTAAATGAAAACACAGTGGCTATTTAATTTACCACGATGTTACTGTGGCCAACACTCACTTTGAACTGAAAACTACCCTCACCCCTAGAAACTCGTAAGCAGTTGATTAAGCATTTTTCAGAAATAGATTAGCTACCATGAGTCAGACTTCCGCTGGAAAGTCCAATGTTCCAAGTGGTAGTACCGTTATAACGCAAAATACAGATTTTTCCAGACCACCAATTCAATTTTTATCGAGTTTTATATCGTTAATCTTATTTTTTTATATACTTTTCAAATATTTGAAAAAAATTCAAAAATTGTGATCCGGGAAAAAAAGTTAGTTTACCTAGTGGGGATGCCAGTAAGTGACTCATTAAGGAAACAGCCGCAGGCGGCTGCCAGTGCCGAGGGTGTCCCGGGCCAGTCCCAGGTAGCCGAGGGTCCAGGAGACAGGTTCTATCATACAAACTATATATATATATATATAAATGATCTCCCAAAAATTTTAAGTGATCTAAATATCATTATGTTTGCTGACGATTGTTCTCTTTTTATTTCTGATAAATCTCCAAACTCTGTTACTTCAATTGCCAATCATCAGCTTGATATTCTTAACAAATGGTTTTCAGCAAATAAACTTAAAATGAATATCAGTAACACTAATTTCATTAACTTTCACCTGAGTAATTCCAAAAGGTCACAAAACCAAGTAAAAATTAAATTGGGAAATGATGAAGCCAAACAAGAGTCATCTGTCAAATTCCTTGGAGTTCATATTGATCAGAACCTAAATTGGAACAGTCATGTTGAGCACGTTTGTAAGAAGCTCCGAAGTATTTGTTTTGTTCTTAGCCGTTTAGCCATGGTATGCAGTCGTGAAGTCCTGCGTACTGTATATTTCTCACATGCAGATTCAATTTTACGATATGGTATATTTTGGGGCCCTTCAAGTGTGACAAACTTTAATAGAGTTTTCATTCTCCAGAAATGGTGTCCGAGAGTAATGAGTAATAGGAGAAGATTTGATTCCTGCAGGTCACTCTTTGGACAGTTGGGAATTTTGATGCTTGGCTGGTATTATTGGTTATGAAGCGTGTATTTTCGAGAGGCAGCATTCACATAACTTTATTACAAATGGCACTTTTCTTAAATACTCAACTAGAAATAGGAACATGTTCTCCATCTTGGAACATTCTACTTTTGTGTTTGAGAGAGGCCCATACCATATTTGTATTAGTATTTATAATAAATTGCCACTAAACATCAAGGTTGAGGAAAAGCTACCATTATTATTTTTTAAGTAAAAACTCATTTTCTTGATAAATGTTATTACAATTTAAGTGACTTGCTGTAGTTTGTATTCATAGCCCGTGAAATGAGGTTATGAAGTATGAACTTGTATGCCATGTAGAGATTTTCTTCCATACCTCAAAGTATTGGGCTACATAGCACGTGGTTATGAAGTATGGGCTTATATGCCATGTAGAGATTGTCTTCCATACCCCAAAATATTGGGCTACATAGCACGTGAAGTGAGTTATGAAGTATGAACTTGTATGCCATGTAAAGATTGTCTTCCATACCCCAAAGTATTGGGCTACATAGCACGTGGTTATGAAGTATGGGCTAATATGTCATGTAGAGATTGTCTTCCATACCCTAAAGTATTGGGCTACATAGCACGTGGTTATGAAGTATGGGCTTATAAGCCATGTAGAGATTGTCTTCCATACCCTAAAGTATTGTGCTACATAGCACGTGGATATGAAGTGGGACTTCTCAATGCAGGGTTTTATTAACATTAGAGTTATTCTTCAATAATATCTAATAGAATTGTAGTCAACCGTCAAAATTAGTTATAATATACTCAAAATTAGTTATAATGTTGATCACTTCGCGTATACATAACTAATAATAATTAAGTTCATTATTAATAATTCTATACACAGCTAAATCATATTGGATATAGTAGAATAAGGCAGTCGAAGTGTGCGGAAGTGAACTGGTTTTGTATTACTGTTTTTGCCAATTCAGCAGTTGTTACCGCTGACAATATCTCCAAACGACAGCAATTAATTCTTCTTTCAACGTGAGTTCTCATTTTGTCCATTAGTAGACCTTAGACATTCGTACACACCGTGGGACACGGACCAGTATGCTAATGTGTTGTGCTGGCTTGGAATAGCAAGGTTGTATGGTTGCCAATTGTACACACAGCTATACAGTTGGCAGTTTTACCGCTCAGCTGCTCTGCTCGTGTACTGTCTCCAGGTGAGTTCGTCATTCTGTTCATTCATAGACTGTTAAAAGATAGTTTACTATAAGAATTCATTTCCGTATCCTGTGTTTTCCTTTAGTGTCAAACTATTCTATTTGCGTAAATATAACCTGTACGTATGACTAAAAGTTGTAACTGTCAATACTTACATTTTTTTACAATAATAAACATGTAAAACTTCGAAAATCAGTGTGTTTAGACATATGTATAAATAAGTATATTCAAGTGGCTATAAACGTGAGAGAAACGTTTTCAATTTTAGGAATAAGGTGACATCGTTTAACACTATCGTGACCAAACTTGGATTGACCGTGAAGACATAAATTACCATATTTAATCACGTTAGTGTTTCGCAGCAGACATGTGTGAAACCAATACCGCAATGAAGTGATGATCAATTTGGTAAGTAGTATAAACAAGTGAGGACCAGTAATAAAACACAACGTTATCAAACATTAGCCTAAACATACTGATTTCACTTGTCTGCTTAGCCTATAACCTGAGACCAGAACTTCTACGTGCCTTCATCTTTTCACATGTCACCGGTGGTGAAGGGAAGACTATAATTGTTCATATATTTTTTCTGTTTACCTTAGGGCCTCATGTTCACTATCTCCAAATTTATCATGTTGTTATTTCGGAAACAGTTTGTTTTGATGATTACCACGGTACCTACAGTTGGCCCAGCCTAAAGGCGCGCGTGACCTTGAGGAGTGGGCAATAGAAGCGGGACAGAATGGGGGTACTTTTATAAAGATATATTACATACTCTGTGCTAATAGGCTACGAGCAGATTACACAGAGTAAATATAACAATTAACTATGAGGTTATACTCAAGGACCTTGTAGTTCCCATAAGTTAGTTATAGTGTTCTGGTTACCGCGGTTCCTACATTTCTTTATTGAGATGGTTGGGGGGGGGGTAACATTTGTCGGCCTATAGTAATAGATTCAATACCATGGGTTGAAAATGATGGCATACAATGTATACGCCTATATTCAGACAGACGATATATTGGTCGTTATATCTAAGGAATGATGTTCATTACTACCAATAAACATCATTTGATAACAGCCTTGTAAGTAGATATCACTGTGTTTATCACTGAATTTTGGTGGAATTATCATGTGGTAAGCTCATGTTTATTATCGGGAAAATAATTTCTCATGTTTTTGCTTTTTTATAAAATGTAGTATTTGAACTTAAGTAAAATTAGATGTATTTATTGCTCTGTTCTGATAATAGCATAAATCATCCTCACAAGGAAACGAGTCTCGTTGTTTTTCAATGTTATACGGTCATACATTATTTTTGTCTCAGTGTTTATTTGCATTGAGACAATTAATTGTTATATTTTGTATTTGTTATGCATAGTTCGTATCCGGAAACATACATTTAACGGACTCCATTAACACCATTTATTACGACAGGGTAATTAATTTATATAAGGCAAATACAAAAATACTAAAAGTTCAATACTTCATGAGCATAATAAATTTTAGTGTTTCAAACTTTACTTAATATAACCCTTTTAAAATGTTTAGTATAGTTATTTTCTGGTAATGAAATACTACATCAACTGATTTCATTTACAGATCACAGAAATATATGTAGTGTTACGCTCATATCTAATTCTTCCTAAAATTCTTGAATTTATTCATCTCGTGGTAAATTTGTAACTATTTTTTAAAACGTTCATTAGTTTTGCCAAGTTTATTAGCGTTTATTGATAGAAGACGTATGTTTATTGCATCGTTAATGTTTTCATCAACTATCACTGCTCCTTTCTGTTCTTGAATTATAAGTTTACGGTTTACAGTTTTTATTTATGTCTACAGTTACATCCGCTTGGGCATAGAAAAGTCACTGCCACATAAATAGAAAGAATGGCAACGAACAGGTAAGAAACATACTATGGTAAAGAGTTACCATGTTATTTTTATGGGTCTTTTCAAAATGCTCGCATTTGTTTGAAAATGATTAATAATCAAAGAAAATAGAAAGTATGTATGTATAAAAGCAAGTAAAACGTCAGCTTTATACTTATTTCATCCTAACCTAACAAAACCTAACCTAACAACCTATGGTGGAAGTGATTAAACCTAACCTAACCAAAATAACCGAACCAGAAGGCGCCGATTTATAATTAAAGCGATGATGCTTATTAATTTCTTTTAGGTTAAAACCACGTGACCATTGTCAAAGTTACATTTTTTGTAAGTTTAGTTTAGTTCTAGCACCGTATGATAGAATAAACGAATAAAATTATAAAATGATAACAGTATGATAAATAGAATAAAATGATAGAATAAACACTATGGCTATTGACTTGGTAGACAATCTTTACCATGTGCGGGGACATTGCGAAAAGACCCATCTTTATTATTATTTATGACAATTTATTAACTCTGCAATAAGTTCTATTAATGTTGAAAACCAAGCGAATCTTTTACTTTGTCTATTAAATATTTTTTAGACTTAAATCAGATCTTACCATTATTAACAAGATCAAACTATTTTACAAAACAGCATTTTGAGTAGAAGGTCGTTGTGGAGATTTTAGGCAATGGGTTCTATGCTCAGTCCTCATGCCGACATGGCGTCCGCTAAATGGTTGCCATCGACGTGGACACTACTAGAGAAGTCTGTGGTATCCATGTTCGGTCGTAGTCAAGGTTCGGATGTTGTATAGGGAAGATAACTGAGTGTCAGGCTTGTCAGTTAGTTGAAAATCAGACCAATACTACGTGGTTCGGATTCCACATAAAACTGAAGGTCCCTTTGTTGTCCTGGCTATTAATAAATAGCTCTTCCTGAGGAACGGTCGACCTTAGTTTGACATTCTTCATCTACACTCATCACACTCATTCGCCCCTCATATTCGCCCCCACCTCTATGATCGGCTTCTTACAATGTTAATAGGTCACTGTATTCTGTAGACTGTATTCACGGGCTACAATATGTCGCTGTCAGTAAGCGGTAAAATGAAGCGTAATTTTAGGTTAAACTATTTTATGATTTTTAGATATGAGACGCCGACACAACTTTGGCGAACATGAATTATTATATGAATATGAGTCAGCTACTCGAAGCAGTAGCTGTTTGGTGTAGCAACCTCCATTTTCAACAATCCAACCTAAAATTAGGATTCATTTTACTGCTTTTGCCAGCGATAGATTGTAGCTCGAGTGGCCGTTGAATGATAAGTTCATGAATAGACGATTGTTATTTTTATGGCCAATGTTTTGTTTCATAGCGTCATTTATTTGTTTATTTTATTTTTTATACCAGCTATTCAATTTTTCATTCAGATTATTAATAGTTCACTTTCGGGCACACTGAAATTTTAAATTTAATTACTTAGGCACCACACAATATAAATTTAGTTTCTATTTCGTCCCGTACCAAATAGCTCTTTAGAACATAAACTAATAAATTTGCATTCTGATCTCTTTGCACTTTGAAACTAACACACGATTCCCAAAGATAGATTATTTCCATAAAGGTTAGTTCACCAATTAATTTATCTTAAAAACCCCTCAGATAACTCAGTTTTTTATTGTTAAGAGAATAACTATTATCTTTATGTCGGAACAGAATTAATTCCACTAATTACAGACGGATTATGAATCAGCTGTCGAGATAGATAATATATGGCAGTGCATTGTGTATCAACTGTTTTGTGATTGGTGTTTGTCTGCAGGGAGCACATCAGGATGGAGACTGGGGAACAGCCACTTCGAGGGGATGACCAAGGTAAACGTTGTTTGTCAAACTATTAAAGTGAAAGGTATAAAGAAACATAAATTGTCTGATACGTCACAGAAAACGTAAATATTGACAGTACAGTTTTAATTTTATGGCTAAAAGTTAAAATACATATATTTCGTTCACTTGGCGATCACACAATAGCCATGTATGTTCACTTTTAACACAGTTTTAAAATAATTTGCAACATTGATGAAGTTGTTGATCAGATTTATTTGCATAAAGAAACCATATTTTCTGTAGTAAATAATCAAGCATAAATAATCATAATTTATGTATAACTCCTCTTTTATAATAAGTTTATTACTGGAGAACAGTTTGAAAAAATTGTGTATTCTATTACAAAAAATTACTTAATTCGCTGGTTAATTATTCCGGTTATTTATTATTAATATTACGCATTTGTAACATAAATATTAATATTACATTATTATTAATATTACAATAATAGTGCATTGTATTCACTGGTGGCGCAGTGCTGTAGCCCAACTACTTGGGGACAAAGTGTTTGGGAGATTGTAGGGGATAGGTTCCATGCTCAGTTCTCTTCATACCGACACGGCGTCCGCTCAATGGTTGTCATCAACGTAGACACTACTAGAGAAGTCTGGAGTGTCCGTGTTGGATGGTAGTCAGGGTTCGGATGTTGTGTACACAGAGCAAAGAATATCAAGAATAGCAAGATATTCTTTGCTCTGTGGTTGTGTAGGGAAGAGAACTGAGTGTCAGACTTGTCCGTTAGCTGAAAATCAGACCAACACTACGTGGTTCGGATTTCACGTAAAGCTGTAGGTCCCATAGTTGCCCTGGCTATTGGACTATTAATAAATTGTCCTTTCTGAGCTAAGTAGAACTCAGATAGTAACAATGACTACACTCATTCATCTACACTCATTCACTCATCATATTCGCCTATATCTCTACGTTCGGCGCCTTAGAGATGAATAATGAATAATAATGAATAAATTGAGGGTCTCAAAAGACACAAAATAGGTCTACGAAATTGAAATTTTACTTCACTCTTAACATACTAAAAGCACAATAAGAAATCATTAGTCGAAAATTCACCCATATAAAGTAAGGGGTGAACATCGATGTAAAAATGTAGGTGTTATCAATCAATCTAAAATTTCAGAATTTCATTTATCAGAATCAACATCTTTGTGTATAATAATAAAACGTAAATGTTTTAATAGAAGTAGGCCTAATAGGAAAGAAATTAATTAAAATTTATATATTTATAACACTTCTGCAATTATAATAATTTGCAAATCAACGAACATTTTGAATACATTGATTTATAAATTTAAAAATAAAATGTACATTAATTATTTTAATTTTGAAATATTAATTCCACATCACACAGCTAAATCCAATAACGGCGACTGACTTCTCAAATTGTTTAAATACCAAGACACAGAGTAAGAAATATAATCTTTATTCTTACCAGTGTTCGACCAATTCGATTGGTCGGCCCAGCAGTGACCATATAGTAGTTGAAATTGACGCGTTCTGCGATCTCTTTCAATGCATTGTGTTGCTTTTACTGTACGTATTAATTTGAAGGTTTTATTAAAGTAGATTTAATTAATTACATAGTTTTGACTGATTTGTATACAGTAACAAATTAACATTTTTATTACGATAATAACCCATACATAATAACTATGGATACGTTATCTGAGATAGATGGAATATGCAATACTGTCTGCCTGTTAATTCCTCTATCACTCCTATCATATTACAATTTTTTCTATGTTATATTTACAATTATATCTCAATATTTTTAGCATCAGTTATTTATTTTTCCAATTCGTGCCTAAAATTAGAAAAGTTTGTTGAAAAGAGTATTTGAAAATTAAATTAACATCAAGTTTTGTTTAAAATTGTTATAATTGATCTTATAGTAGCAGAAATGTGCGCGTATTTCACACACTCTCGCCAACTATAACTTTGATAGTAAATTTAATTGTAAAAATATACTTTTTCAGGGATTAGATTTAAAATCAGTATTTCACAAAACCACGGTAACTATAGTGAAATGCTAAATATCACAGTCACGAAACTCCGTTGCATATTGGTGTCAAGCACGATGCTAGCGATCCTAGCGGCCAGCCCGCAGCTGTACGTCTGCACTGCCTACATCCACAGCTGTGATAAGTAAATGTCAAATCTGGTAATTAGTAATCTGCCATTGTACTTTTTCTGTAGTTATTATTACTCTATTCTTAGAAAAACACCGTGCAATACAACGGTAATACAGTGTAGTTATTCGGTTTGGCTACTTGGAGCGCTAGCGCCGCAATAGCTCCACAGCGCTGCAATGGAAGTTTCGTGCCTTGTAAGTAGTTAGACTGTTATTTAGTCGGCGAATCACGGCAAGTCCTCTGAACTTCATGCCTCTGTGATATTGAAGGCTCCGATTTCTATTGAAACAGCACAAGTCATGTAGTGTACATATCATAATTGTATTTAAGACAGGTAAACTACATGACTTGTGTTGTTTCAATGAAAACCAGTGCCTTCAATATCACAGAGGCATGAAGTTCAGAGAACTTCTCGTCACTCGCCGACTATGAATTTATTAGTTACCACTCACAACACGTAGTCTGTTAAACACATGTTCTAATTAAACACAGTAAGTATATAGAAACCAATAAACATGTGGTAGAAATACTGTAAGCCAATGTTTACATAAGTTAAATAACTATAGTCCTATATTCATTTTCCACATTTTTTTGTAGTAGCAGAAACCTTTTTGTTTGTTTTTCCTAAACTCTTATTACTTAAATTTACCAACTTTATGGCCGATCATTTGCAAGAAAAAACTGTTCCTTTGTCGTGCATGGATTTCATTGAGCGCAGTAAGTACTATTTATCATGTCTTGTAAAACTGAAGTAGACATGTGGTTTTTATTAACAGTGATTTCTAAACCCTCGTTCTCTATCATTTTCCCAAATACCATGTGAACAATACTATGGAAGTCGATATCATGGTGAAAATGAAGTAACTTCTTTTAGTTCAGTATCTGGACGTTTTGGGAAAGACATTCTTTAGGATAATACTAATTCACTTGAAATCTTGGCAGTAACTAGGGAAAGACCCAAGAAACGAACGTGATACGGTACCGATAGGCGTTCTCGCCTTGGGGGTAAATACCACTCTTTTTTAGGGGTTTAAATTCTGACATGCAAAACAGTTGTAGAAATCGATTCATTGTCTTAAATAATCTTGAACATTTTTTTCGATAAGTTAACATTTTCGGAGTTTGTCCTAATGCAGAGTCGATTTAAGGCTAAAAAGTGCATGTTTTCTAATGGTTTTTACGAATAACTTAAAAAGTTTGGATTTTATCGAGAAAAGTGGTTTTATTAAACAGATGATAGTTCATAAAATATAAAAAAGATTAATTTTTCTGATATTTTGGTGGGTGGAATTCTGACAAAGTTATGGTTCGCTAAAGGTGAATCAGAAACAGAAACCTTAAACGCCGAATAGTAGAAAAACTAAGAGTTTTTCAATGATAGCTTATTTAATATTTTTTATAGTCTACGTAAAAGAACCTTTAAAATGGCTAAGTCAATATCATTTAAACTGATGGAGTTGTGACCAAAAGAAAATTTGTATTCACTTTGTATTACTGACTACTAACACTTACACAATTTAAGAAATTAACCTTGGTCTATCTATAATTTACTTTGTCAATGTAGTGTAAAGAAGTTCAAGGAGTTTGATTAATTTACAATGTATTATAAAAATAAAAATTAAATTTACATATACAACAATTTTTTAATGTATTTGAAAGTGTTTTTTTTTTTCTTTTCAAATGAACTTGAAAACTATAGAAGTTACATAAAAAACAATTGAATACAAAAATGTAGCTTTTTTGTTGGAAAATTAGTTTTTTTTTATCTAAGCATGACAGTTTATAGACATAACGCTGTTTGAAAATTTTACCCTCAGCAAAACCCAAACTTCAATTTTAACTTCAACTTTAAATAAAGATAATTGACAAACATTGAAATTCACAGGCCTTATAGCCCTTAAAAATCCCTTCAACATTATTTTTTTATCGATTGAATAACTTAAAAATCAAAGGCGTTATCGTTGAAAAACCAATTGCATTTCATTCCAGGATATTTTGCAGCAATTATGAATATATGTGAACATGCTATTTTACATGTGTATGAGTTCATTCTCGTATCGTAGTAATTTTAATTACTAATAAATTAATTAAAATTTAAATTTATTGAAATAAGCAATTTTAATTATTATTTTTGCTGGGATGAAAAGCGTTGCCCAAATAATGTTCAGGCACATTTTTAGATATTGTGTCTCTTGGAAACGAATTTATTTCAATAGGGGTGGTTTTTAGGGTCGTCCAATATATTGAGGTAAAATAAATTATGTTCTAGAACAAGAAATAATCGTCATTTTTAATATACAAACAGTAATTTAACATATTTAATATATAAACTGCCCTTTTTATTTTTCTAAGCAGGGGTGGTTTTTAGGGGTTGAAACATGTAATATTTAAATGAATTATGTTCTACAACAGGAAATACAAAAACGTGATTTTAAAATGTAATACGATTTAGATAGTAATTTTTAATCAATAGGGTTTTCACCACTAAAAAGAAAAAAAATTAAAAACGCCTGTTAGTCTGATATCACGTTTGAACTAACGGGTCGAAGAAGCTTAACTGCAAATTTTCAGTCGAATCATTGCTATCCTAAAGAATTTCAGAGTAATGTCCTGTTTTTACGTTCAGGTACTGAACTATTGAGTCCTGAGCTGTGTATTGTTATTGAATTATTTAGCTTTGAGATTTTGGGAGCTTGAGAGCTGCTATTGTGAAATGTTGACTTGTCGCATCCCTGGGTGATATACTGTATAGCCTACATAATATTGCAAATTGACTTTGGTTATTTTTTATACATATATCATAAGTACATTTAGGTTTTTAGTACATTAATTGGTAATCTGCTGGAGATTTCCAGGACTTCCGTGTTAAAAACAATCACAAAATTTCGACTGACAACTAAACTCCTGTAATTTTCAGTTGTACAAAAAACCTAATGCCGTTAAACATTTTATTTCTTTGTTATACCTGTCGAAAGCATTGGAAATCTCCACAAAATTACCAATTATGAACAATTCAACTTCAAGAAAGCACTCTTCAACTTCCTTGAAATTGATTTTTTCTTTTAAGTTTTATAAACAAAACTTACCGTAATCAGCGATAAATTCAGTAATGCAGAAACCTCTTTCTGAAATGATAATATAGCCTTCTTAAATTTTACTCTTTAAATTGTCGTTAACCTTATTTAGTACCTTTTACTGTGTAGAAACTAACTCGAGCTTTAACTGATTACATTGTAATTTTGTTGGCTTTCGGCCTATAAATTTCAATCCGTAGGAATACATTGTGACAAACCTTTGTTTGTCAAGTTCTAAATTTGGATAAAAAAGGGATTATTTATACTGTATTCTGTCAATATTAATTATTATACATTAATTTTATTATACCTATAGGTTTTAAAATTATATTTTTTCCAAATAAATAACACAGAGGCTACAAATGATATACTATTAGTTTCAATAATACTGTTTTTACTTTGTATAACCAATGACTACAAATACACTAAGACGAAAAGTCTTATGGGAATTTTTCAGACAAGCGGGAGGGAAGCTTACGCAAACAGCCGCTACGAGCGCTGCTCCGAAAGACAGGGAGCAGGCGGGCGAGCGCTCGTGCCTCCTAGTGGCCGTTTGCGTAAAGTCGATTTTCTACCTGGACGACTGGTCTGAAATTTTAACATGGCTACTTTTCGTCTTAGTGTATTTGTAGTCATTGGTATAACATGGGATTTTACGGGGTGTTCAAAAAGTCTGGAACCCCTTAATATTTTACTTTATAATATTAATAAACACAGAACAATGAAACTCTAGGATTACGTCCTCACTGTGGTTACTGACTTTTTGGCCATCTTAACTGTTCTTTTTCGCTTTGGGGGGACGACCCGTGGAGGAAATCTGAAAAATCTTAAATGTAAGCATAGGTCGAGTTATACATAATTTTAAAGGTCATTGTTAGAGGAATACATTGTCACAACCCCGACTGGAAAAGGACTACTCGTTTGGAAATAGTAGGCTCTCAAAGTTCCAATGAAGCCAAACTTTTAGAGGCTCTTATTTCCAAACGAATAGTATTTTTTCAGTCGGGGTTGTGACAATGTATTCCTCTAACAATGACCTTTAAAATGAGGTATAACTCAACCTATGCTTACATTTAAGATTTTTCAGATTTCCTCCACGGGTCGTCCCCCCAAAGCGAAAAAGGACAGTTAAAACGACCAATAAGTCAGTAACTACAGTAAAGACGTAATCCTAGAGTTTCATTGTTCTCCTTTGATGAATAAAATAAATATTAAGGGGGTTCCAGACTTTTTGAACACCCGGTAGGCCTATATGGTTAAATAAAAATCAAATGTGAAATCTACAAAAATTTAATAACATTAAGTCTATTTATAACCATTGTTATAATGTTTCGGTACGAATAAATGAACAGAAAACAATGGATTTTTTTCATAATCAGTAATTTTTTTCGTAAGATCAGGGATTAAATTAAGATTAATATATAAATGAAACTATTTTTAGGGACATTTTATTTTAAAATAGGACAAAAACATGTGATTTATTCCACAGCAATGAAACTGTAGCCTACTTCTACTCGTAGTTTCAGTAGACCAACGTACAAACTTAGTTTTTGTCTAACAAAAATGTAAAAGGAGTATAAAACATTATTTGTGATAAAAAAATCCAAATTGAAACATTTCATACGACTTTCTCATATGAAGAACCTTTACTGATGAAAAAATAAAAATATTTCTGTTTTAGTAACTTTGTCGTGTTCGGGCTGAAAATGTTAAAACTAATCTGTAGATATTATTTGCTTCTAAAATAATCTTTATTTATTTTAATTTCATTACTGTATGGCTACTGTTGTATTCTTTATGATTTACTCTCTATTTTGCCGTCAGTTTTTAATTTTATTTTTTTAATTAAGTGTGTTAGTACATACATGGTTATTTAATGAAGGTCGGCATAGCGTGAACAAGGCTGCCCACTTGACAACTAATTTTTAAAATGAACCCCTTAAGTGCTAGAGAATGTTTTAAAGATGTTCTCTGCCAGTGCCAGAGGGTTTCTATCAATTTTGACAACGTGCCATTAAATAATTCCCATCTCTGTTATTTATTAAACAATATAAATGATAGTGAAGTTGAGAGTTGATATTGGTCACTAAATAATATGTTCAAATTATATAATTTACAATAAAACCAATATATTTTTAATTTTTAACTAGGCCTTTCGCCAGCAAAGCTGGCATCATCAGGCAACACAACTTTATTTGTAAACAAACAAGACAATAATTAGTTCTGAAAACAGATGTAAATAATTTAAAGAATATAAGTATAAATATATTGTAAACAATGTATAGTGTGTATATATATATATATATATATATATATATATATATATATATATATATCAGAGTGTATAATTTTTAATAAAATAAGTTGATAATAAACAAGAATTTTGAATAGGTCCATTTTCATTGTTCATTAAAGATGAATTACTCTTGTTTATAAAATATGTTTCCCAGGCATTCAAGTATTTAGAAGATGAAACTGATTTTATTATTTTTGAATTTTCTTTGCTAATATTGTGATTTGTTGTTAAACAATGTCTAGCAACTGCTGACTTTTCTTCTCTGTTAAATTTAAAGTGTGAAAAATGTTCTTTGAATCTTATTTTTAAATTTCTTTTGGTTTGTCCTATGTATTTTTCTTCGCAGTTATCACAGTTAATTTCATAGATTCTTGATAGATTTTCATTTTTAATTTTGTCTTTAGGGTTATTCAGTTTGTTTTTTAATTTGTTTGTAGTTTTGAATGTAGGTTTGATATTTGAATTTTTCTTGAATGAGTGTTGAATGGTTCTTGACAATTTTGTGTTAAATGTAAAACTTGCCCAATAATTTTCTTCTTTTTCTTTTATTTCTTTTAATGTAGTCCTTGATCTTTTAATTTGTTTTTTAACAGACTTTTTTAAAATATTATCAATTAGTATAGGATCATATCCATTGTAAACAGCAATATTTTTGATATAGGAAAGTTCTTTTTCAAAATTGTCCTCATTCAATGGCGTGTTTAATAATCTATAAATCATGTTGTTGAATGCTGCTCTTTTTTGAGTTGGTGGATGATATGAGTCATTGGTGATGAATCTGTTGGTGTGAGTTGGTTTTCTATATATGTTAAAATTTATAATTTACAATAAAACCAATATATTTTTAATTTTTAACTAGGCCTTTCGCCAGCAAAGCTGGCATCATCAGGCAACACAACTTTATTTGTAAACAAACAAGACAATAATTAGTTCTGAAAACAGATGTAAATAATTTAAAGAATATAAGTATAAATATATTGTAAACAATGTATAGTGTGTGTATATATATATATATATATATCAGAGTGTATAATTTTTAATATTATAATTTACAATAAAAATTTTTTTAACATATATAGAAAACCAACTCACACCAACAGATTCATCACCAATGACTCATATCATCCACCAACTCAAAAAAGAGCAGCATTCAACAACATGATTTATAGATTATTAAACACGCCTTTGAATGAGGACAATTTTGAAAAAGAACTTTCCTATATCAAAAATATTGCTGTTTACAATGGATATGATCCTATACTAATTGATAATATTTTAAAAAAGTCTGTTAAAAAACAAATTAAAAGATCAAGGACTACATTAAAAGAAATAAAAGAAAAAGAAGAAAATTATTGGGCAAGTTTTACATTTAACACAAAATTGTCAAGAACCATTCAACACTCATTCAAGAAAAATTCAAATATCAAACCTACATTCAAAACTACAAACAAATTAAAAAACAAACTGAATAACCCTAAAGACAAAATTAAAAATGAAAATCTATCAAGAATCTATGAAATTAACTGTGATAACTGCGAAGAAAAATACATAGGACAAACCAAAAGAAATTTAAAAATAAGATTCAAAGAACATTTTTCACACTTTAAATTTAACAGAGAAGAAAAGTCAGCAGTTGCTAGACATTGTTTAACAACAAATCACAATATTAGCAAAGAAAATTCAAAAATAATAAAATCAGTTTCATTTTCTAAATACTTGAATGCCTGGGAAACATATTTTATAAACAAGAGTAATTCATCTTTAATGAACAATGAAAATGGACCTATTCAAAATTCTTGTTTATTATCAACTTATTTTATTAAAAATTATACACTCTGATATATATATATATATATATATATATATATATATATATATATATATATATATATATATATATACACACTATACATTGTTTACAATATATTTATACTTATATTCTTTAAATTATTTACATCTGTTTTCAGAACTAATTATTGTCTTGTTTGTTTACAAATAAAGTTGTGTTGCCTGATAATGCCAGCTTTGCTGGCGAAAGGCCTAGTTAAAAATTAAAAATATATTGGTTTTATTGTAAATTATATAATTTGAACATAATATAAATGATATCCCTAATTATACATAAATAATATGTCTATTAAATTAACATATTTAAAATAGCCTTACACTATTTATGCTTTGTTTATTAAAAATAAATTTACGAGGTAAACATTTGTTGTATTTTTTTATTTGGCCATCATTATAACCATGATAAAAATAAGCAATTAATTATACTCTGAATTCATTCAATTAAATTCATCAGCTGTTATAAATTTAATGGAAATAATAAAAGAGAAAAAATTCAGTGTAAACTGAAAGCTTGTTGCACATTTCGATTATATAATCAAACTCAATATTGTGACCGGTGAAGCGGGCGGGTACAGCTAGTCTACTATATTTTTATAAAGTGTTTATTACATTTTTGGAAATGGTATTAACTCTAGGAATTCCCAGTAACTCACAAAAGAAAATATAAGCTAAATTCTGTAAAAACTTTATTTTCGATATAAAAAGCTTAATAGTATATTTCATAACAAGAGTGGAAAGTGGGGTTTTGCATGTTCGAGATCATATGTTTGAAGTGCGAGACTTGTCGAGCACTTCAATTGGTCGAGAATATGCAAAACATTTTCACTTGAATTTTGAACAATATTTTTCACAACACTACTGAATAAAAATTTTTGGAATGTTAACTTTTTATTTAATTAGGAACATTTTAGGAACATTCTATAAAATCAGCTCTACTATTTTAAATGCACATTTAAATTAACTGTACAGTTATGATTGCTGGAAACAGATATTCCTTTATTAGGAATTTTATTCAATACATTCAAAATTTAACGACAAGGGCACAGGTACTTCCATTTCAGTTGGCGAAACGATAACAAGAATGTTTTTAAAAGCTTTTGAAGGTTATCAAGTTGCTGATAGTGGAACATTTTCGAACGTAAACATAGTTACTTTTGACTGTCAACAATAGACAGCTGTGGGAAATATGACGTTTCGCAGGTTATAAACACTTAACGAAAACAGCTGAACTCATGGTAGTGTTGTGAAAAAAATAATACAATCTATGTTCAGGTTAAGTTTATAGACAAATAGTTATTTAATCGTGCTTTGAAATTGCTAATCGTGCTTTGAAAGTAATGGGCTAATTTTTAAAGAATAAATGTTAAATTAGAGGAATCGCAATAAAATCGACTCAGTTGTCCTGTGAATTATTTTAATAATGCTTTGATTTAACCCCTCATAAACAAAATTAGTTTCTAATATCACTATAACCCATCATAACAAACAAGGTCACGCGCACAGCTCTACGCCTTAGTGATTACCTCGGCCCGGAAATCTTATGTCAGATGCAAATACACCCATACTCATCGATGTATAAATTATAAATTAGTTTATACATTGATGCCCATACTTGCATGGGAAAAATACAATACATCCCACACTTTCATAAAATTCGGATGAATGTGTAGCAATAAATAAAGAATAAACAGACAGAAACACAGGCAGACATACATTCGTTTGCATTTACACCTGTATATTTCACTTACCTATGAATGGATATACCTCTTTTTTTATAAGAACTTTTGCACTTGTAAGCTGCATGATACAATACAATCTATTTATATTTAGACTGTAAATATAGTTCAAATCAAGTGCAGTGATAACTACTTTACTTAATATGATCTTCATAACAGTTTATTAGTTTATTAAATTTTTCTACTAATTAATTGCAATTTAACTTATTGCAAGACGTCACGAGTGCAGCGAGCGATGGTGTTGGCACGCGAAGCGTGCAGGGGTGTCCCCTAGTATTTTATTTGTCTCACATCGTTTATCCTGTGTGGACTTACAAACCAAAATCATCTAATCAGCTGCAAAAAATACTGCCATTACGTAGCCAAACAGATATATACTAGATCGACTTTAGTTGTTCAATGCAAGGCACGAACCTGATAATCTATATATATAAAAAAAACCTCACTGATTACTGTTTCTCGAAAAAAACCTAACTAAACTAACCTTCGAGGCTGAAATTTTGTAGGATGATTGGTCTTATCTTGTAGGCGTGCAATAAGAAGGGATATTGAAAAATTCTTCATATGTCCGAAATGGCAGCCCTTTTTACCACAAAACTGCCCCAATGTATTTCTTATAGGAAAATCACAAAAAAGTAGTATTTCTGACCCAACTGGAGGAAAATCTCAAGTAAAAGTGTCAAACCTGCCCAGTTCTACACATGTAACAAACGTGCACCTTATCCATGAATTTCAGCTTAAAAACTTAAAAATTTGGGTTATTGGGGGCCCAAAAACTGAAATTTTTGGAAATATAACAGTTTTTAAAACTGAACTTATCTACTCAAGTGATATATCTACTCAAGTGGGATATCAAATTAAAGCTATTTTTCTTCTGAATCCAAATATACCATCAGATTTTGAAAAGAGCAATTAATAAGAGGTGTATGCAACAACAACAACAACAACAAAAACTCCGAAAACAAAAAAAGGGTAATACTAAAATAAAACGCCCAAGTGGGGTATCAAACTGTAGTTATTTGTCTACCAATAAAATCATATCATTGTATTTCGGAAGATACAAAGTTTAAGTATGAATAAATGAACAGAAAACAAAAATGTTTCGGTACAAATAAATGAACAGAAAACAATGGATTTTTTTCATAATCAGTAATTTTTTCTTAAGATCAGTGATTAAATTAAGTTTAATATATAAATGAAACTATTTTTAGGGACATTTTATTTTAAAATAGGACAAAAACATGTGATTTATTCCACAGCAATGAAACTGTAGCCTACTTCTACTCGTAGTTTCAGTAGACCAACGTACAAACTTAGTTTTTGTCTAACAAAAATGTAAAAGGAGTATAAAACATTATTTGTGATACAAAAATCCAAATTGAAACATTTCATACGACTTCCTCATATGAAGAACCTTTACTGATGAAAAAATAAAAATATTTCTGTTTTAGTAACTTTGTCGTGTTCGGGCTGAAAATGTTAAAACTAATCTGTAGATATTATTTGCTTCTAAAATAATCTTTATTTATTTTAATTTCATTACTGTATGGCTACTGTTGTATTCTTTTGATTTACTCTCTATTTTGCCGTCAGTTTTTAATTTTATTTTTTTAATTAAGTGTGTTAGTACATACATGGTTATTTAATGAAGGTCGGCATAGCGTGAACAAGGCTGCCCACTTGACAACTAATTTTTAAAATGAACCCCTTAAGTGCTAGAGAATGTTTTAAAGATGTTCTCTGCCAGTGCCAGAGGGTTTCTATCAATTTTGACAACGTGCCATTAAATAATTCCCATCTCTGTTATTTATTAAACAATATAAATGATATCCCTAATTATACATAAATAATATGTCTATTAAATTAACATATTTAAAATAGCCTTACACTATTTATGCTTTGTTTATTACAAATAAATTTACGAGGTGAACATTTGTTGTATTTTTTTATTTGGCCATCGTTATAACCATGATAAAAATAAGTGGGCTCTATTCAATCACTTATGTGAAGAAAATTCAGTAATTAATATCTTGTACGAATTTCACAATAATTTATTCACAAATAAAAAAGTTGTGGCAATTTTTAAGTTATTCAAACAGTTGTTTTTGACAGCTTTTGGAACCTTTTTTTAATCAAAATAAAACTAAATATGATACAAATACTACAATTATAATTTGTATATAAAAGTATATGTTGATAAATGAGAATATAATTCTAAATCTATTAAAGTTTATTTTTGTATTTTTTAATTAATTTTGTTTTGTGACGTCTGGTTAACGTCTGGTTGGTACTTTATGTATAGTTTTTTGCAACGTCAGGATAACAACAGGACGTTGGAACTGAAAGTTTTTAGGCATTTTTAGTATTTACTTTTGTATATGTAAATGTAATCTTTTTGACCAAACCTATTTGGATTTGTATCTGCTATTAGCTTTTAAAAATGTATGTTTATTCATTCAAAGTGGCACAAAGTACTCTTATTCAATTATAATGTAACACAATGGTTAAAAACAATTTCATTTATTACAGCTGTTTTTAAAACTGGTTATTTGAATGAATGTATGGGCTTGTTTAATTTTATAGGCAGATTGGTAACACGATTACACTCAGTTATCAAGAGGTATATAAATCACGATAGATTACGTGTATTATCAGTGTTATATTCTAGTAACATCGGGCTCAACAAATCCATGTGTCCATCGTTAACATGTATGCTATGTTATATTTCTATAGTAACATTGTAAAATAAGAAGAAGTAAAAAAACAACATTCAATATTACGTTAACGGATTAAAGATTGTCTATTGGTGGGGAAATTATAAACTCACACACGCACACAAACTTGCGCACGCACGCACTCTTGTGATATGCCATTGGCCTATGAATTTTGTTGCTATTTCTAGCGTTTAAGAGTCTGTACATTATGTCGGCCATGTTGGTGTTAATCCTATAAGAACAATGTGATTTGTGAATCCATATTTGTACGTTATTTATTGACCAACATTTGTGTATTTGGTGTAATTTTACACGTTATCATATTGCGCATTGGGTTTACTTTTTATAATTTGAATGCATACGCCTAATTTTGAAAAAGAGATGAAAATAAACCTTCAAAATAAATATTTGTCTATATTTGTTCTGTGAAACTAATCAGGAATTCATAAAGCAATTCCAACGTGAAATTTCATTCTTGATCAATGCAATTTGTTTGGAAAAAATCTGTTTAAAAATAACTGTTCAGTTTGGATACACGTGATCGTTTGTCCTGTTCGAAAATAACATTGTTCTTATGGGATTAAAACCAACATGGGTTGGCCAGCATCTGCAGACTCTTATGGGATGAATTTCATTTATAAGAATTCGGTTTGACAGATTATGATCAATAGGCCATATTGTAAAACAAAGTTAATGTAAAGATTGAGTAGAGGCCTAAAATGTTCACGAAATTTTGAATCTGCTATGGTCCTTATTGACATCTTTTGCAAAAATAAAAGAGCGGCTATTTCTCCGCAGTGTGAAATTATGCTCTGAATAAATGGAAAATTAGCTTATCTTATAATATAATTATTTGGAATATGGCGTCGTTAACTTCTTAATAAACATCCCTTGAAAGGTTACTAGAAATATAGGCCCACTTAATAAGTGGCTCCCAAGACAGCTCGCAGTCAATATATGTGTTCATACATTAACACTTAGTGATCTATGTTTTAAGGCAGCTTTCTACTATATAATAGTGAAGTATTTTTTTTTTTATAGACACTTTTTTAAGGTTAACATTTCGCAATAAATCCTCAAATACAAAGTGGAAAAAATATGGAGACGCTTTCACAACTGAAAGACTTGTTGTGAAATCTTGTTCATCATCATTATTACGAATAAACATCTTTTTGACGCCATTAGCGACATTTAATCTTTTCAGGGAGACGGCCCGTGAGGAGTTTAACGAAACCTTCAATGTAAGCCTAGGCAAAGTTTGGTATCAAATGAAAGGTCTATTCAAGAGAAATTGATTGCAGCAAAATGGATTTCAAAAGGTTTATACTTTCTAGAGCATAAATTTTCGATTCGATTCTAGAGTATAAATTCGGTAATTTGAATTTAGAAGTATCTAATTTGATCAATGTTAGGATTTTTCCACGATTTAATGGTTTCAAGTAAATTATTCTGATCAAAAATGACACTTTATAGAACACAATTATTACAAACAAATAAATTATCATTAGTTCCAAAAAAACTAAATGTACAAATTAGTTACTTTACAAAACAAAATGACAACATTTGTTTGTCATGACATTCAAATGACCGCTATTCTGGAACGGATAATCCTTTCGAAGTCCGTTTTGCGGCCCTGAATAGGCCTATTATTTGGTACGAAACACAACCTAGGTTTAAATTGAAGATTTTAGTTCAACTCCTCACGGGCCGTCCTCCTGAAAATATGAAATGTCGCTAATTATGTCAAAAAGTAGGTAAGTATGACTATATACAAGATTTCACTTTTACAAGTGAAGTTATACAAAAGTTGTGAAAGTGTTTCCATATTGTTTCCATCTTGAATATATGAAGCAGGTTTTTTGTCGTCAACACAACTCCTCCCTTATTTCTTGATTAATTTTAACGATTGAGATGTCAAAACATTTGCCCTTATTCGGAGTTGTGAAAAAAGGTTTTTATTTTTCAGTATTTTTACCCTGTAGGGAAGGAACGCCCTAAAAGTACGTTTTTCGGCCATAAGAATAACAAGGAGAGAGTAATTAGTCAAAAAGTAACAGCTGTTCAAATGTAAATAATCATGTTTATGCGTGTAAACAGCTGTTAGAATGTAAAATAATGATGTCTGTAATATTGAGAAGGCACAGTATACTGATTGAACAATTAGTCTGCGCTCACAGCCATCGATGTATACTACCAGAGATCAAGTAATTTTTACGCTTAGTCTGTGATACAACTCTGGATCGCACACTCCGTTCTGTGGACGCTGCTCTACCCCCACCATAGTTCAGTATGGGACCCAGTGCTACCCAACTGCCTGGTCAATGCAACGCTGGGACTGTTTCAGATTTTAAGTTGAACCATTTTTTCTAATATAACTACTCAGTATTAAGTGTGCAGTTTAAGAAACCTTCCAGAACAGTTCATGATCTGCCTAATTACATAGGCCCCAAAGGGGGATTGTATTACAAAACCACAATATATATGTTACTGATTTTCGCAAAATAAAGGTTTCTAAAATGGTTTCATAAAATAAAATTCGTTAATCCTGTAGAATATATTTATTGTACATTTAAATAAATGTTAATTATATTACTTGACAATACTACCTACATAACAGAATGATTGGCAGGAGAAACATAAAATGAAACAAACACCTCTAATAATCTGTAAATGTAAACAATTTCCTAATCGATATATATAAAAGCCGTCTACCACTCATCATTATTTTTCCAAAACTATCCGTCGGATTGACTTGAAATTTTGTACGTAGGTTTATCTTGGCCCCTAGAGGTTCACTAAGAAAGGATTTTCCTCTCCGACCTCAGAACTCCCTCCCACTGGCATCCAAAATTCCCATGGTATTCTTATGGAGCTTAATTAATTGATTGATTTGTTTGATTAACAGCTGATAAATAAAACAAGTTGAATAAATAATTATTGTTGTGTTATAATTTTAAAATAAAAAAATAATTGATTACAGCAATTAATTATACTCTGAATTCATTCAATTAAATTCATCAGCTGTTATAAATTTAATGGAAATAATAAAAGAGAAAAAATTCAGTGTAAACTGAAAGCTTGTTGCAGATTTCGATTATATAATCAAACTCAATATTATGACCGGTGAAGCGGGCGGGTACAGCTAGTCTACTATATTTGTATAAAGTGTTTATTACATTTTTGTAAATGGTATTAACTCTAGGAATTCCCAGTAACTCACAAAAGAAAATATAAGATAAATTCTGTAAAAACTTGATTTTCGATGTAAAAAGCTTAATAGTATATTTCATAACAAGAGTGGAAAATGGGATTTTGCATGTTCGAGACCATATGTTTGAAGTGCGAGACTTGTCGAGCACTTCAATTAGTAGAGAATATGCAAAACATTTTCACTTGAATTTTGAACAATATTTTTCACAACACTACTGAATAAAAATTTTTGGAATGTTAACTTTTTATTTAATTAGGAACATTTTAGGAACATTCTATAAAATCAGCTCTACTATTTTAAATGCACATTTAAATTAATTGTACAGTTATGATTGTTGGAAACAGATATTCCTTTATTAGGAATTTTATTCAATGCATTCAAAATTTAACGACAAGGGCACAGGCACTTCCATTTCAGTTGGCGAAACGATAACAAGAATGTTTTTAAAAGCTTTTGAAGGTTATCAAGTTGTTGATAGTGGAACATTTTCGAACGTAAACATAGTTACTTTCGACTGTCAACAATAGACAGCTGTGGGAAATATGACGTTTCGCTGGTTATAAACACTTAACAAAAACAGCTGAACTCATGGTAGTGTTGTGAAAAAAATAATACAATCTATGTTCAGGTTAAGTTTATAGACAAATAGTTATTTAATCGTGCTTTGAAATTGCTATAAACACATTTTAACAGTAATGGGCTAATTTTTAAAGAATAAATGTTAAATTAGAGGACTCATAATAAAATCGACTCAGTTGTCCTGTGAATTATTTTAATAATGCTTTGATTTAACCCCTCATAAATAAAATTAGTTTCTAATATCACCACAACCTATCATAACAAACAAGGTCACGCGCACAGCTCTACGCCTTAGTGATTACCTCGGCCCAGAAATCTTATGTCAGATGCAAATACACCCATACTCATCGATGTATAAATAAATTATAAATTAGTTTATACATTGATGCCCATAATTCCATGGGAAAAATACAAAACATCCCACACTTTCATAAAATTCGGATGAATGTGTAGCAATAAATAAAGAATAAACAGACATAAACACAGGCAGATATACATTCGTTTACATTTACACCTGTATATTTCACTTACCTATGAATGGATATACCTCTTTTTTTATAAGAACTTTTGCACTTGTAAGCTGCATGATACAATACAATCTATTTATATTTAGACTGTAAATATAGTTCAAATCAAGTGCAGTGATAACTACTTTACTTAATATGATCTTCATAACAGTTTATTAGTTCATTAAATTTTTCTACTAATTAATTGCAATTTAACTTATTGCAAGATGTCACGAGTGCAGCGAGCGATGGTGTAGGCACGCGAAGCGTGCAGGGGTGTCCCCTAGTATTTTATGTGTCTCTCATCGTTTATCCTGTACGGACTTACAAACCAAAATCATCTAAGCAGCTGCAAAAAATACTGCCATTACGTAGCCAAACAGATAAATACTAGATCGACTGCAGTTGTTCAATGCAAGGCACGTACCTGATAATCTATATATCTCGTATATAAAAAAAACCTCACTGATTACTGTTTCTCGAAAAAACCTAACTAAACTAACTTTCGAGGCTGAAATTTTGTAGGATGATTGGTCTTATCTTGTAGGCGTGAAGGGATTTTGAAAAATTCTTCATAGGTCCGAAATGGTAGCCCTTTTTACCACAAAACTGCCCCAATGTATTTCTTATAGGAAAATCACAAAAAAGTAGTATTTCTGACCAAACTGGAGGAAAATCTCAAGTAAAAGTGTCAAACCTGCCCAGTTCTACACATGTAACAAACGTGCACCTTATCCACGAATTTCAGCTTAAAAACTCAAAAAATTGGGTTATTGGGGGCCCCAAAACTGAAATTTTTGGAAATATAAAAGTTTTTAAAACTGAACTTATCTACTCAAGTGATATATCTACTCAAGTGGGATATCAAATTAAAGCTATTTTTCTTCTGAATCCAAATATACCATCAGATTTTGAAAAGAGCAATTAATAAGAGGTGTATGCAACAACAACAACAACAAAAACTCCGAAAACAAAAAAAGGGTAATACTAAAATAAAACACCCAAGTGGGGTATCAAACTGTAGTTATTTGTCTACCAATAAAATCATATCATTGTATTTCGGAAGAGACAAAGTTTAAGGGCTTTGCCCCCTCCCCTAAAAAATATGCTCAAAAACCCAAAATTGGGTAATGGCTAATACCCGAGTGGGGTATCAAATTAAAGGCATTCTTCTTCTAAATACTAATTTAACATCATATTTTAGAAAGCCCTATGTTTAAGGGCTTCACTTCTAAAAAAAAATCATGGTCAAACTGGTTAACAGTCCTGGCGAACAGTAAGCCAGGCTCACGAGGCTATATGCCGAGATCCATAAATGGGGCTGTAGCATAAATGCCTTGGTGAGGTCGTAGGTTGAGTTTCACAAAGGAGCCTGTAGCAGAGTTTTTTGGTGAGGCTCCACCACGAGGCCGCAGGCCGAGTTCCACAAAGGGCCTAAAAATAGAGTCTCCAGGCGAGGCCGAGCTTACCTCACGAGCGTAGCGAGTGACGACGGGGTTGGCATGCGAAGTGTGCAGCGGTGTCCCCTAGTCTTGAATATAGTGCTAATTTACATTGAAATCATTGTCAAACCATGCAAATCAGGCAACTGTATCACATTGATGTATAGGAGGAAACGTGTCAAGGCTAACAGTTGTATGAGTAAGATAAGGTTGTATTCCATACCAAGTTTAGACTATGGCAATTATTAAGCAACTCATTGGTAAAAGTCGCTGACTAGCAGCATGTCATTACATTGACACTACAATGTACGCCACCCCACAGCTTTTAATATCAAAAGGCTTTTAATTCAGCAAAAATTGCAAGATCACTTTCCCGTGTAATGGACTTTTAATTGATGGATGCGCTTAGTGCACTACTTTGAACTACAAATTAAAAATATTGCTCTTTATTTAAAAACTGTAATTTTTTTTATACGACCCACTCATTAACAACCCTATCTAAATGTAATAATAAAAATACAGTATAAACACAGTATGTTTCTTTAATATAATACTTGTTGTTCTTCCTCAATTTTCTCATATATTTGTTTAACCATTGGCACTTTAATTTACGTTTTAAACAGAGTTACGTCTACCAAACACGTCTAAAGAATAGGTGACCCACATATACACCTACAGTAGTAATGGACTCACCCTCCCACCCATATACGTACAATGGTATTGACCCGCCCATCTGCCCACACATGTACGGTGGTATTGACCGACACACCCATCCATACACGTACGGTGGTATTGACCGACCCACCCGCCCATACATGTTCAATGGTGTTGACCCTCCCACCCATACACTATATAGTATAGTATAGTAGAGTAGTAATAATAATACAATAAAGTGGTATAAAGCATACAATGCGGTAAGGTAACTGTATATCTGCAGATTCACTACACGGGGACTGCACTAAACCAATCTACACGTACAGTGAATGGTGATGAGAACCCTCCCCCCACCCCTCCAAATACACATCCGGTTTAAGTTGTTTATTTATTGTTTACAGTAACTTGCATATGAACGGTTAAGTAAGTGAGATCACACAGTTTAACACTTTTGGCTGGGAATAAAAGATAACTGTATTATGAGTTGATAAAACTACTGTGCAGTTGATAAAAGGTTACATGACCTTATGTTGAATGGTAAGTGGTTTACAAACTAATTCAGGAAAGTAGAAAACACGATAAGCTTGTTTGCAGACTACTGTCACAGAACGACAAAAGATGTGTGCTACTGCAAAGAGTCTCTCTACTTGCTGCCAAGCTTCTAATAAACATATAAAATGGATTTTTTGTGAAATTTTATTTTAATAATGAATAGCAAAAAGACTCAAGATACAATTATTTATATTGGAACAGTTAAAAAAAAAAAGTAATTACCGTACAAAAACCTCATAACCTAACGAAAGATCTCACAAGAATATAGACTAGAAGAAGTATTATATTATTTTCATCAATAAACCTGTCATTTTCAAAATCAGCAGTTTGGAGTAGGCCTACTGTTTCAACATCTCAAACGCCCTTGATATTTATCAGCTGATCTGAAGAAAGTATATAACACCTACGTTTAGCCCCTCCATTGATCCAAGACAAATACCAATATTATCATTTTGAAGGCATGCGCCGGCGCCTCGCCCCGTTGACCCTGTTGGAGTTTGGGTTGGGGTAGTGGCTGGCTTGAGATGGGGTACTGAGTCAGGTTATGTTGCTATGGAGAGAAATGTCTCTGTGCACAATGATGTGTTATTATTTTAAAATCATTTTGAATAGCACTGTTACTATTCATAACAATTTTATTAAAGCATTGTGTTAATAATTTTAACATAATTTTACTTATACTTAACAAGTAAGTGGATAGAAGTATATTGGTAATAAATTAAAATTAGGTTACAAATATATATTTAATTTGAAACCAATAGTTTTTTTTTAATAAAAAGCATTTTTAATAAAAAATGCTATAGGTTAAAATAGTGTAGACCTTTATAATCTGCATAATACAAATTAAGTGTACTGTAATTGTTACCTGATTTTATAATTAGTAAAATAATAGTGATTGATTCCTAAAATAAGTTTGTCTTATTTACTAGAAAAACAGAAAGAGAACAAACTATTTTGTAAATTGAACTTAATCAGTTTAAAGTCAGAATTTCTACCTTGACCACACTTATCAGACATTTTTCAATAATTCTCATAGATATTCATTCAAGTTACTAATATTCTAGGTTATGTTTTATTTTATAGCATCTACTAACTTACAAGAGCTAAAATAATTATTTTTAAAATTTATCTTACTTTTTTAATATTGTTTGTCATACCATATTTATACATAAAACAATTATGTATAACATTATAAAGACAAGCTGTCAAGTTTGGTTGTAGAAAATAAAGTATATTTATCAAAATAAAATATAGTTTTACAGTACTAATTTGTAGTTAGGGTAAAATTGGTGCACTGGAGATTGCTCACATAATATGAAACAATATTTTGCTAGGTCCTACTGACTCTTCTATCCTTCTTCCATTAAATGTCATAATCAGCTAATTACAGTCAAACTAACAATCTAACATTACAAGGAGTTATTCTAACTTAACTAACTAGTACAAGAAGGGTAGTAGAAATGAACTGCAGTGGGATAAAAGTAAATAATAATTATTTTATTTTTGAACATAGACCTAAGCTATACATAAAGTCTTGGATTTACCTTATCAAAACTTAGTTGTATCGGTTTTAATACTGTGGAAATATCTGTGAGATTTGGATAATGCAGTATCTCAGATATAGAAATGTTAGTTAAATAGTTAATATGGTTTGGACTAGATGAAGATCCCCCCTCTCCATCCCTCAAACACTACCTATCTTTCTTTCTTTATATGTATTTTAGAAAAAGTTAAATATTGGTATGCTACTCAAAATAGGTTTGAAATTGTAAAAATTTTCTTAAAGTACTCGGTAATTTTTGTTTTTTATGTAATAGAACTTTTATTACTTCACATTTATGTCTTTGTATTTAAATTCTGGGCACAAACATATTTAATTTAGATGCCCAGTTTCTCCTATGGAGTGGTTTTTGTTAAAAATAATTTTTCAATGAGGAATTCAGTAATTTATACTTTACCAAAACCTAAAAGTATACAATGATAAATAATCAAGAGCACTATAAGTTAATGTTGATATAACACCTCTTGTTTGGTACTGATTGAACTAGCCAGTATTGAACATTTTGTATTTTAGTATTTTGGCTCTAATATATCAAGTTTTTGAGTTTCAACTCACAGATCTAATTTGAGGTACACAGGTTACTTTTAGGGTTTCAGAAAGAGGTAAACACAATTTTTGTTCTGCAAGAAGACTCTTAAAAACAAAAAGTGAGTAATGATTTCTTGGAAATTTGATCCCAAATACCAATCCATATGAACAATATAAAGTTCCTAGCTGTCGGGAGGCATACTAGAATTGTTATCCTAAAAGTGCTCTTAAAATAAATGTTTTATATTTTTATGATGATTTGAGCCCAAGGCTACATTTTACATTTCATATTTTTATAGTTTGTCTGGAAGTTGTAAAAAATGTCTGCCTGGGGGCCTCTGAGTGCATCATCACTCTCCCCTCCCCACCCTACATACAAACTATTGATCAGTTGAAATTTTGTCACATAAAGGTAGAATTAAGTAAGGAATACATTTTTGAGAAATTCAGGACATATGAGAAGCCTAGACATTATTGTAGAGTTATTTGAAAAATATTAGGTACAAATCAAACCAAAAAAAGGAAAGATATCTATTTAGTAGGGGCGATTTTAATACAGTAAACCCCGGATTAAACGGACCCCTATTTAACGTACTTTGGATTTAACGGACAGCTTACAGACGCATTACTGTATCTAAAATTCTATACATCATGGAATTAAGGTCATTAAGGAATATTTTTAGAAAAATTTTAATTTTTAAAATGTGTAGGTTAATCACCTTTATACAATATTTATCTGTATATTTTATTAATCTTTCAGTTAACTATTAGCTGGCAGCTAGTTATCTTTAGTTTAATGCATCTTAGTTAGTTTTGCATCATATTGACTTTGCAGCAATTCACATTACAAAGTTTAACTTTAGATTGTTCCTTACATGTCTAGTAAACCAAATGTCGGCACTAGTGGCCCAATGCTGTAACCCATTGGGGACAAAGTTTTTGTAGATTCTGGGTGATAGGTTCTGTTCTCCGTCCTCTTTATACATATATGGCACGCCATCAATAACTATCTAATTATTTAAAATAGGATAGTTGAAGTTGTCTGAACCATAAATATTTCATTTAGTGTAACTGGAATTTTAAGCTGCAAGTTTTAGTGTACAAGATGCTAATTTTTATTTGATGGATGGTCCATTTGTGCTAGCAAAATTGCAACTAAAATTTAAGTTTGGTCTGTACATGAGTACACCTGAATTGTGAACTGTGTTTCACTACTCAAGTTCAAGTGTTTGACTACAATGAGATTGGGTTAGGATTTAGCTTCCAAGTTCTAAAATATTCTTCAAGGGCTGCAAGGTCACTTGTGATTGTTTTTTTTCAGTAGCTGTGAAGTTCTTGTGTTGGTAAGCTAAAGCAGTATCATCTGCATGAATAAATTTTCTCGACTTTGTTATTGAGATGTCAACAGTAAACACGTTGAACAAAATTGGAGCAAGTACAGACCCTGAGTCAAGCCATCCTTCAGCTGTCTATAAGAGCTTTCTTCAAGACCGAGATACACTTTTATTAGTCAGGCACTAAACATTGACTCCAAAAGTCGCAATAGAAAGGGGCAGGGAAGGAAGCTGTAGAACTTCAACTACAAACCTTTGCTCCATACTGTGTCATAAGATGCTGTAAGATCAATAAAAGCTGCAGGTGTTTTAAACTTCTTTTCAAACCTATTCTCAAAAATTATATCAGAGCTAGGATCTCGTCACTTCAACTTCAGCCAGGGCGAATACCAGCCTGCTCAGTTGGAAAATTGGAATCAAGAATGGGTGATGAATGAAATAAGTTCCTTATTAATGGTCCGTCAATACCTGTAGGTGGAATGAATCTCCCTCGTAAGGAGTGGACACTGTTGAATCGGTTCCGAACTAGCATGGGCAGATGTAACCACTGGAGGAGTAAATGGGGATTGACACTAGATCAGTCATGTGATTATGGGGAATCTATCTAAACAATAACTATACAGAGTGCCCCCTGTACTATATTATGGAGGGATAAGCCAGCATAAACAGAATCAGTGAGACAGGTCTAAAATGGCTCGATGGTTGGATTTAGCTTTGTGAGAGAGATCACTTTACATTATTTATTCTTATTAATGACATGATAATATTAACATGACTTTTTAAAATTAACAAAGGGGAGCTGACAACAAACCGTATATATATATATATATATATATATATATATATATATATATATACACAACAAGAATATCTAGAACAACACTGAAGCGCAGAACACTGAACTGAAATGACAAAGACGAACCCCATTAATAACTGCTGAAAACTAGATATACACGAACCACTTATCACTGAATTGAAAATCTCACGTCCAATAAAATTTAAAGATGCGTATTAACTGCAACTGAAGAAATACAGTTATGTTTCAAAGGGCACAACATCCATCCATTTAAAAAATACATCAAAACCTAAGTTTATTACAACTATAATTTAGTTTTTTAAATGAGAAAAACAAAATTACTGTAGAGAATAGTGTATATTAAGGGCAGTTTGCTTCGTAAGCTTATCTGATTGCTGGCAACTAAAAGCTTGAATATAAACTAAAAGGCACACTCACTCAATATGAGATTTAACTTTGCCTACCACTCAACTCATTGTCAGTTAATTTGTTGCTCTGATAAGCTAAAAGTACTTTAAATTGATTGCTTGTAACAAGTAAACCATTGTTTTAGATAACGCTTGTTTGTAAGATAATGGAGCTAGGTCTTTGCGCCATACCTTAGGTGGAGAAAGTATGATTAAATAGTGTTAGGCCTACTTTGCCGATGAAACTAATTGGTTCTAGGATGAGGATTATATTAAAATCTATCAGTTTTTTAGTAACACATTTGTTTAGAAATAAATCATGTTGTAAGTAAATGTTTTCAAATGTTTTTATTTGCAATCTATAATACTCTGCTTTGATTTTGTATCTTATTTTTTATTTTTCTGAAACCTACTCCCTATACACATTTCACTCTTCTCCAGTATAACCCATGCTTTGCCACCATATTTTTATTAAATGTTTGTGAAAATATGTATATATTTTAAAGTAATATATATGAAAATGTTCTAGACTAAATTATCCCATAGTGTTTGTGAATAGAATCTTATATGTATTTGTTAAATACATGTTGGTCATATAATAAAAGTATATTACATGTTAGCCCCAATTTCACAGTTCTTTAAAATTTAGTTGAAAATACTTTGTCACAGGCATGAGGTTGGTTTTCAAAAAATGGTTTTCTTTTAAATAATGATAAAACTCAACGTATCTTGTTCAGCCTTAAGCAAAATACACCTATTAAAAATACCTATATTTGTACCTCAGTTAAATTTTTGGGTGTATACATTGACAGTAATTTAACCTGGGATTCACATATCATTTTTCTTTCTAAAAGACTCTAGAGTGTTTGAAGGAATTTCTTCCTCACAGCTATGTTAGATAATCCTACTTTGCTTATTTTCAATCTCTTGTCAGATATGGCTTGGTTCTTTGAGGTAATTGTAATAAAATAAATGATATTTTAGTTTTACAGAAAAAGGTGGTAAGAATCTTAACTGGTTCACATCAAATGTAACACTGTAAACCTCTCTTTATTTACACTAAAATTATGACTGTAATCAATCTATATCTGCTTGATATAATCACCTATATTTCTAATAACCCTAACTTTTTGACATTCTGTTATACACTGCAATACCAGAAACAAAAATAATACAATTATGAAACCCTATCCCATCACTAAAACACAAAATAACCATGTTGTGATTGGATTGAAAGTATACAACTCTCTTATACATCTAATTAATAAATACCCGTTTGAAGTTTTCAAAAAAAGATTTTTTTCATGGCTCATACAAAATCCAAACTATTCCCTTGTGGAATTTTTTTCATTAGACAATATTCTTTTCTGAGTCCTTAATTATTCTTCAACTTGCTCAATCTCTTATTAACTTTGTTATTTTTAGGTCTACTTGTAATGTATACATATTTTATTATCACTAAGGATCAGTATTGTCTAACTTGCTTTTAATTTCAACCTTTCTTCATTATTTGTATACTTATGTGACCTGGTTTGTACCATGATTGTGACTATTGTCAATTGTACCTTGTATTCATATGACAATAAAGATTATTATTATTAAGGTAGTATTGTTGACAAGGATGTGATCAACTGCTGAGGATAGGGTTAAAATGCAAACATTTAGTATTAATTCAAAAAACTGAATTGTTGTCCACTTAAGAATAAGAAAATATTATTGCTTCCTACTTGCTTTTGGTATTGTTGAAGAAAAAAGTGTAATAACCTCTTAAACTTTATATAACAATAAATTTAGTTTTGTCATGGTTCTGTTCCATAATGAAGCATTACAATTAACCTGAAGTACAGGGTACTATTAGCATGCCAGAAGAATGCAAATTTTAATGCTGTATTTTGAGAGTTTCAAACGATGTCATTAAATTTATTCACTTCTGTGTCTTCTCTGTAATTATTCAAGTTACTGTAATATTGTATTGAAGGATACTTGTCAGACGACTCCAATTAAGGGCTTAATACATGAAAAGTGCATTCAAAGAAGTAGTTGAGCTTAAGTATAGTTGAATTTATAGATATGAATTGATTAATAAATAGATTCTTCAACCAGAAAGTAGGCACCGTTACTTATAGTTAAGTTTCTCCAACTTTCTGTCTAAGAAGTGAATGTGAAAATCCTAAATTAGGGATACGTCTGATCTATCAAAAATAAAAATATCCATTTGATTAGTTTGCTGTGTATTAAAACATTCTACAGAAATACAAACTAACAAGTACACAAATTTTATTAAAAACTGTGGGAAAAGTTCTAAAGTTAATTTTTGATTGATATGTAAAAAAAACTAATGTTAATGAATTCTTCAGTTGAATGCATTGGGGAAAGATATTCTTTCAAGAAAATTTTTTATTCAACTTATAAATCATGTGTTTGTAGTAGGCACATTATTTAATTCAGATTGAAACTAGTTGTTTAAATTGTATAAATGATCTGAAGTACAAATCATTTAAACATAAATAAACATAGAATTCAAGCAAATTTCAACAGGCAACAGAAAACGTATTGTCTTCTAAATAGTGATAAATGAATATTATTCATATAAAACTAATTTTTTTGACAGTGATGGGAGAACACGCCATGTCTACAAGGAGAGGTGGATTATCCTAACACTCTTGAACTTTGTTCACGTGGCAATGTTTGCTGACAGTGATGGGAGAACACTGCCATGTCTACAAGGAGAGGTGGATTATCCTAACACTCTTGAACTTTGTTCATGTGCCAATGTCTGCTGACAGTGATGGGAGAACACTGCCATGTCTACAAGGAGAGGTGGATTATCCTAACACTCTTGAACTTTGTTCATGTGGCAATGTTTGCTGACAGTGATGGGAGAACACTGCCATGTCTACAAGGAGAGGTGGATTATCCTAACACTCTTGAACTTTGTTCACGTGGCAATGTTTGCTGACAGTGATGGGAGAACACTGCCATGTCTACAAGGAGAGGTGGATTATCCTAACACTCTTGAACTTTGTTCATGTGGCAATGTTTGCTGACAGTGATGGGAGAACACTGCCATGTCTACAAGGAGAGGTGGATTATCCTAACACTCTTGAACTTTGTTCATGTGGCAATGTTTGCTGACAGTGATGGGAGAACACTGCCATGTCTACAAGGAGAGGTGGATTATCCTAACACTCTTGAACTTTGTTCACGTGGCAATGTTTGCTGACAGTGATGGGAGAACACTGCCATGTCTACAAGGAGAGGTGGATTATCCTAACACTCTTGAACTTTGTTCATGTGGCAATGTTTGCTGACAGTGATGGGAGAACACTGCCATGTCTACAAGGAGAGGTGGATTATCCTAACACTTTTGAACTTTGTTCATGTGGCAATGTTTGCTGACAGTGATGGGAGAACACTGCCATGTCTATAAGGAGAGGTGGATTATCCTAACACTCTTGTACTCTGTTCATGTGCCAATGTTTGTTGACAGTGATGGGAGAACACTGCCGAGTCTACAAGCGGAGGTGGATTATCCTAACTCTCTTTGCACTCTGTTCATGTTCCAATGTCTGTTGACAGTGATGGGAGAACACTGCCGCGTCTACAAGCGGAGGTGGATTATCCTAACGCTCTTTGCACTCTGTTCATGTGCCAATGCTGCCCACTGGATCCAATACTCAGTCATTGCTAATGTCTGCATGTACTACTACGATGTAAGCGCTCTCGCCATCAACTGGACATCAATCATTTACATGGCTGTGTACATTCCTCTTGTGTTTCCTGCATCCTGGCTCCTTGAGAAAATGGTAAAGGCATTTTCAGTTCTTTCAATCAAATTATAGTTAATTTGTTTAATACACTTTTACAACTCATGAAAATGTTGAATTTATAATTCCAGTCGTCACATTATTGTACCGACTGAGCTTTTTCGGGAATCCTATTGTTACCAAATCCATCATTATTACTTTGGTAAACATTAAATGACATTTTTACATATAGTACTTTATTGTCTTACATTCATATAGTACTTTATTGTCTTCATGTGAAGGTGTATGGGTGTCTGAGCGGTCTAAGGCATCAGGACTTTGAACCTGAGCTAGAGATAGTGCAGGTTCGAATCCTGGCCTCGACTTTATCAGTAAAATTCACCTTGCACTGTACTGGTTCTCCTCCTTACTCTGTCCAATAAGTTCCCTGCGCAGATCAATAGTTAATTTGGAAAAGGTAGAGTAAGATTAAAAAGGAGATCAGCCACCTAAATATATATATATACACTCATGTAAAATTCATTCAAATAGCTTTTTTTGAGTTTTGGAAGTCAATAATTCACAACTGCAATTTTTTTCATCAACTGTCTTGTCAATTGCTCATACTATTGTAGTAAAATAGTAATGTCACAGCCTTTGTGTACAACTGTTATTTTATATAAATAAATATGTATATACTGTATATTCTATTGCCAGATATGTTTTTATATAAGTCAGTAATAATCTTTTTTTGTTTATTTGCTGTCAATGTTTTAGTGTTTATATATTTAGTAAATTTTCCAAATAAAACAAGGTAAAGAACGGCGCTTTATAATAGTGATAACAATATTGGAAGAGAAGTTCTTTGTCTCACTTGCATCACTCACTCCATCTCACTCACACCAGTATGTTCAAAAGGTTGTTTTCTAAGCAGGTACAAGTGGAGGTACCTAGCCACATCTTTTTCATAACAAAAATGTTGATCAATATTTACATTCATGAAAGTAAAATTTCTTCCACTTAATTCCTTTGGTGTCCAGTTTAGAAGAATCGAATCAGCACATCAGTAGTTAATGGTAAATAATTGGTTATCAAAATCCCTTAACCTTCCACTTTGTGTGACCTGAGTAGGACCTTTGATTGTGTTGACATCAATGATCTTATCATGAAACTATCATATCATGGATTATGCAGTGCTCCAATCTCATTTCTCAAATGTTACCTAAGCAACGGAAAGCAAATGTATACAACAATGACTACTGATATCAGGGAGTAAATGTCATGTATGGTATCCCACAGGGGATCCATACTTGGCCCTTTGTAATTTTTGATCTGTATAAATGACTGGCTATCATCAGTTCCTGCCACATTAATCTTATAAGCAGATGACTCAACATGTTTAAATAAAAGCAATAGTATTGAGGAACTGAAGATTGTAACAGAAATTACTTTATTAGAAGCTTGAGATTGGTTTAAAAGCAATGGTTTCCATCGAAATGAATTTAAAACTAAAAATATTTTGTTCATTTAGAAAATCTGCAAATTACAAATATCAAAGCAACATATACAATAATGCTAAATTCTTGGGAATTCTTATTGACAAAACGTTTAATAGGAATTCTCATGTTAATGTTTAGAGTAATTTGTCTTCTCAGGTTCTATGTTTTTAAAACTATGTAAGAACTGCTTATTTTGCCTTTTTTCAATCTATCATAAAATAAGGACTTGTAATGTGAGGCAATGCAAGAAGGATTAAGGACATGCTTATTCTCCAAAAAAATCTGCAATAATAATTACTAACTCACTGCCACTAAAACACTGTAAACCTCTTTTTATTATCTCTAAAATCCAGACCATAATAATTGTATATTTTTTTATCTAATGAGATATACAGTATTTTTCATAATCACCAATTAGTAAAGCCTAGTGGAACTAAACACTCCCACAACATCAGAAATAAGAATGCAGCAACTATCCTCTTTAATAAATTAAGTAAGCCTCTTGAAAGCCACCCTGTTATGGCACTGAGGGTATACAACCACTTGTTACCTTTGGTGCTAAAGTATAATAAAATTATATTTTTGAATAAATACTACCTATGGATGGCTTTTAAATAACCCTTTTTATTCGCTGGACAAGTTCTTACAATTGAGAAATGTTTTATTTTTAATTCTCATTTTTTTAAAATAAAAACCAGTTACCAGTTTAAAAAAATGTTTTACCTGGTTTTTTTGTTTGATTTGTAAGAGTTAATGTGTCTATTTTCTCCTGACGGCTTTCAAAGGTAGCTTTATTGAGACTTTTTCAATGTAATGGCAATAAAAAGTTTTTGATTTTGATTTGACCTCCAAAATCAATAACAGATGGTCACTTATCTCTCATCAAACATATAGGCTTTGTAATACAATTGTGTTGTAGTCCAAGAACCACCAGTAGATTACTCTAGCTGTCTTTGGTATACCATCTGAATTATATGCCAACAGCTTTAAAATATTTGTCTTGTTTTAATCTTATAAGTTCATCTGGGTACATTCATTAATATTGTTTAAAATATTTATTTGTGAAAAATTAAGTTTTGGACTATTACTTTGAATAAATCAAAAACAATAATTTAATCATAGAAACATATGACAAACCTCTAAATAAATCTATAAAGAGTTTTCGTCAGATTGAATACCACTTGACCCTGAAGTGACATTATAACCATCTGAAGAGCCTGACTTATAACAACCTTGTTGTTTGACACTTTAGGTAGCTTAACTTTTGTCATCTTGTTCAATGTTCATAGAGCACTTGCATCACATATTTAGGCTTAAGACTATATGTAATTAATTTTCCTAGCACTTACCTGATTTCTGTGATTCTAGATGAAAATAAAGTACATTTATAATGAATGTATGTTCACATACACAAACCCTCTTGAAAAAGGAATTTAGAGTTACTTCTCAACTGCTTCTCAAAACACTGGGCTCACTAGGCTAAGATGTTTGTGATTTCTCTCTAGATACAAAGGTTTACGTCACACTCAGCAGCTTTCAGGACCTTCATGCAAACAGCATATTGCCACGCATTTGTCCAGCAGTATCAAGTGAAATTTGTCTGACTGTGCACGCATCTCAATCACATGATTACACTGGCCTGATGTAAAGTTTCTGTAACAACCATGGCTGAGTTGTGTACTCAGTAGACTATACACAAATAAATAAATGTGGCCGAACTTGGACAACTTCACCTGTACAGCTGGAGATTTACTGTTGGTTTATGTTGAAAGCTGCTCAATAGGCCCGCACACTTGTCCATCATGTTCGTAAGTCTTTAATCATCCTTCAAGCATCAAGTAATGCTGGATAGAATTCTCCTCCAATTATTTTGTCTGTGTCTGAAAGTGCTGGACAAGTGTGTGCATCTCCATCATAAAATGGGAACAATTTATTGATTTTTGCAGGAAGCTGCTGTTATGTGTGTGCACGTAGCTTAGTGTTATTGCCATTGGATTGATGCTTAATAGTTTTGCTAATGACAGCTGAGGGTTATAGATCTTGACAAGCCCTGCCATCCACTCCGAAAAACTCATATCTGTCAACATTGTGTGTGTATGCTAAGTTGGTCATTTGCAACACAATACTGCTAATCTGACTTAAAGAAAGTGTTAACCTCAAGTGCTTTTTGGTTTCCAATCTAAATATTCTGGTAAAAGCTTAATATCCAAATTTCTTTCCTATTCTTGCCTACAGAGTGCCTATATGAGGTCATGACAATTCCAAACACAAACCAACCTTTTGGTTGGTTGTAGTTAAAAAAATACAGTTTGCGTGGTGTTAGGTCTAATTTGCAAGAATCATGCCGAGGACTCTTTTGGAAGAACCACCTCCTCAAATTCTCATGCATGTATTTTCAATTCACCATCTAATTTTTCTAAAATATAACTTAAAATTATTTTATTTTTCTTCAAACTCAGAGTATAATTTTTGCTACTTAACTCTCTCTTTTACAAAACAACATTTTGCTAAACACTTTTTTCTACCCTTTGATTGAACTTTTCAACCATTTATCCTTATCCTCAAGAAAAGAAATAAACAGTGAAAACTGCTTGATGTGAAAGAGTATTATAGTTTAAATGAGTACTTTGCTGATGAGTTTGATGTCAAATAATGAAACCATAGTAGTTGAAACATGTTCAACATGAAAAAAAAACTTTGTGCAAAACTGTTGATTGACATGCATATTTTATGTTATAAATTATTTTAATTTATCTGTGCATACTGTAAGAATGCTTTTAGTTTTGAAACTCATAACATGGACATATTAAAACTTTAAACAAATTAGTAGTTTACAGTTAAACTATGCTGAAACAGACTGTGTATTCAAACTATTCATTCAACAATTCGTCTTAAGAATACAGTTAATTTATTACTTTTTTTAAACTTCACTTGCCAGTTCACAAAGGTTGCAAGCTTGTACGTGAACTTTATTCAACGAGTGGAGTACTGACCGTTGGCTCAGTGGGGATTCGAACCTTGGAAATTACCTTCCGCAGTCCAAAAAAGCTTTAGCTACTGAGCAACCACGCCGGCACAGTGAGCATTCCTATCATTCATTTGTTTTTAATGACTTTTTTAAACACATCTACCACTGCAGAAGTGTTTAAAGTGATTTGGACTTGAGATTTGTAATTGAAACAGGGCCTCCGAGTGGCTGTAATCCTTGGAGCATTGCTGATGTGCGTTGGAGCCTGGCTCAAAGTCTTCACTGCTCATCCGGATAGATTTGCCCTAACATTTTTGGGTCAGCTCATCGTTGGCTCAGCGCAGATATTCACTCTTGGTGTACCTTCTCGATTGGCCGCCGTGTGGTTCCCCCAGCATCAGGTGTCAACTGCCTGTGCTCTTGGAGTCTTTGGCAATCAGGTAACACACTGCAAGAATTAGTATTGTAATATATATTGTATGTGAAAGGTAAAAAAAGTTAAAAGTTAAAGTTCGTCTTATTTTACTAGGCGAAGTTAGGACTAAGAAGCACTCTCTAACACTTAACCTGGGGACCAACGGCTTTACGTGACTTCCGAACCACGGGAGCGGCAGGGCAAAAACTGTTAGTGGTCATATTGGGAATCGAACCCGGACCGATTTCGTGGCAAGCCAACGCCTTAGCTCCTTAGCTACAGCCGCTCCCGTTCAAAGGTAGTGTTTGATTAATTTTTATTTAAAAAAATAATAATTGCTATGTGTACGCAGTTTTATAATTTAAAAGCAAATTTTATAAATATATAACATTTAGAATCAAATTTTGAGAATACTGTAGTCAAGATTTGCAGACCTATATGATGTTTCTTTAAGACAGTTCCCCTAGTGTGGCTTGTGTTAACTGTATAATATTCAATAGGTGATAAAATTAAAAGTCCAATCACTTTTTTTTATTTTAATATTTAATGTATGTGTATATATATATATATATATATATATATATATATATATATATATATATATATATACAGGGTGCGGCAAAATGATCTGATGGTTTTAAAATAAAAACAACACAAAAATTAAAACGTCACACAACACAAATTTATTACAGTATAAGTACAAAATGCACAAATATACCACAATACAAGCACAAAATGCACAAATACCACTTTAGCCATTCTTTTGTGAATCCCTCTGGTCTGAGGAAGGTGAGCGTGGTTCACCGAAATCGATCACCGTGGTATTTGTGCATTTTGTGCTTGTATTGTGGTATATTTGTGCATTTTGTGCTTATACTGTAATAAATTTGTGTTGTGTGACGTTTACTTGTACTGTATATGTACCAACACGTATTATGCTAATTAAAAAACTATTTAAAAATTAAAAGCAATCAAAAAGTTTTTATTGCTTATTACAAAATAGTATCCATGTAAATTAACGAAAATAACGTCATTTCAACCTGTTCCATCAGTTTAAGATCTGAAGATAACGTCCTTCAAATGGTGTCCTTCTTTGGCCAAGCACTCTTCTAGTCTCGCACTGAAGCTGTCAAACACCTTCTCTAACGTTGCACGAGACAGGTTGGCGATATCTTGGCTTATGGCTTCCTTCAGTTCATTCAACGTGCGTGGTTTGTTTATGTAAACTCTTGCTTTAAGAAAACCCCACAAGACAAAGTCACATATGCTAAGGTCTGTGGAGCGAGCTGGCCATGCAATGTCCCCAAAACGCGAGAAGACTCGGCCACGAAATTTGGTTCTCAAAAAGGCCATCATCTCATTAGCCGTATGGGAAGTTGCTCCATCCTGCTGGAACCATATCCTCCTGCGCAATAAATGATTTCTCTGAAGTTCAGGAACCAGAAAGTTGTTCAACATGATCAGATAACGTTGTGAGTTGACCGTAACTGTTCGACCATCCTCTTCAAAGAAATACGGTCCAATTACACAACTTTTCAATACACCACAGCACGCAGTAACCTTAGGACTATGCAAAGGACATTCATGCAGTTCTTCAGGATTTTTAGGTGACCAATAATGAACCAATGACCAATAAACAATTTTTTGTTTATTTACATATAACGGTCCAGGTGGAAATGTGCCTTATTGCTCACAATGAGAATTGTTTCATCAGTCATGAGATCAATCATTTGTTCTGCAAATGCTTTCCGCTTTGCATAGTCATTAGGCTTTAACTGCTGAACAATAGCTAACTTGTATGGGTGAAAATGCAGATCAAAATGCAATATCCGTCTTACCTAGCGATCAGACATGTGCAAAGCAGCAGCTTGTTTACGAGCCGGGTGTCGAGGACTTGCTTCCACAGCTTGTCTTACTTGATCGATGTTCTCTGGCATCCGGGCTGACCTTGGACGGCCTGTCGACTTCTGTTTTAATGCCAAAACCGGTAGCTCTGAAGCTACTCACCCATAGCAGAATTGTGTTACAAGTTGGAACTCTTCCTCTTGGACCGACGTTAAAACGCCTACGGAACTGCCGCTTAACAGCAACGCAGGAATCGCCACTTTTAAAAAACGCCTCGACAACAAACGCACGATGCTCAGCCGACCACTGTTCCCTGGCTACTAAAAATGTGTACGTTTGGGCTCTGCGAAGCGCATATCCCCACCACCCCCCACTACCTACTCACTCAACTGTAAGGTAAAGAAAACCGTCAGATCATTTTGCCGCACCCTGTATATATATATATATATATATATATATATAAAATATACATATATATTATACAAATTTATGACATTGTTCATAATTTTATTAAAAAACAATACATAAGTAATGCTGTAGTTTGAATATGCTGCATCTTTTTCAATTTTTAGATTACATTTAGTATTAAGAGCTCATATTTTGCAAAAACATTCAAATAATAAAAAAAGACATTTTCACTCAATACACACACATATACATAAACACTTAAAATCTGGCTTAAAAAAACTATGAGAAGTTTAAATTTACAATATCCAGACACTGTGGTGAAGCCACATTAGGATTACTTAGGGTCAGCATCCCCTCCTAAAAGTTAGTTTATATTCACAAGGTATAGGCTTCCATAAAGAATATTGACGGTACCCTCTAGTGGACGTCACCCATTAGTGTGATATGACAAAAAATTGTTCCAAAAAGTACATGCCCAAAACATACCGAGATTGTAAAAGTGTTGAATTTCTATTTCGATTAATAAAGATGTTGTTTGAGAGATTGCAGACATTTTAGACACCCTGTATAGTAACATATATAAAGATTGACGTAACAGCCAGTAACTGCATTACAGGTGCAAATTGCTGGTAGTGGAAGGTTAAACAGTTGTATTAGTTAATATTTTAATTACTTAATTACATACAAATCAAATTTGAATGTAATAGCTTTCGGGGTATTTTCTTGGTCACACTTTTTAAATAAACAGAGCTGTGAATAAGTTTGAATCACCATCCACAAATCGTCGAGCCAGTTAATCATAACCTCTCACAACATCAAATGATACATCATTTTTCTGGTGTTGGAAATTCCATATTGAAGCCGGAAGGAAATTCTTGATGAAAATAAAATATGGACAATACCAATGTTAATCATGAACAAATTTAAGTAGTCACAATTTCCATAAGAAAACTTCATAATCAAATTTATAAGAAAACTTCCAGCACAGTTAAAGAATGAGAAGGATGATCAAACATTTAAAAGGCTCCTTAAAAATATTTGATTGATCTAGCCTTATACTCTACTGATGAGTTTGAAAATAAATTTAAATAAAATGTATATTTTGTCAAAAGCTGGATTAATGTTAATATTTAAATTTAGACATAATTTTAAACGCTATTCAATGCACACACTTTCTGTGCCATTTTATGAATAAGAATATTGACTAATTTAATAACATATACACTGATTAATGTACAATTAACTTTTTATAAAATTTATCAATGTAAACAAAAATTTTATAAAAGCTGTTTCATATCAACATTAGAAAGACAATATGACAACACCATCTACTAGTATAAAAAATAACTTCGTGAAATATACTTGACAGAGAATGCTATAAAATAGGGTATAAATATTTTAAGGCGATTAATGAATGACAAAATGTAAATACATTAAAAAGACACAAGGTTTGCCATATATAGAATATAAAATATGGAACAAAATATGACCAGTGGGAGGGGGGTTCTGCTCAAGAAGCACTTTTGACTGGAAAATTAGCTTTGTCACATTCTAATGTTAACTATCTTAAGTATCATATGATTCTTGGATCTTTGTATTAGGGAGGGCTAAATAATTACTTCTGATACTGGTATTTATAAGTACTGATTACTTTTAATTACTTGTTCTTACGAGTACTTTCTTGTGTATTATGAGACAGTCATTATGCTTTAGATTTGACATTACTTTGCATACACTATTACCAAATGTCATTCATTAACTTTGGAATATCACGTAAATCTTTTTACATGGCACACTACCTATCGTCGGCCAATCTTGGTCTCGAACTGACTTGATTTAGGGACTGACTCAGTCATTAATTAATCTTCTTCATTTGAAATCATCAAAATATATATAGATGTATTAAGGTTTCCTATAATTCATATGTTATCATCAAATTTGGTATATTGTTTTTTCATATTACAGTATGTCTGATGTATGGAAATATATGAATTCATAAAATATGGGACAAAAAAGTCCCATCCTGTAGTAAGTTGGTCTGCGTGAGAAATGTAAATGATGGACCGTCCCTTAAAACATGGTACGTTCGGCAACCCTTAAAGTACAACCTTAAGAGTAAAAGTAATATTTTTAGAGCTCAGAAACTAACTTAGTCTTTTTTTAGACTTATTGGTATGTGTCTTTGATGATCATTATTTAATCATTCGTAAAACCTTGAGTAGGGCTAGTATCCATTGTGAGTATGGTGTGTTTCAGCTTGGTATTGCCATAGGGTTCCTGGTACCTGCAGCTGTAGTTGACGACACTAAGGATAAAGAACTGATTGGAGAACAGCTGCAATTGCTTTTCTTTGGATTGGCCGTTGCACCTACTGTTATACTCATCTTCTTAGTACTTTGTAAGTTGATTGTAATCTTAAATGTCAAATTTTATCTACTTTATATTTCAAATGTAATGTAAACTTTTTAGTTTTGAGTAGAACAATGATTTTTGTGAATAAAACATTTTCCTTTGGAATCTTAATTATGACTCTTTGTTAAAATGGCACTTCTATTTATTAACATTTTTAATGTAAATGAAAAGAAAATTTTCTTTTATGAAAATTACTTTTCTTACATGTTCTTTTGTTTTATTACTAACAATATTTGAAAAAAATACTAAACATTAGGTAATGCTAATTTATTTTCTGAGCTGTCTTTTTGGTTTGAAAGGTCTAAATCATACATTGACTGTATATTTTTTTGTCTAATTTGTTCTTGAAAATAGGTGATTATAGTAGTTTTATAAATAAATCATTAGTACATTATGTATAAGCTATAAACACATATTTTTCTAAAAGACAGAATTACATTTTATAAATCACTACAATCTATTATTAATTTTGCTTGTTTAATATTTAAAATTTATTTTAATTACAATTGGGCTGGACATATTGTGATCTGCAAGTTATATTTAGCACAAGTTTCAGAAGCATAGAGAAAACATTCCACCAATATACATTACAGACGTAACTAACTTCCGCCTTCAAGCTCCACAACCGTGTTTAGGTATAAAAAATAACTGTGATGAACTGTACTAGTTTGTTTTATATTATTATTTGTTGTTTACATTATTATTCACTGTGTTATTGTTATTATTAATTGTTCTTAAAATAGTAAATAATAATCTCATTTAATCGTTCCAAGTTTGATTTGTAAATGTTTATCAAACCAACCAATGGTCACTGTTGCTGATGATATAATGGGCAAGGCTTTCTACTGTACTGTCAGTATGCAACCTATCATCTACAAAGTTTCTGTGACAATTTTAAATGGAATGACATAGTGGGGAAAGAGTAATTCTCTATCACACCCTTAGTGCATCTCTCTCACTCCGGTACTTTTTAATTCTTACATTCTTACATATGAGACGCCGACACAATGTTGTTGGTATTTTAAGGCGAATATGAATGATTATATCCTGTGTAGGATGAGTGTGGATGGGTGTTGTCTGGTTACTATGTGAGTTCAACTGTTCCTCAGAAAGGGCAATTTATTAATAGCCCAACAGCCAGGGCAACTAAGGGACCTACAACTTTACGTGGAATCCGAACCATGTAGTGCTGGTCTGATTTTCAGCTGATTGACAAGCCTGATACTCAGTTTTCTCCCCCACACAACATCCGGACAATGATTACCACCCAACATGGACACCCCAGACTTCTCTAATAGTGTCCACGCTGATAGCTACCATTGAGCAGACGCCATGTCGGTATTAAGAGGACCGAGCATCCAACCTATCGTCTAAAATCTCCCAAACACTTTGTCCCCAAGTAGCTGGGTTACAGCACTGCGCCTCCAGTGCCGACCACGTGGAATGTGGTCATAGACCAACTGGAGGAAGGCTGCCTAGTAACCAGCCTATTCCTAGATTTCAGTAAGGCTTTTGACTGCCTCAACTATGATTGAGTATTCCTAAAGCTAAGAACCCTAGGAATAAAAGGAATGAGAATGGTTCAGGAGCTATATAACAAACAGAAATCAACTGTGGAGATCAGCTACATGAATAACAACCTCATCCATAAAACTCATTCTGAAACCACTGTGGTTATGAAAGGAGTACCACAAGGCTCAGTGCTTGGACCTGCTCTGTTCCTACTACTTACTAATGACATGCCAGACCAACTACAAGGCCCCTTCCAAACAGTCATGTACGCAGACGATATCAGTCCTCACTATATCAGTTGAAACAATAGAAGCACTTGAATGGAAAACAAACACACACTTAACTTCAACCTGACTAAGAACTATTGCTTAAATAACGACCTGGTCCTAAATGAAAAAAAAAAAAAACGTACAAATGTATTTCACCACCAAAAATAAGCACACACCACCAACTGCATTACCACATCTGGAAATAAAAGAGTGAACAAAACACCTGGGTGTCACAATCGACTCTAAACTGATGTGGCAACCACATGTTGACCTGCTGTGCAAAAAGCTCTCATCAGGAACATATGTTATACAAAGGATAAAACAAGTAATTGGCTTTGATACAACCAAAGCTTTATATTTTGCAAAAATAATATTCTATGTCTATGACAAATCAGTCATTATAACGGTTATCATTATATACAAGATTAATTTGTGTATGTTTACATTTCAGTCCTTAAGGCTATTAATTTAAAAAAAAAAACTCATCAAATGAATAAAGTGGTGTGGTGATCAAATACTGCTTTAGCTTAAATTTAAAATTCTTAAAATTGTCAATTGCTAAAATATCTTTAGGTAAATTATTGTAAAATCTAATGCCTGCAACTATTGGTTTTTTCCTAGTGAACTGTAAATTAATCTGAGGAGCTGCCAATTGATTATGGTGTCTAGTTGAATAGTTATGGAAGGTGCTTAATCTAGGTAAGCTGTCATTAGCTTTCCTTACTGCTAATATCGTGTCCATGATGTAAAGCCCATAAATAGTTAAAATACCTAAATCCGAAAATATTTGTTTCACCGACTCCTGTCTCTGTAAATTTAACATAACCCTTATAGCCTTTTTCTGTAACAGCAAAATACTTTGCAAATTAGCATTACTGGTTGCTCCGTACAAAGCAACTCCAAAAGAAATATGTGAGTGAATATGTGAGTAATAAACCATTTTTAAAGTTTCCAGATTACAATATTTTGAAATTGATTTCAATGCGTAAAGTCCAGAAGATATTTTCCTTTGAATTACCTATATGTGACCATCCCAAGTTAAGCATTCATCCAATGTTAAACCTAAAAATTTAATATGATCAACTTTTTCTATTTGTGTATTTTGAACCTCAATTTTTGGCTATGGACTGTGTTTATTTTTGTGGGCACAAAATGACATATATTTAATTTTATCTGAATTAAGTAACACATTTTTTTCACAAAAATAATTATATATTGATGTCATATTTTGGTTTGCTATATTTTCCATTTTATGAGATTTATGAGATATAACTAGGTTATAGTCATTGGCATATAAAAACATTTTACAATTTAAATTTGATACAGTATTCGGCAAACCTTTAATATAGCACAGAAATAATAGGGGGCCAAGTATAGAGTCTTGAGGGACTCCATATTTAATTATTTTTATTTTTGATTTAACAGAGGTTAGTTGCCCATTCTGAATATGAGGAAGTTCTATGTACTGTTTTCTCTCTTTAAGATATGAAATAAACCAGTTCAACGGCACGCCCACAATCCCTAAATGTTCTAATGTTCTAATAAGAGTGTTATGGCTGACTCTGTCAAATGCTTTGCTGAGGTAAGTAAATATACCGACAGCACGATTAACCGAGTCCACAGAATCCAGAACTGATTCCACAAACTCAATTCCAGCAGTGATGACAGATCTACCTGACCTAAACCCATGCTGCTCATCCTCAAATAAACCATTAGTTTCTAAGAATTCCACAAACCTAATATGCATTACGCACTCAAATATTTTAGAGAAGGTTGGCAGTATCGACAATGGACGATAATTAGTAGGATCAGTTGTACTGCCTTTCTTAAAAACTGTTTTTATTTTAGAAATTTTCAGTTTTTTTTGGAAATATTCCACTCACAAAAGAAGAGTTCATAATATGCATTAATGGTTTAATCAATGGATATTTTGCTTTTTTTATAATAGGCATAGGGACATCGTCATACCCCGCAGAGAATTTATTTTTAAAAGATGATATGATTTTATCAAGTTCGATTTCGCTTAAAGGCTTTATACGAAGTTGGTAATCGGATGGATTTTGAGTGTTTAAATTATTACTATTATGGTTAACACCGATAGGGAAATTTTGAACTAGACTGTCATATACAACATTTATGAAGTGACTATTAAATATTTCACATACTTTGTATGGATCGGAGCTCATTTGGCCATCTGCAATCAATCTAATGTCATTGTTTCTTTCTATTTTAGGTTTTATTTCTTTATTTATTATTTTCCAAGTAGATTTGCAGACATTATCAGAATTAATGATTTTATTATTTATAAATTCCTTTTCTGCATCAATGGCATTTAAATGATATCTCTTTTTTCTTTCTTGAAGTAATTCTTTTGTAGCCTTATCTTTGTAACCTAACCTAATATCTTTGACTAATTGTAACCTAATAGTCTGACTTAATGCAATTAATTCTTCCTTTTCTTTTTTAAGTTCATAGTTTATCCAATTGTCCTTATTAATGTTATCAACCCTGGATTTTACTAACGGAAAGCATAAATTGAAATAATATATAAAAATGCTGTAAAAAGTGTCATATTTATGTTCTACTGGAGCATTGTACAGATCTAGCCATGTTTCTGAAGCTAATTTTTTAACAAATAAATCATTATTTTCTTTAGTAAATTTTCGTTTTAGTTGTGAAATTTTCTTTTTTATTAGGACATGCTATTTCTAACAGCTGAGCATCATGATCAGATAGATCCGTGACCAGACCAGAAACTGAGAGTTGTGACTTATCAATATTAGTAATAGTATTATTTATACCACTTTCGGAATCAATGGTAACCCTTGTAGGAAAATTAACAAGAAATTGTATGTTGTGCTGAATTAAAGTATTTTTTAACCCATTATGAGCTGCATTCTCCTTTAAAACATCTATATTTATGTCCCCTGTCAGAATTATATTTTCATATTTAGTAAGTAACATACCTAGAGCAATGTCAAGCTTATTCAAAAACACATTATCATACATTATGCCAGGTGTTCTGTACAATCCAACTATAATTATTGACATATTGCCTAGTTTACCATCTACTGCACAACATTCAAATTCTTTTTCACTTATTAATTCTGTAATTTTTGGAATATCTACATTTTTTAACTGGTACTGCTTTTCCTGTTAGTAAGTATCATAGCTCCTCCTCCTCCAAAAGTTTTGCGGCAGAAGAATGACTCTATTGCGTAGTTGTTTACTGTTGCATTTATTATTTCGAAATCTTGTAATTTATGTTCTGAGAGAATAACAATATCTGGGTTAATTTCTTCAAGTATTATTTCCAAATCAAATTTACGGGAGCTGAAATGTTGAATACTCGTATTTTGGTGAAGGATTGATATTTTAGATTTATTTTGAACTTTAGTTTTTATTTTAGAGAGAGAGGAGGAGTTATTCATGTGAAGTGAGTTTTTAAGTTTGAGACCAGAGTTGGCGTGAACTGTCCAAAAAACCAGATTGTTGTTGCTGAGGACTGACATCCTGGATTGTGGTCTCAGTGGGGAAAGACGTAGAAGCTGGAGTCTCTGGGTGTATGGTGTCGATATCAGAGGTAGGCCTCACATCAGATGCTGCACCGGGACTCAGTTGGATGACAGGAGAGGATTCTCGTAGGTAATAATTATCAATGCCTTGTTGGAGGTGCTGTACAAAGTCATTGAAGGAAACCCCATTGTGTAAGGGTCGACTAGATTCTTGGTAGTAGCAAACTATGGTAACAGTTGCACCAGTAGTTCTTTGAAATTCTGCTAGTTCTCTGATGAAGTGATCTGGCCATATTTCATCCCTTACACATCCCATTGGGGAGCAAATTAGTTTTTTCAGTTTTCTTTTTTCAAACTCTTCCGTTAGTTGTAAGAAAGCAGCATTGTAATCGTTTGTAGTTGGCTTTTGGTGATATTTTGGTTTAGTGATTAAGCTAAACACACTACATCCATCCTTGTTCTTCTGACGAGTCAGATGGCTTCTGATACAATCGGAGGATAATGGTTTTTCAAAGACATACCTGAATACCACTGCAACACCCGCACTCAGGCTTCTCTCACTTTCGAGATCAGCAGATTTTGAATGTGCAAAACCCACTTCTTTGTCACTCTTGAATTGGTGTATCAGTTCTTTCATATTTGCCTGTATGATCTTTATAGGAAGAGTGTTTTGTTCATCTGCGGGAGCTGAGCTGCTTCTTTTAAATAACATACTTGCAATGTTCCTGGCAACTTCTGATTTCCCTCGTCTATTTAGATGGAGCCCATGGGTCGTAAACAGATGTCTAGGGAACAGATGGAGAGGAAGTAGGTTTGGTCCTGAATTTTTCATTGCATTCCTTTCTAATTCTGAGTTAATTGTAGATATCTTAATGTCCAGATGAGAAACATCATGCCTCATAGCAATAGTGTCTAATATTAAATTAGTATGCTGGGTTTTTTTCATGAGACTAATCATATCTTTAACGAGGCTGTTTCCTTCTGTATTTTCTACACTATTGGTCCCTGCTAGAACCAGAATGTAGTCATCACCTCCCAGGTGTTCCCCTAACTCTTGCACATCTTCCGTTACTTTCTTAAAGCCAGCCCCTGGCCTCACAAACGAACAAACATTGTGAGTTGTTCTTTGTTCAAGAAGATGTCCTAAGTCACGGCCATGGCTGTCCAATAGAATGATTACATTCGGTCTGTTAGATTTATTGTTATGTTTAGGCAAAGACTTAGGTGAGTAATTACTTAATTTGTTTTTGTTTTGCTTTTGGGAAACATTTTTCTGTTTAATAAAAGGTTCATCTTTATCTTGGGGGTCAATGGTTGCAAGCTGACTATAGCGGTTTTCCGAAAAAAAGTCTGAACTAATAATATTAGGAGTTAAAGTCAAATGTGATGTAGTCCTGGTTGGTGATGACTTTTTTAACATGAAAAGTGAAATTTTTGTCTGGGTAACACTTTTTGAAATACTTATATACATTTAAAACTGTCTTCCTCTCACCACTTTTAATTATTTTTCCTTTAGCTTTCTTTTCCATTGTTAAAAGCCACACTGAATCGCTAAAATTATAATTGAATTCACTCGATCAGGACACTCCGAAAAACATAAGCACCAACCACAAACCTCCTTCTAACACTGTATGTACGCTTGAACTTCCCTTTTAGGGGATGTTTGTTTATTCCTTTGCTTCAACAGATAAGATGAAAAGAGCAAAAGGCCCAAACAAGTCACATGCCTGCCTTGTCTTCAGTTGAGTTATTGATGGGTTAGAGATAATATAAAACACACATAGAGCTAGTTTTTATTTGTTTGAAAGCTTATTTTTAACTAAAACTAATTAATTATCAATAATTAACTACCTAAAGAAATACGACCATATATCACAATACCGCAAGGAAGCCGATCTGCTTCCTGTCAAGGACATTTGTAAAATGTGGACAGTAGCGATAGTCCATAAAACACTGCAAACAGGTAGGCCCGGTTACCTGAAAGATAAGCTGCTAACCTATGCACAGGCCTGGACGCGTCACACTCATCAGGATCTCATGCTGCAACTGCCGAGCGTAAAACATGAAATTAGCAAGCGAGGGTTTTTTTAATTTGGCCCTCAGAGCTATAACTCCCTTCCCCCTGATGTAAAAAACTATTCATTTGATACGTTCAAGAAGAAAGTAAGGGAGTTGTATCATGTTAGTTATTATTCCAAGTAGAATTACTTTAATTATTGTATTTTATGTTTTGAATGTATTGGATTACTTTTAGTTCTGACTCGAGTCAATATGAAAAACAGTTCAAATGTACTGATATTTGCTCACAATAAAAGACATTATTTATTTATTTATTCAATTATTGTAACACAATTCATAAATATCTTAAATATTATTATAAAATACGCTTAATTTATTAAAATAAACTATTATTTTAATTTGAATTAAAACAGTTAAAAACTCAACACTCGTTAATTTAGGTACAAAACATGGGTAGTACCAATAAATAAACGTTAATTTTTTGTCTTGGAATATGCTAATTAAAACTTGATTCTGTTAAGTAAACATTAATTTACAGCATTATACTAGATAATTTATTTTACATTTTACTATATTTTCCTTTTCATCAAATACATTTTGTTTGTAAACATACATGAAAATATCTACACATTTTTTTATGGCTGATAATTTGTTCTTTAAATCAATTTTTTAACTAATAATACTTAGTTTTTACACCGTTAAATTATGAGACATTTTTTACATACATTTTTTGATAAAAAATAAATACTTTAATTTAATATCCGAGCAAAAACGTGAAGAAGCTATATGACAGTGGACAGAGCTCTATATTTTTGCACCAGCTAGTAGTATTTGTCCTTAAGAGCCGTACTGCATTCTCAACATGAAATAGAGTATAGGCACAAAATTATCATTGTGCGTCCAGTTACAAATTGGACATACACTATCTATTTGTAAGTGATTGTCGGGCTGTATATTTTCATTAGATTGATTATGTTGTTCATCTAAAGACTATTCAACTATAATACTTACGCTAGATACATCATCTGTGGTCTCACCTTCGTAATTACCAAAAACATCTTCTGAATTGTTCTCAAAAATTTCATCAACATCAAAATAGTCTCCGTCGGAGTCGTAAACATCATCATCATTACTAATACTATAACTTTCATCTAAATCTATTTGTAACTCATCACAAATGTCATCACTTATACATAAATAATCTCTTGATCCCATTATAATATAAATAATAACTTATCACTAATGAAACACTGTCACATAACATAAATAAAACTAGACAACTAAATACAATAAAAAACAGAACTGAATAAAATACTTGAAGAGAACGTCTGGCAAGATCGACAGAACAACAACAAATGACTCACATGAACAAAAAGGGTTCGAAACCCTTTCACGCTTGCTTTAGACGTGCCTTTTTCCACTCCCAAAATATGCCACTTGACCACTATTGACCCTAGATTGTTGCCAATGGAAAGCACTACATGTATATTTGTAGCGATTGTTATTCCAAATGTAATTAAACAGGTTTAAAATGTTTTAATTACACAATTTCAAGCTAGTGTTAAAAACATCATATCACGAAGGTCCTCATTTGGGAACATACGTCATATGACGAAGGTCCTCATATGGGATCAATTTCAATACTCCTTAACAGGTTAAGGCTCGCCTGTAAAAAGACACTTATAATACAAGTCATGCTGGTTTTTTGGAGACTATTGTCTAAGATTTCCAGAGTACACTTTTTGCTCAAGAGATTAATTTTTCCCATATTTTTAAGTATGAGATCCTGTTAATCAGATCTGCTAGCGTTGCAAACAGGCTTAACAGCTTATATTTTTTTGATAACGATTACGGCAGGTTTATAAATATATTTAAAACAACATATAATTCTTGACTGTGTGACTAATTCTTAACTCTCATTCAACTAGGTTATCCCATTTCTCGAGTGTTGAATGTTTTGGCTTAAAGGCGTGTTGGACACTTGAAAGTTTAATTGCCTAGGTCACGGGCCAGTAGGAGGGTTGGTGAGGAGTACGAGTTTTTGAAAGCCCCTCAAAGAGATAGAAACAAAGTATAAAAATTGATGCAGTGGAAAAGGTGTTTGCAGGGTAAAATGTCACGAGTAAGTTAAAGTTCAAGCCCATTTATATATTTTTATAACAATAAAAAAGATAAAGCTTGTATTTTTTCACATAGAAATTGTTGTGCATGTTGGTTTGATGTCATAAAAACTAATAGTAAACTATGTAACATTCGTGTCTTGACTGCTCTATGTGAACAAATATTCACCGGTTTTGGTAAAAAACAAAAATAAATATTTATCCTAGTTGGTATGGGTCGATCCCTTGGATATAGAATATTAATGAATTACTTTAAAAAGGCGAGATAGCTCCGAAATACTGATAGCTAACCTGAAGCAGTTGTTACACAAAACACTGAGCTTTGTTAATAATGGCATGTGGTTCTTTGGTTAGGGCAAGTGACAAAGTAAACACGGCTGTGGTTTGTTTCAGTGTTTGAGGCACATCCTCCGTTCCCACCTAGTGTTGCCCAACTGGTTGCTCTCAAGAAGGAAGAGTCTCGCACACCTTACCTACTTTCCATCAAACAGTTGCTCATGAACAAAGACTTCTCTCTACTTCTAATCAGCTTCGGTTTCAACATTGGTGTCTTCTATGCTTACTCTACCTTGCTCAATCAGGAACTCATCAACATTCCAGTAAGAGAACACTTATTTAGCATTGATCATTGAAGAAATTTGAGTATTCGTTGTTATTAAACTTGTTTTCATATTTGTTTCCCTTGAAGTCAGTGACTATCACATTAGTTTGATGAATGTTTTTGATATTGTTTTAGTGTGTGAACATTATGAAAAAGAACAATGTATGTGTTTTGTAGTGATTTTTTAAGTTTATATTCTAAACTATTTTATGAAATCAAAAATAATATTGTGCACTCAGTTATGTATACAAATCACTAATAAGGTTTGTTTGAATTGAATACGTTTTGCAGTTTTCAAAAAAACAACGCACACTCTTGTTGGGCAAGAAGAGCAGATTCAAGAAAACAATTTGTTATTACCACATAACAAATTGTTTTCTTGAATCTGCTCTTCTTGCCCAACAAGAGTGTGCGGTGTTTTTTGAAAACCGCAAAACGTATTCAATTCAAACAAACCTTATTAGTGATTTGTATACATAACTGAGTGCACAAATACAAAATGGCGTCATATTAAATTACAGTATCCTACATAGTAATAAATCATAATTAATTGTTTTGATGGTTAAATGTATTAAATTCTGAATTTTTCTTTTAATGTCCAAATGTATTTATAAGAGTGGTTCAGCAGAGTTTGTAAGGTTATATGATAGGATGTAAGATTCAGAACATTAAAAAATGAGACAAAACTTGGTGATAACAGCAAGTGGCACCATAGACAGGGCTGAAGTAGTCTAGATATACCACCAATAGTCACAGGCATAAGATACTACTTAGGTGGTCTTATGTTTAGAGTCTTGTGCGTTGTGTGGGTCAGTGAACTGTTGATAGTCGTGTATATTGAGTAAAAGAAAGGTGCAACTGAAGTATTGTGTACATAGAGATAGTGTTGGATTTTAGACTTTATAAGAACCTTGTCCATATCGAGGCTATATTGGGTATTTAAGTTCTAGGGTTAAAGGTCAATCTGAAAAATAAATTGTCACTAAATTATACTTAAATATTAAGAACGTTTCATGTAGAGTTGTCAAGTGGCCTTCAGATGGAAGTAATATCAAGAGTTTTATATGTAGATTTGGTAATAATGTTTTTAAAGTAATGTTATTTGAAAAGTTCAAGAAGACAGCCTTCAAATTCAGAATCTTAGTTCAGCTCATATGTACTCATCCAAATACTTCAATGCCTCATAAATGTTTTAAGGGCCTCCAACAATTTCAGCTATTTCTGTAAATTATAAATAAATTGCAATGTATTATTATAATTTCATAAAAATTATTTGCAGAATAGAAAACGTAATTAATATTTTGCTTTACAGGAAGGATTTGATAATGTAGGAAGGATAGGTCTCACTCTTATTATGGGTGGAGTCGTTGGATCTGTCTTGTGGGGCGTTGTGCTTGACAAGACACATAAATACAAGTGAGTACATTTATTTACTTACGGTACTTGTTGCTATTTTGAGTTTTAAATTTACTTACTAAAGATTTGAATTTTGTTTTTACTGGATACAACTTACTACTTTATTTTAATTGGAACGCAAAAATATATTTAACTGTAAAAGATAAGCATCTAAATATTTTACTGTAATGTTTAAATTTATTCATAAGAATCATAATTAACAAAAATATACAAAATATCTGATTTTAAATATTGTTAGCAGAACTTCAGAAAGAACAACAATTGCAAACTTACAGGTGACTGTTATTAAGAAATGTAAATATGACAGTGATGGAGCCTTGGTTGGCCTTTGGCATACCTGGGAGATAACATACAAGTGAAAATTCAGCTAACAAAATTGTTGTTCATTAAACACCACCAAGGGGACGTACAGCTTAAGGATTGCTATGGATGCGGACATCATCCCAAACCTCATTGCAACTCCTCTAACATAGCCAAAAACCTACTTGGCGTTAACTTGGGGCAGGGTTCCTCACTAGGATTTCATGATGAGCCTTATTACTTTTCTCAAATTAATCTTAAGGGCTGCAAGTACATATACATACATTATTTTTTGTATGTTTTCTAGCTTGCATTTTGTCTGTCTCTCTTCCATTAATTTAGTATTTAGTGCATTAAAACAAAGACGAAGCATTCAGAGCATTTTTGTGGTTTATAAAAAACACCAAAGCGGTTGTCACTTTAATAAATTATTGCATTTCTAAAAAGTTTTAAGGCCAACAAACAATTGTGTTAATGCTGCATATGTTGTGCCTGAAAGCCACATAGTGAGTATCCCTGACTTGTTTAATGGTCAAAACAAGGTAATGGTTATCAGATCCTATGATAGTCATCGGTGAAATGAACCCTCCTGGTAAGGAATGGACTGTTGAGTCGCCCACGTGTATAGGAAGATGTAACTACTGAAAATTTATATGTACTGATATATACTTATGTGGAGAATGGCAATTGATCAGTCGTATGATTGCAGAGTTGAAATTAAACTATGGATCATATAGTTGACGATTGCGTATTGCGTACTTTTCAGGGGGTATTAGCTAGTCTTCATTCAGTCGAAAAAACAGTTGTTGAATGGCTACGAAACCTAGATTTACCTCTGTGATGGGAGATCAATCAGTATTTAAACACTAAGACAAAAACTAAAACTAGACTAATTAAATATTCAGTGCCACAAGGATCTGTACTTGGGCCATTTTTATTCCTCTGTTATATAGGTAAATTACCAAAATGCCTTGAAGAACTGAAAATTAGTAAAGAATTTCGGCTATTTGCTGATGACATAAGTCTAACAGTTGCTGACAATAATATTGACAACATTTTTCCTGGAGTAGAATCAGCAATAAACATTGTAAAAAATGAACTAAACACATTAAACCTATTGAAATGAAAATAAAACCACTTTTGTTAAATTTTCTTGTAAGAGTTCCAAAAACATGAATACAAATCAGCAAATTCCCATTATATTTCATGATGATACAACATTTTTAGGATAAGTTTTATTTTTTATTTATTTATTCATAAGACGCCGATCGTCAAGATATGGGCGAATAGTTAGTAGTAGTAGATAGCAATCTCAATTGGTCTTTTCACATTGATAAACTATGTTCTAAATTAAGTTCTGGTATTTTTGCTATTAAAAGATTATCTCCAGCTTGTAATTTAATAACGCTTAAATCCATTTATTTTGCATTGATCCACTCGCACATCTCATATGGTGTGGAAGTGTATGGGTCAACATCTTTCTGCAATATGAATAGAATCCTATCCCTCCAAAAAAAGCCATAAGATTATGTTAAATCTTGATTATGATGCACATTGTAAAAATTACTTCACGGAAACGGGAATAATGACAGTTTACAGTCTCTACATATATAAAACCGTTTTGCATGTGAAAAATATTATTGGCACATTACCTAAAAATTATGAAAAACATAGCTATAATACAAGAAATAAAAACAATTTACAAATAATTAAACATAATAAAGAAATATTTAAAAAGAAGCCAACTTATATTGGAATTCAGTTTTTAACCACCTCCCAATATCGATAAAAAATGAAATAAATATGAAAAAGTTCAAAACATTTTTTGTTGAAGCAGCCTTATACAGTTTTAATGAATACTGGTCAAAGACAAACTCATAACTTTGTACTTTATTAATATTTTAGTTTTAAGTAAAAATTGACACCATTCATGTATACAATTGTATATTTGACGAATAAAGAATATTTTGAATTGAATACAAACACTACTTTGTACTTTAGATTTTATTTATAAAACAAGTTTTCAATTCCTCCTCCTTTTAATTTGGTAACTGGCTTTGAAATATTCTCCGGTCATAATATTGAGTTTGATTATATAATCAAAATGTGCAGCAAGCTTTCAGATTACTCTGTATGTAATTTATAGCCAATTTAGATCAGCTGATGCTACGTATAATTCACTACTGTACTCAATTATTTTTAATTTTTAAAGTTTAGCCTACCACAATTTTATTCAAACTAGAGGACACCCCTACACACTACGTGTGCCAACCCCGTCACTCACTGGGCTCGTTACACCTCGGCCATCGGCCTCGGCTAATGACTGTTGACTACAAATAATAGTAGGTTAACTGTTTAAATCACATATTAATCACAATATTACACAATCACACACAAAGTCACAATATTAAATTTATTTACAATATCTCATTCACATTAATTGCCTTGTTACCTATTTATTATCATAAACACCAAATGATGTTACTTTGTCTATTTCAAATGTGTTTATTTCATTTGTTTTTGTTTAACAGATAAAGATTAATTAGATACATAAAATAATTTTATTAGATTGCCATTTAAACCATGCCTACAATCTTTCCTGGTTTAACATTATGAAAGATCTAACCTCATCAATATTAAATTTAAACAGGTGTTAAAACTTTTTGTAAATCATTATTTACATTTGAACAGCAGTTATTTTTCGATTCGTATAAATCTCTCTCCATGTTTATTCTTATGTCCGAAAAATGAACTTTGAGGGCTTCCTGTGTCCTTCAGGGTGAAAAATTCGAAGAATTAAGACCTTATTGCACAACTACAAATAGAGGTAAATATTTTGAGACCTCGATCATCTCACGGTTAAGATATAAAGGAGCTGTTGACAAAAAACAGCTTCACGTATCATATAAGGATTGTTTTTATTTAGTAGCCGTTAATCAAATAATTAAATCAATTAATATAGCTACATAAGAATACTGCAGGAATTTCGGAGGCCAGTGAGAGAGAGTCCTGAAGTCGGAGAGGAATATTCTTTCTTAGTGAGTCTCTAAGGGCCATGGTAACTATGTACAAAATTCCAAGTCAATTGGATGTATAGTTTTGGAGAAATAGTGATGAGTGGTGAATGGCTTTTATATATATATATATATTTTTTTTTATTTTTTTATTTTTTATTTTTTTATATATATATAGATGGAGACTTTATTGGCAGGAAGGATCAAGAATCAAGAATCTTTATTTGCCATTAAATATATTCAATACAATAGGCATCGTCAAAAGTGTCTAAGGATAATAGATAGTTACATATATACATACATAGACAGTTACTAAGTACATCAATGTTGTATGCAATTAGTATTAAAGAATTCAGGCTAATAATAAAATAGTTAAATGTAATAAGTAAACATTAATAATAATAAATAAAAACTCCAATAGGTCATTTCAATAAATCAATAGTAGAATAAATAGGCCTAACATCGACAAACAATAAGAATTAATAAATAACTATATACAGTAATATCACAGTACATGCTAACATTTTAACAGTCTAATGTGCTAGTATCACAGGCTAGATATTGTTCTACTGAGTAAAAAGCATTTACCCTTAACCATTTACTCAAATTGATCCTAAGACTATTTATGCTAATGGACCATGCTTTCTCTGGCAATTTATTGAGTAGTTTTATTTGCATGCAAAGGTGGCTTTTGTTTGTTTTCTCAAGTCTGGCACGAAAAAGATCAAGTTGATATTTATTCCTTGTATTGTATTCATGTATATCTTTTCTATTATTCAGTGATTCTAAAATCTCTTTTACTGTAATTATACAATAATAAATATATATACAAGGTAGGGGCATTATTTGAAATTCTTTAAATATAGGCAAACATGATTCTGTCTCAGGAACTCCTTTTATTATTCTTAAAGCATTTTTTTGCCAGATAAAAATGCGACTAGAACTAGTACAATTGCCCCACAGAGTTACTCCATATGTCAGGTGTGACTGGAAAAAAGCATAATATGCTGTGATCAACATCTCATTACTAACATTAGTCTTAAACTTCCTCAATAAATACGTCACTCTAGCGAGTTTGCTACATAAATGGTCAATATGACTACCCCAGTTTAGTTTACTGTCTAAATGAAATCCTAAAAGCTTAACAGGTTGAATATCTTTACTGAATTTATAATCTAATGAAAAAACAGCATTTTCAGTTTTCTCGCTATTGACTACCAGGCTGTTAGCTGTAAACCATTCAAGAGCAGTTTTAACTGATTGATTTTGCTGTAGAATTAAACCCTCTAAAGTTTTATTGCTGTTTAAAAGCGTTGTATCGTCAGCATATAAAATAGATCTACAAGGCATTGTGTATGGAAAATCATTTACTGCGATGACAAACAAAAAGGGACCCAGGTCAGAGCCTTGAGGGACGCCCACTTCAACATATTTTAGGGAGGATTTTTCCTGACCTTGTACAACCATTTGTCTTCTGCCACTTAAATATGAAGATAAAAGTTTAAGCTCTAGTCCTTTAATTCCATAACAGTCCAATTTCCTCAAGAGCAGCTTGTGCGAAATGCAGTCAAACGCTTTCAATAGGTCTATTAAAGTTGCTGATGAAAAGTATTTACCTTCAAAGTTTGTTAATATGTTCTCAACTACTGCTTCTACTGCCTTTGTTGTATTAAGACCGGGTAGAAAACCAAACTGCTCTTCAGAAAGGAGACCATTCTGGCAAAAATAGTCCAGAAGTTGATCTTTAATGCAGCACTCAAATATCTTACTAAAGATAGGAACCAAAGATATCGGTCTAAAGCTAGATGGCAAAGACTTATCTCCCATCTTATAAATAGGTATGACTTTACTTATTTTTAAAACATTTGGAAAACACCCTTGATCTAAGGACCCATTAAGCAAAAAAGTTAAGGGTTCAGCCACTAGATGAGCGATTTCTTTGACTATTTTATTGGATAGGCCATGGTAGTCTTCACTTTGGGAAGTACTTAGCCTGCTGATGTACTTCAAAACATTACTGACAGTGATGGTTTTCCACTTAAAAGTATTTCTGTTAAAAACGTTATTTCTAGATATAAAATTCTCTAAAAATCTTAAAGCTATATCACAGTTATCAGGTACTAAATATTTTTTTAAGTCTAGGGCACATCCAATGAAGTAATCATTAAAAACATTGGATTCAATACTGGATTTTAATTGCGATTTGCGATCATAATGTCATCATTGAATTTATAGGATCTATTTTGTCATGGTAAAGTTTAATCTGTAAGAGTTGGGAGAACACTTTTTGGAATGTGAAGTAAAGGTACAGCTCAATAGGATGGCAAGGAGGTTTAATATTATACACTGTATTTACACTGTTTAGTAAAGGTTTTCAAGTTTATCAACTTCAATTTTTTTATTTATTTTTTTTCCAGTTTCTGTGGTTCGGATTCACAAGTTTTTACTGTATTTAGCAAGTACTTACTGAATTCGAGATATTCTTCAAGAACCTTTGAGTGATAAACAACATCCATGTATATGCTCACATATGTCCGACTTTATACCCGTACAATACATCCTAGGTCTTATTCACAAATCATTCAACAAAGGTTTCATGGTTCTATTGCGGCTGGTTACTCTCGACAAGAGAACAGAGACTTTAAGAAAACTGTCCATTGAGTATTGGACTTAACCCTATTGTCAAGTGCAAATCCAATTGAAAGCAGAAATCAGGAATTGAAGGAGTAACAAAGAATACACCTAGTGGACAAAATGCAAATAAATGGGATAAGCATCCGCATGAAATGCTAAGTGCCATCAGACAACAAGTCACTTGTGTCATTGCTGGAACTTCCTGTGGAGCTCTTCTTGGCCGTCAAAGTTAAAAGATTGGTATTGCTAAAGGTAATGTAAAATGACAAGGAAGATGGTCCATCCACCACCAAGTTGATCAAATTAAGAAGATCAATGAAGAACAACCTTTACAGTGGATTGTATTGTGAATATTCTTTTGGAATAAATTTAGTGTTATGTATTAGTGAAGTGTTTTATTATTTATTATCCTATGGGACATGGTGACTGTTATATTAGTCTAGTTGCAGCTTCTGTGAGCTAACACGGTTGCTCTGCATGGTAAGATGGCATATTAAATATAATGTAATATTTTCTTAATTTTACCATTAAAATATTAAACGAATCTTGAAAATTTATCCCATATTATCAAGCCTACATATTAACAAGTGCATCATGTTTTTTATAGGGAGACCACTGTTGTTGTGTATATCATGGCATTGTTTGGTATGTTGGGTTTCACTTTGGCCATCCGCTCGCAGCACCTATTTTCTGTGTATTTGACTTCTGCATTCCTGGGGTGAGTTTCTTATATATATTTATACAGTTCATTATAGTTTTTAGTTGTTTCAACATAGAATACTTTAAATATGATGTATATGATTGGAACAAATCCAACTATAAAAAATAAAAATTTAAGTTTAGCTATTTTAAAACTTCTACCGTACACACAGAGTAATCTTAAAATTCCAAAAATATACATCTTTCTGAGTATTATGTTAAAATTGTGTGGGTTCGATTATCTGGTTAACCTTTTTGCAAATTACCAAGTGAATTTCATCATAAAGTTACACATCCAAATTCTAGCAAAACCTGAACTCATTTTGTAACTTTATCATATTAGATAAAAATTTTAGAAATAATAACTGAACTAGTGAAAGTATTCTTATATTCTGGCCAGGTTCTTCATGAATGGCTACATCATAGTTGGCTATGAGTTTGGTGCAGAACTAACATTTCCCCACCCAGAAACAACATCGTCTGGCTTGTTAAATGCTGCAGGGGAGCTGTGTGGCATCATCTCGGTGTTAGTGGCAGGTGGAGTTCTGGAGGCTTGGGGCTCATTTATTACTAATTTGGCACTCACCGCAGTACTTGGTGCTGGGTTGGTGCTCAGCATTCTCATCTCCAAGCATCGTCTTCAGCGGCTAGCTGCTGCTGCCAGCAGAGATCGCCATGAGGGGAACAAACTTCATTCCTCACCTGATTAGTTCCTTGTTAAACTAAAATGGTTTTATTTTTTTCCTTCTGATAATTTAATATTATTAAATAATTTACTGTGTACCGATATACACATTATGTAATAGCGGAATAAAAAAAAGTAATATACAGGAGATTTTACTCTATAGGTTGTTACTAGATGGATCTGTGATAGTAATATACTGTGCGATGTTATAAGGGCTGTTATGTTCCATAAAGTCTATGTTTGGTATTGTAAGGGGCATTTGAATAAAGGAATATGTGATGTGATAAAGTAAAAATACCACTCAACTCTTCCTCACTTCAAGTAGTTTTTTAAATCAACTTTGCATTTGGTTTGATTTCGGCTGATTGACAAACAAAATTATGAATTCATAAAACTAAACCCCAGATTTTAATTTTATGTCCAAATTGTATTTTCAACACTAACCAAAGTGTATAGAATTAAATCAATTAAGGTCTGAACCATATTTCTTCAATGTTTGATAGTACTTTATTGGATCGTACATGAATAAATTAATTTTTTCCTCTTGGAAAATCATTATGGTAATATAGTATTGAATAAAAACTTGTATTTTATCAACATCAAGACTATCCAATTAGAAAAAAAGCATCTTTTTTATAATGTATGGACTTATTATTCTAATAACTCTTTCTATTATGATGTTTGAAATAAATTTTATATATGTTTAAAAATTATCAAATGTTATTTTTCTATTTATAAAAGTTAGTCTATGTATACATGATCCAGTCTGTTGTTTTTAAACCTAGATCTACAGGTCAAACAAGAACTGATTGGGCTCGTCTGAACACAAGTTCTCATGAAATTCATGTTCAGACTTGTAAAATCAGGTACCTGCTTTGAAACGTATACCTACGGTTAACTGTTGCTATATTAATAGTTTATTTATTTTTATCACATTAGATGAGTGTTTTGATTATTTATTATAAAGTGTGTTGGTAATTCATGTTTGTATTTTTATATAGATCAATGTTACTTTTATCTAAGAACCATTCAGTGTGCCATGTAAATTAACGTACATATACATCCTGAGGTTCTAAAAAATATTTTTACTATCTCATATTTTTATAAGCTCTTTCTGAGCTGAATGTAAAGAAAATTCTTTTTGTTTAATTGGTTAGGTATTAGTTTTTAATTAAAAAAAGACTTAGTTTTTAAAATTTATTTAAATATTATTAATATTAAATGTAGTAATTATGTTAGTTAAATATTTTAGATTATTTGGGAAAATATTAAAATATTTTCTCGTGACTATACATAAATAATGCCAACTTAGGTATTTGTAATGTATTATTGACACTTTTAAATGACACTGACACTTGTTGGTACTTAGACTTATGAATTACTGTGCTTTATTGCTTAGGGTATGACCAATTTAAGAGTTGAATCAATCAGTATTTATTGTAACACAGATGGTAGTTCAGCTAGAATACTACATTAGGTGGGTGATACGAGGCGTGTTTTTAAAGTAAGTACCGTTTTGGATCCCGCCGCTGTAGCGCTGCGGTCAGTGTTCAGCGCATGGGTGCTGGGTACTACTATCTATTGGCAAGCCACGGCCACCGTTACGGATCAATTTGACTGTATTTAAGGTTGTTTATGACTTATGTTTAAAATTCCTCCTCCAAATAAAAATGCCGCCGACTGAAAAGTATATGTTGTGATAAGTTTTCATAACGCTAAATGCATGAACACAGCTGACATTCATGAGAGATCTGTGAAGTTTATTGAGAAAACAGAATCAGTGATAGGATGGTATGGAAATGGGTGAGAGCTTATAAGGTACAGATGTGCATGATGAGGAACGAAGTGGGAAACCTTCACTCATTATTGATGACTTGGTGCAAAATGTTGATGAAAAAAAGTCAGAGAAAACAGACGCTTTACAATTGCACCATTATACAGTGTGTCTTAATATATCACAAAGTGCGATTTATGAAATTGTGCCATAATGTTTGAAGTACCGAGAGTTTTGCTTACGCTAGGTTTCCAAAATGTTGACGGAGAATCACAAAAACAAATGTTGAACCAGTTCTCTCACATTCCTAGAGCATTAGAATTTTGATGGTTATGAATTTTAAAACCAAATTGTCATGGTGACAGACTCATGAGGAATGCTCTCATGCCCTTAGCGTTATAAAAACTTACACAGCGCATAATTCACAGTCAGTGGAATTTTTCATTGGAAGAGGAATTTTAAACAGTTATAATACAGCCGAATGGATCCGTAACAGCGGCTGTAGCCTGGCAACGGACAGTAGTACCCAGCATGCATGTACAGAATGCCGACTGCAGCGGTATAACGGCGGGATTTTAAAACGGTACTTACTTTACAAACACGCCTCGTATAACAGGAAAAGGATGAAGTAAGAAAAATTTTAAACAGAATTTCACTAATTTTATTAGTACAGTTTTGTGTATAATAATTTGTTTAAATGTGTTAAAAGTCTAATGAATTGGCAAGATTCATAAAGCATTGATCTTCATAATTAATTAGAAATTTAAACTATTCACTAGTAGCACATAGTTATGCACAAGTAGCTTGCACAACTACTGTTAGAGATTTAGTATTATAGAATATATTTTCCTTATATATTCACATATGTTTTTAATATAACTTTGTATTAAAAGGGTTAAATTGATTTTTCAAATGATGTAGCTTGTTTTACAATGAGTATCCTTTTACTTTTATTAAATTATCTTACATAACTATATATTATGAGACCATCAAGTCAGAGATGACTGAAATGGGTAAATCAGATAATTTAGAGAAAAAGAGAATCCTCTAAACGTAAATACATCCTTGGAGATTTACTGAAATTGATCACTATTGTATTTGTACTACAGTCCAGTCCAGTCTTGTTTATTCGAGTCTTGACCAACCAACTTCTATGTTAATCATGATGGGACTACACAACAATTAAATGAACAAGTTGTAACAGCACATTGTACACTACTAATTCTTAGCCCCTTCTCCGTGATAACGCAAGATCAGTGGTGAGTGTGAATGGGGACAAGATTGGTATTAATGAAAGCAGGGAAGAATGACTGGGGTGTATCAGGCACGGATCCAGAGCAGTGAATTGGGGGGGGCGAACCTGCCGGGGGGCCTGGAGGATATGGAATACCCCCTAGTGAGGTGGGGGGTCCGCCCCCGGAAAATTTTTGCTATTTTAACGTCCTAGAAGTATTGTTTTTAGCAGTTTGGGGTGTGTTTTTAGGGTTTAAATATAGAAGAATACCTAAGTTCTGTAATCGAAAATAAGTTTGGCATAAATTAAAACAACTTCGAAATAGCATTTAAGTATTTACATTTATTATCACAACTATTAAATAATAAAATGGATTCCACTGGAATGTTGTATTGTTAAAATTTTATGGAAACAGTTCAATGAGCAACAACTTAAACATAGTTTGGACATGCTAGGTTATTGTAATATGTATATGTAGGTTGTTGTTGCTGGCCGCCCCACGCGGCAGCTACCAGGCGACTGAAGCGAGGCACAGGCCCCCGCACATGCTCCGGCTTCTTGGAACATGGTCGGAGACCCGTACCACTGACTACAAATACACTAAGACGAAAAGTTCTTATGGGAATTTTTCAGACAAGCGGGAGGGAAGCTTACGCAAACAGCCGCTACGAGCGCTGCTCCGAAAGACAGGGAGCAGGCGGGCGAGCGCTCGTGCCTCCTAGTGGCCGTTTGCGTAAAGTCGAGTTTCTACCTGGATGACTGGTCTGAAATTTTAACATGGCTACTTTTCGTCTTAGTGTATTTGTAGTCATTGCCCGTACCGCGCGACAGCGCCAAGGCGGCTGTGCGGGGGAAATTTTAGGCGGCTTAATTAGAATTAAGTGTACACTTTACGTTAACTGTGTTCTGTGTAGAGTTATATATAACACATTCATTACACAACCATTAATATAATTTAACAAAACTATCAAATCAATGTATTCTGTCAATCAGTGTCTCGGCGTCTCGCCACTACGTCGGCGCTAGTCACGCAGTGTTGCCACTGTTGCCGGCGAAAATATATAGGCCTACCAATTACCAACCGACGACTCGGAAATTCTCCTTTCTACAAACTCAGACTACACATCCGAATATTATATATACTGTAATATTATTAAGACGGTAACAATTACTAATGTTATTTTCATGACGGTAAATCAAATATTTTATTAACATTTTATTCTAAGCGTGTAGGTACCTACATTTTTTGCTTTTTTCCGTTTGGGGGGGGCGATCGCCCCCATCGCCCCCCCCTTAAATCCGTGCCTGGGGTGTATAATATCATACTGGACAAAGGTATTGAGTTGTCAGGCGGAAGCAACAGCCCATGACGTACTTTGGTTGAACTTTGCAACCAGTAAACCTGGGATTAAACTTTTTTACTAGAGTGGCGGCTCGTCAGTTGTAGCAAGTACGGCCTGGCGTAACAGAGTTTTTCACAAATAAAGTTTTATTTTAATTACAGTAAAAACTCACATATAATTTTGAGGCAGCCCCACATTCCTCATAATAGGTCTATCATTTGATCACTTAGTAGTTTTGAAATGAATTTAGAATATTAAGTTCTAAATTAATAATTCAAGGGAACATCCCATTAGATAGAATGTAAAAAATATTTGCTTGCCCTGGAGCGTGAGTAGCCTACAGCCCAAACTGGAACAAGGTGACTTAACAAATTCTAGGTCTTCGGGGTTCGACCGCGTCACTGGGTCAATGTGGCGTACAAACATTGTCGACGTTTTGCCACATTACAGTAAGCCATCCTCAGGGCGAGACAATCACTGAGGATGGCTTACTGAATTTGTTAGTGATAGTGACGACTGTGGAAGCCTATCCATGAAGATGGAACAATGTGGTTAAAGCAGTCTTTTACAATTGGTTGCCCTGGCAACGGACATGAAACCTCTATATTACCATGCATTGTGGTGGGGATGAAGTGCAGCTGAGTCTCTCACCACTAATTCTGGCTGCTTTTCAAAATAACGAAATCAATGTTTATCGATGGCATCAAAATATTCTTGACGGAAAGGTTCATGCTTATTGTTTGTCTTGTTTATATTTTAGGTTAGCTCTCCTCAATTCCCGGAGTGAAGTGAGTTGTTTGTTTAAGTGCTATTTTAAAAGGCTTGTGATTTTATATGTTTAAATAGTTTGTGTAATTAATTTAAACTATCTCTAAATTTGTTTACACCTACAACATAAATATAACTCAGTCGGTTTTGTAATGATTAATGTTTAAATAATTTTTTGTTCATTCAAATTTGTCCTTATCAAGTAGGTCTTTAAAAATTTAACAGTATAACAGCTAACTAATCCTAGTCAGATAATTATCAACCACGTAAATTACCTTATAGACCTCTTTGATGAATTCATAAAATATATTTAATTTACACAATCCTTATATATATAATACGTGAAGCCGTTTTTTGTCAACGCAACACTCCCTTATTTCTTATGGAGAAGAGGAAGCCTTGAGGAACGGTTTCTACTTCTTAAGAATAACCAATTAAAAAGGTTGAGGTGTCAACAAAATTTGCCTCGGTTTGTAGTTGTGCTATACATATTCTTCAATATTTTCATCCTGAAAGGCAAGGGAAGCCCTCAAAGTACGTTTTTCAGCTACATGAATAACATGGAAAGAGATTTAAATGAATCAAAAGGTAATAGCTGTTTAAATGTAAATAATGATTTACAAAAAGTTTTAACTGCTGTTGGAATGCAAACAATGGTGTTTGTAATATTAATATTGATGAGGTTAAATATTTCATAATTTTAAACCAGGGAAGGTTGTATACATGGTTTTAATGGTAATCTATTGCAGTTATTTTATGTATCTAATTAATCTTTGGCTGTTAAATAAAAAACAAATTAAATGAAAACGTTTGAAATAGGCAAAGTAATATCAGTGGGTGCTTATGATAATAAATACTATAAATAAATTTAATATTGTGATTTTCCGTTATATATTTAACCTACCATTATTTGAAGTCAAAAGTCACAGGCCAAGGTGTAACGAGCACAGCGAGTAATTATGTTGACACAAATATCATTCAGGGGTGTCCCCTAGTAATTGCTATTGGTTGATAAATATTATTTAAGCATTTTGTTTTGAGCTTCAATTTGGAGTTATTCACAGCAAAATAATTCTTGAATGAATTTCCGAGTGTATATGGGACGATTTTATTGTTGGGCTGTACCTTATATTTTAGCTTAGAGCCACCGCTGCTTAAGATCAGTTTTGTTTGTATAGTAGTTTTACAAAACACTGAAAATAAAATAACAACCTGTAAATCTGCTTGATCAGCTTTGTTATTTGCATAGGTCTGCATTGATTAGCCTTACCATCAATATAAATTAATATGTTTGTATCTAACGTGCTGTTGATCACATTTACCTCGAATAGTCAAGACTGTACTGTATTGTACAAGTATATTGGAGTAGAGTTGTTCAATGTGATATATTGCTTGTTTGTAATGCTTACCAACATTAAGAATTGTAATCAATAAACGTTATATATATATATAGGTTTCATACATATCAATCAATATAAGAAAGACTGGTGATATTTAAAATAGAAGTAAAGTAGTTCATTATTGATTATTCAATATCAAGATTGGTAAAAAAAGCCAGCCTGTTATATTTATATTCAACAATGAAAAGGAGGCACTTGCCTTCTTGAATGAATAACAGACTTAGTAATACTGTATATGGCAAGTAAGTAAATAGAAGTAAGATATCTACAAGGTAGAGACAAAAAGTTACCGGAATCAATGTCCAGAGACACTCAGTTTGGTTACCAATAAGAATGTTGTTGTGTAGCAACTGGTATTACTCTTTGAGAAGGGATACCAGTGGTATTGCCCACCCGCCCGCCCATACAAGTACAGTGGTATTGCCCACCCGCCCACTCATACACGTACAGTGGTATTGCCCATCCGCCCGCCCATACAAGTACAGTGGTATTGCCCACCCATACACGTACAGTGGTATTGCCCATCCGCCCGCCCATACAAGTACAGTGGTATTGCCCACCCGCCCACCCATACACGTACAGTGGTATGGTACATCACAGACATATGTGATTATTAACCCACCCGCCCACCTATACACGTACGGTGGTATTGATACCTATAATACCTATAACATTAATATTGATACCTATAACACCTATAATACAGTGGTACAGTACGTACCACTGTATTACAAGTTTTGTTCAGCCGCCTTTGTTCCCCTGTGGAGAGCGCTTTTTGTGTGTTTGCGTGTTTACATTGTCGCTTTTTCGCATATAATGAATAGTGAGCAAACATTATACTTTGTTTGTATTGAAACACTTTAAATGTTCAAAGCGTACGGAGATGAGACAATGAAGAAAGCCAAGTTTACGAATGGCACAAACGTTTTTGTAAAGGTCGCATAAACATTGAAGATGACCTTCATAGTGGATGCACATTGACTGTAAATACAGATGACAACATTGAGTGGGTTTGGCAAATTGTCCGTGCAAACAGAAAAATAACTATCGATGAAATCGCATCTGAGGTAAATTTATTATATGGCAATGACCACATCATTCTTTATGACTATTTAAACACACATTGAGTTTGCTTGCAAGTGGTTCTAAAAATGTCGACTTCAGATCATAAAGAACAACAGATGGCAACGGCTGGTGAGTTTATTGATATGATCGATGCAGATTCTGACATTTTGAAAAAATCGTTTTTTTAGCAGCACTGTACGTGTATGGGTGGGCGGGTGGGTCAACACCATTATACGTGTGTGAATAGGGTGGGTGGGTAATATTCATAATCCACTGTATGTGTAAGGGTGGGCGGGTGGGTCAACTCCACTGTATATGTAAGGGTGGGCGGGTGGGTCAACACCACTGTACGTGTATGGGTGGGTTATGTGTTTTCTGTACGACGTTGTTGTTGCGTTGTTGCAGGAGGAGAGTATTTTGAAGGAAAATAGGTTTTAAAGTTTTCATCTGTATCCAATAAGTATATTTCAACCGATTCCAAGAACTTTTTGACTATACCTTGGTTGCAGTTCAACCTTGTTTATCAGCTTATCTTGGATTCAAAGTCCCACTCGATCCAGATCAGTTACTAATATGATGTAATGAATATAAATGAAAAGCTAGAGAACAAAATAAATTGTACCTTACTCTTCTTATTGTTTACATTGTTTATAGTATGGTACTTAAATATTGCTTCGGTTTAAAAGTGAACCTTTTAAATAGTTTTGAGTACTGTATTGCATAACCATATCGATAACATCTTGCCATTGCTCTGAAACTTTTTAAGATTGTAAAAGGTGAGGCAGACACTTTGTTAGGGACAAATACGAGGGTCATTTTTAAAGTAAAAACTGATTGCGCATTGTGCCCGCACATCCGGTCACGACGTCCATTCCTGTCTCCGTCAACGCCGCCATTACGTTTCACGTCTCTGCCGATGCTGATTGTGTGGTTGTATAATTTGTCGCAATGTCAATCAATAATTATGCCGACTGTGAAGTACGCTCAGTTATTCGGTTTTTAAACGCAAAAAATGTTGGTCCTGCTGAAATTTACCGACAGCTTCTTGAAGTTTACAGTGAGGGTGTTATGAATGATGGAAATGTGCGAAAATGGTGTAGGCTTTTTAATGAAGGAAGGACAAGTGTTCATGACGTAGAACGACCTGGATGGCCTACTGTCATCAATGAAGAGTTGGTACAAAAAGTTGATGAGGAAATTCGCCAAAATCGGCGCTTCACTATTGACGAACTTATTCAGAAATTTCCCCATGTTTCAAGATCAGTAGTTTACAACATTTTTACTGACAAACTGCATTACAAAAAAATGTGTGCAAGATGGGTGCCAAAAATGTTGAGACAAGAACACAAAGCAAAGCGTATGGCATATTCTTTGTCCTTTTTGGAGCGCTATCACAGAGATGGCGATGAGTTCTAAGGTCACATTGTGACCGGTGATGAGACATGGGTTGCATACTATACTCCTGAGATGAAACGTCAATTCAGTGAGTGGCATCATTCAAACTCCCCGACGAAACCAAGAAAATTCAAGCAAGAATCTTCAACAAGAAAAATCATGGCCACGGTTTTTTGGGACCGAAAGGGTATTCTTCTGATAGACTTTCTGCCACGAGGAATGACAATAAATGCTGAAAGATATTGCAAAACATTATTGAAGCTTAGGCGTGCTATTCAAAACCGCCGGCGGGGCCTGCTCTTTAGCGGCGTCATTCTGCTTCACAACAACACTCGGCCTCACATTGCAGCAAGGACACAGACGCAACTGGACAAGTTTCATTGGGAAATACTGGATCATCCACCCTACAGTTCTGTCTTAGCACCATAGGATTTTCATCTTTTTCCAAAACTTAAGGAATTTCTTGGTAGAAAGCGCTTGGAAAATGATGACATGTTAAAAGAAACAGTTACGAACTGGTTTAATAGTCAGGCGGGAGAGTTCTTTGATGATGGGATCCAAAAGCTGGTACCGCGACTTCAAAAATGTGTCGATGTTAATGACGACTACTTAGAAGAGTGAAAAAATGTTCATATTTTAGTTTGTGATATCATTTATAACCATAAATAAAGTTTCTCTTACGTTATTTGAAAACGGTTTTTACTTTAAAAATGACCCTCGTATTTTAAAACGTCATTTAATATTAAAAAATTTATCAAAGGTGCTCAACACAAATAAAATTAGGTATAATATAGTATGAAATGAAATGAAAAATCTATTTATCCCTTGATAACATATAAACAAAAATATATTACAAAAATACATGAAATTGATTCCCCACATGGGCAGCTGCCTGTGTGTGGGGAAACGAGTCCAGAACAGTCGGAATGTTGTCGGCCACTACTACTAAATAGCATAAAGAACAGTATAAACTTAAAACTAGTTTGATATAAAAGAATATCAAATATATGCATGCGCAATAAGAAGGGACAAATAAGCAATTAATGTACTGTATTAGGAGCTGTCATTAGCAGAGACGTCACACCCACTCACCTACCATACAAACACGCATTCACAGTCACATGTGCACGTACTCACATCACTCCCCTATCACAAACACAGACGCACCCTAACAAAAGCACGCACGTACACACACACACCCACACAAGCACAACATGCACAAAAAAACACACACACGCGTCAGACAAACTACATGTACACTCCACATCGTTCTGAATGTGGGCTGTTGTGCGATAAACTTATATGCTGGAAGAAAGAAAGTAACTTTTAATTTCCACTCTACTAATTTCAACAATCCACTGGTTGACAGATTTTTTATAAAGATTTATGCTACACGATAGAGGATTTTTAATGTGGCGAGGAGTTTTCGAATAAACGATATTTGCAATATAATGGGATGATATCGTCGTTATTGTTTTGACCAATCGTGGCGCATTAATTCCAAAATATGTAGAAGTACGGCTTAAATATGAGTGTTGAATCTGGTTGATCATGTTGTTTTTATTTTTGAAAATGTACATCAATAAACTTCTAATATACAGTTGAGATCAGTTTAGAACTTTGAATTCATCAAATAGTAGAGTAAGTCCGTTGGGAAACGTTGATTTTTTTGTAGTGCTGATTTAATTATTGTCTTCTGAGTTATTTCAAGGGGTGAAAGAATAGTTCAGAAGCATCCACCCCAAGCTATAATTCCATTTTGAAGCTGAGATTGTATATAGGGATAATATAGTTTTTAGTAAATCCGGTTCAAGTACTCTATTAAGATAGGAAAAGATAAATATGAATTTCCGGAGTTTATTCCTCAGATAGTTTATATGACTCGACCACCTCATGCGACTGTCGAAAACAATGCCCAAATATTTGTATTCATTAACAAGCTCCACGCATTCACACATAACACAGTCACGCTGTCCTCCTCATGTATGCTATGCAGGTGCAGATTGTACGCCTTAAGGAAATAGGCAAACATTTTGTTTTAGATATATTAACAGTGAGCCGACATTGATCAAACCAACACTTAACAGTGAGCAGACTGCTCTCCGCCAATCCAAAAGCCTCCCTCCAACTGTTGCCTTCAAACAAAATAGCAGTATCGTCGGCATAGAGAGAGAAATATTTGGCCTCCAGCTAAATTTATTTTCTCTGTTTACTTTCTCTAAAATAAGTATATAGGCCTATAATTTATTTTAAAATGTGATGTTAATATATTCTTATATGTTAATATAATTTTCGAGTATACTGTATTGTTTTGTTTTTCATTACTAAACAAATCAATAATCCATCAAAAGTTACATCAATTTCATGTTTTTCTAATTCTTGCTTATTCAACTTGTTTTTAAATTGTTTCTAGTTCTTGCTTGCCATTTATCTGATTTTTCAACCATTCTGATAATAAGCCTGAATAAACAGTGTTGGACTGTACTAATGAGTAGAAATAGCTCAATTGGTCAGATGTTACAATTAGTAGTCTCAACTTATTTTTGAAATTTACTTTGCATTACAAGTAGTCTCAATATTTTGTTTGTAATGTTTAGTGTATTTTAACCCTTTGTACTCGAAATGACCAACAAGTGGTATATATTCCATTTTCTTCCAAGTCTGTAAAGCCCAATAACCCAAGTTGAATTGATTATCTGAGGTCTCTTTTTGTCCTTCTGTCTATCTAATAGCATCAATGACCTTCATAACTGTTTCTCTCAGATTTAAATATTTTATTTAAGTTTAAAGGTGTAAACAGTATGGCCCTGACGAGCCGTAGGGGAAAGCACCATCTGATGTCTTGAACTAATTTGCAAAAGAGTTATGTAGGCTACTTCAACCTGTTAGACTAATATGAGTGAATAGTTTCGAGAACAAAGGGTTAATAAGTTATTGTTTATATTCTAGTAACAGAATATTTTCTTAATTTAGTGTCAAATTTAATTTAATTAAATAGTTTCATAGTAGGGAAATTTTTCATATTGGTAGTAAATAAGTTCTGACACATTCGCTGCGGCAGTTGCAAGTTAAAGATTAAGTCACAAAAAAACTCTTCATTTGCTAAAAATCACTCCTTATTTTATATTTAGAAGTCATTTAGATTAAGGGCCACGATTGATTAAGGTATTAGTATCTGTTTTGCTTTGCTTTCGACATCACAAATTCTGATTCGAGTATAGTGTCCGATTTGTTCAGAATTGGTTAGAGGATCTCTAATGATCAGAGTTGTCATATTGTCTGTGGTTTAGTTTAGGGTGGTAATTTATTAAGGTTTCAGTTTCTTCTATCAAAATGAGGATGGCCCAATTATGCTTCCCTTATGATTATCAAGGAGCATTCTGCTCAGTTAAAGAAAGTCAGAAATATATAACAACTATTACAACGCTATGCTCCCTATCGAAGACATAACATTTGGACTATGAGTTATATCATGACTATTCATATTTACTGTACAAACCGAGGATGAAAAGTATTGATGAAGTAATTCATTTAACAGAACAGTATCATCCGTAATTTTGAATGTAAAACTAATAAAAGCTAACCAATTTTAAATCACCATAACTTGTATTAGAATATGCCAAATCATAATGAAGTAGCATCTACTGAAACTTCATCTCAATCTTAATGTTAGATCTGAAATTCAAGGCATGTGCACATAATATGAGTATAGAATCTGAATGTTATGTTAATTTACATTACATTCTTTTTCTATCCTGGAAATTGGTACTTGCACTTATGTTACAAGTCTAGTGTTCAGATTGTGGATTCGTTTACTTCTAAATTAATTTATCACTTCCAACTCTTTCATTGAAAGATTTTCGTGCAGTCCTTTTCATCAGACTTGAAGGACAAATCTAAAAATACTCTATATTGGCATTCTGTGTTGATATTTGAAAAAAGTAATTATTGTATACTGTAAATATTATAGAAGACCCCAGTTATAATGGGAATTTGAAAAGATATAAGATGCATGTTTTAAAAGTAAGTACTGTTTTGGAATTCCGCGATCAACGTTTGCCCTATGCACGCTATGTACACACACACACATCTGTTGGCAAGATACACCCACCATTACGGATCCATTCGACAGTGTTTAAGGTTGTTTATCAGTGTTTAAAATGCCTCCTTCAATTGAAAATGCCGCCGATCATTAAGTATGGACTGTGATTGGTTTTCCTAACGCTAAAAGCGTAAAAGCAGCTGACATTCACCGTGAGATGTGTTTATGGAGAAAACACAACGAATGATGGGATGGCACGGGAATGGATGAGAATTTTCAAAGATGGTAAAGCAAACACAAGAACTAATCAGTTAATTTGGCTGGGAACAAATTTATCATCCATCATAGAGTCCCAATCATGCTCTCCATGACTTCCATTTATTCTTGAACTTAAAGAAGCATCTGGGAGGTCAATGCCACGACAATGCTGACTTGTAAAAATGACCGTGCTACAGCCGTGGTCCAGTCAGGCAGCAGATTTCTTTTGGGAGGGTTTTCAAAAGCTGGTTGTGCGATATGAAAAATACCTCAGTATTGATGGAAATTATGTTCAAAAAGAGTTTACGGTACAGGCTTTCATATTAAAATAATTGTGTTACTAAAAGTCAACTGGTTTTTGTTTCATTTCAAAACAATATTTACTTTAAAAACTTGCCTCGCATATGACCCACACTATAATTCCAATTCTAAAATTAAACAAACTATATTCCTCAAATATTTATTTCAGGATAGAATGGACAGTAATGATTGCTACCTGTGCTATTTGAATATGGTGTCTTCCAGCCACTCTCAACTGAGAAATGATTAAACTATAGAACATTTTCTCATTGACTTATTAGTCAATGAGAAGAAATAAGATATAACTCTACTGTTAGGCCTGAGACACACAGGCATTTTTTCCTCCAGTCTTCCGATAGAATTATTTTATAACGCTGAAAATAAAAGTGTAGCGCTTGCACACACTTTGTTTAAATTTCTGACACCGACACAGCTGTTTCTTGAGGACAGTGGTGTCATTAAGAAGGCTGTGCTTTTTTTATTCAGCTGAATAACACATTATAAAAGAAGTGAATTTATTAAATTTATGGAGTTTGATATGGGCAGAAAGCACCTTAATTTTTTTTTTTATACAAAAATAAAATAGACTTATTTAGGCCCATACAATCAAACAAAAAAGAGAGAAATTCAGAATCTATGGACTCAACCTAACCTAGACTAACCTAACCAACTTAATGTAATCGAAACTAACTAATTTATTCTAACCTAATGAAATGTTGTTAAAATATAGAAACCTGTAGGAAATTACTATTTATTCCTTTTAATGTTTTCTATGGATTATTAATATTTGGCAAAATAATTTCGTAATTGAAGACAACATTCACTCATTATTTTATTACAAAGAATGGGTCTTTCTTGAATTAAATGAATTAGCAATTTGTTGTCAATCACAATATAATGAGCCATATTGAATTAATTATTCAAATTAATGTATGACACAGATGTTGCAGATGACAGATCAAAAAAAAAAAAAAAAAGTTGACTATGGTAGAAATAACATTATGTTGCATTTGGTTTAATACACCACTGTATTGTCGGAATGGGTAGAAAAAACGCCCGATGTAGCACTGGTTGTCCTCATAGTTACCAACGGTGTTGAATAAAACAATCATTAATTTTTCTTATACGGTTGCAACAAGAAGGTGAGTCCTCACTCCTCACTTACATGATAAACTAAATTTTGCACATTTCTCCTAGTGCACATTTAGAAGATAGGGCTGGAGTCGTTTTGCAGCGAATGTGTTAATATTTTAGGGATAGCAAAAAATAGTAGATATTTGCTAAGTAGATAGTAGCAGTTGCTCACCACAAAATAGTTAATAGCAGTTGCTCACCACAAAATAGTTTCATGTAACTACTTGTTCTTATTATGTCTAGTTTTGTAATCTCGCCTTCTTACAAATAAAATAAAAGGAAATTATTCACATGTGACTATTATTAATACCTCCACATTTTCCAACATATCAGGAATATCTTGGAAATTGCTATAAGTTCTCTGATAATGTGAAATCTGTCTGTTAGTAACACTCATTTTTTGTTTATTTATTTTTCACAAAACAACGACAGACCATTCAACTTTTATCACACTTTTGGCTGTTTGGATTCACTTCAAGGTTCTTCAAACAGGGGCTCCAGCTGGAGCTTCGTGTGAGTTATCATGAACACATACAACTAACAATCTCCACAGTACAAACACATGTTGCTTTATGAATGTACCATTAACAACACATCAAAGCAAACTCACCATAAGGCTGAAGAAAACTATGACTGCAATTTTCAAATTCATTATGAATAGAAACTGCGTCATATTACAGATAGCCCAGCCAAAATGTGCTCACTGACTTGATTGCACTAATCATTCTCAACGTGTACTACAATTTCATTTTTGAGTCCAAAGAGTAAGAAATATTCTCCCTATAAATTTTTGTTTCTCATTTAATAATATTGTGATATGATTTCTAAAGTGTTACAATAAAGAATACTTTTCTTATATTGGTAAAACATCAGAACCACATGTTATTTGTATATTTTTATATTTGTTTATTTAAATTTGTAGGAGTAATAGATGAAGATCATTCATTATAATAAAAAAACTAAATAAAACACTGTTTTCTATCCACATTCTTTTCTCATAAAATTGTATACATTTGACAATATTTATTGAATCCTACCACACAATTTAAATTTTAACTTTTTATAAATCATTGAATCACTTTCCTAAATAATAGATGCAGCAGTAAAATAAAAATGATACAGCAATAATGTAAGTGTAATCGATATTCACAAATGAATGAGATGCGTATTAACTTAACAATTTTAAATTCAAGCCTGCGGAGAAAACCTATTTGATATTGACAGGTATGGTTAGTTAATTTTATTTATGGATTATAAGGTGTAAGATTGAGACAAAATAAATAAAAAGACAGTGAAATATGCTATTAGTAATACAATTAATAATGTTTATTTGTGTTTAAACAGATGATTCTGAAATGTAATTTAGAAATTTACTGAGAACTAGTATTTTGACTATTTTTCAATCAGCTGATCAGTAAGAATAAACGATTTTAGAAAAATAACTCCACCCTGCCCTGCTTCTATCAATCAGGAAAAAGAAGGTCACGTGCACGTTTATGCTGGGCCTTCTTTATCCTGTGCTCTAGTGTACACCACAGAGATCCACTTTAAGTCACCCTGCACCACCTCTCGACTTGTGGCTCGTCTTATTCTAGGGGATAGCTAGTAGATCCACTATTCATCCTCTGATCACAGACCTTATGCATTTCTCAGTCCCCTTAATTCTAAAATGGTGTCTGTTAGCCAGTTTGTCACTTAGCCAAAAATCAGACCAATACCAAGTGGTTCAATGACACAAATAAATTGCCCTTGTACATGAGTTTCAAATACACTTTATGTGTATGTATTAGTAGGTGGATAAGTACCACCATATTTCATGAGAAAGTTAGTGGGTGGGCCAACATCCCTGACAATTTGCTAGTTCATTTTGTATATTAGGTGTTGTTAATATTTAATTGTACTGTTCAATTCCATCGTATGCATGTGGGTTGGAGGTTTGGTCAACACCAGTATATGTGTGAGATCAATACCACTGTACGTGTAGGTGAGTTAGCCGAGCTAAGGGGCTCACCAACCTTAGTAACAAACACTTATTCATCAACAATTTGCTCATATTTTGATTTTCTGTCTTTAAGATAGATAGAACAGTAGTTGGCCATCCAAGGTCAAGTTTCCTGTACAAGAGGTTGTCTCATACAAGTACGCATCCGTATCAAGCAGGTAGCAATTACATCATAGAGAGGTCTCAGCTGTGTTTTTTTCTACTTTCACTGCTGTAAAGAAAACAAAACGCAGCAATGTAAAACATCTGTTATTCTTTCCTTCGATGAAACTTCAGCCTGGGTTATTTAATAATTTTGAGTGTGGTTTTGTTTTGAATTGTGAATTCATATGAATGACTGATTTTAATAGATATTATTTAGTAGTTGCTTAATATTGATATTATATATATATCAATATATATGTATATATTATTAGTAGCTGAGTAAGTATAACTCAGCAACACATGAAAAAAGATATTTTTTTCCCTTAAATTAATATTAAAATACCATAAATTTAAATAATTATAAAATACTCTTAAGAACAATACAGTAATGGTTTTTAGTTTGTAGTTTTAATTGTTCAGCATGCTGTGTTGGAAATTTCTCTCTGACGTCTCAACTTGGCTTACATAGACCATATGAGAATGAGGCAGCAACCTTGAAGCAGAATTGTGTGAGTCCTGATGTGTTATTGATGGCATACTTTGGTCTTTTTCACAGCAATTTAAGTTACGGTGTACGTCTCTGGGGCAATTGTAGTGCTGCTAAAAAATCTTTTATTTGGCAGAAGAAGCCAGTACAAGTGTTGGCTGGAATATCTAATTGGGAATCCTGCAGATAATATTTTTCCAAATTTAAAATCATGACACTTGCCAATATGTATATTTATAATAATTTAATCTTTGTTAAAGAAAATATAAATGGCTTTAATACTCACAGTTTAGTACACGATTATCAAACAAGAAACAAACAAGATTTACACCAAGCATTAGATTAAGTAAAACAATGAAAAGTTACCAATATCAACAATTTAAATTATTTAATAAGCTACCATTAACAACTATTACTATGAACTATTAACTATTACCAAATAATAAATTCAACCAATTTATATCTAAGTGGCTTAAGGGCAACGTATTTTATTCAGTTGAAGAGTATATGACTTGTGATATTGTATGACTAGTATATTTGTAATATATACCTACCTTTATTTTAATCATAGTTACTGTTGTAAACATAGATATACTCGTATATATTATTTATTTTTAGATATAAACTGACGAAGCCTATTGTAATTGAATAATTATTTAATGGCTAATAAATATCGTGAATCTTGATCCAAGGTCACATGAAACTAATGGTTCTTGTGGTAGAAATCAACAACTCAGTGTTTTGCCAAATGGTTTATTCTGTACAAGCACTTCAGGTAACCAAACAAACAGCACCAATTCTCTATACCTATCTAGTTGTAACTTGTATACAACTTTTTTCTATTACTGACCATAACTATAAAGTTAAGTAATATTTTTGTACTGAACCATTTTGTTTCTAAACTAAGTATTACTACGGTAAAAATAAATCCACAATACAATAATGTATTTTGAATTACTTCTATCTTAAAATAAACTTATAATAGCTATTTGAAATTAAAGATCCTTTTTTAATACTACTTTTTTCAGTTTTCATTTTTTCATTGATGGTATGAACATTTTTATGTTATTTATAAACCAAGCCAAAAAAATCTTACTATGAATAAAGACCTCGAATTAATCCCAGACCAAAACCTAAATTTAACCAATCAAAAGACTTTGTTATTACATTTAAAATAAAATTACAATTATTTTTACAATATCTGAGTTCAATAAATAAATTTATCAAGTTTTGTTATTATAATTTTTAAGTTTTCTTTCAATCAGCTTGGTTATATATTTCTGAATCAAATAAAGTTAGAATTACATAGTTAAGATCGATCGATCACATTCAAAGAGGTATTTTGATCAAACTCTTATTTTAGTAAGTAGATTACCATTTGTTAGTTTTTGAATACTTTACCTGTCCAAAATTGAACATCACTATTTATTTTTTCTACAAACCATAATGGTATATTAATCCAATACCCAACCTATGTGAACCCAGGACCCCAATTTTAAAAAGTTAGCGGATTTTATTACGTTATTATTACTAAGTTTTAAAGTTATTTATTCCTTGTTGAGGTATTTTATTAGCAGGGTTTTTAAGTATTTTAAATTTATTTTAAATTTGTTGATTTTAAAATCATTATGTGGTGTAAATAGTGGATAATGGATAAGTATATTGTTTGATATATCTGTCTACTGTATTGTCTGTATTAGGACTAGTTGAATGTTTTACTCTTAATTAATTAATTTTACGAGTTGGTTTTATATATGTATATACATTTTTTAAATCTAAACTGTAAACTGTTATGTGTGTTTTTTATGTGTAAACATATTTATTCAACCATTAACTGCTCATTATTTAGATTGATGGTGTTAGTATAAAGCTCGTGCGTGTACATAATGCCTATTCTAAGACTAGCTTCCACATTTAAAGCATTGGCCTCTAAAATGCCAAGTTCATTTATTTTAATCCTAGTGATCTTTAGATAAACTCATAAAAGTGCTCTGCAACTTACACTACAAGCTCGATTTATTATTGCTTTAGAATACAACAGATGACAACAGTCTCCCATTTTAAAATAATCACCTGAAATCATTTAGAAATAATCTATAGTAAATATAATTAACATCACATTTTTATATATATTACCAAAGCTAAGTAGAAATATAATTATGAAATGCATCTGTATAAATAAATATATATCGTTAATATTTTTTTATAATTTGGAACAGAATAAAAGGAAGAAAAAAATCAACAACATTATAGATATAACAAATAATAACAACATTAGAAAAACAATATTTTTCCAAAAGCTTGTGTGAAAACAATAACTGCAACAACATGTTTAAAACTATTGTTAATTAATGTAGCAACATATTAATATAACAAAGAATGACATTAGTATTCTTGATAAACCAGTAAACAAAGACTTGTCAGATCAAGACTCATTTTGAACAAAGTAAATAAAATTATTACTAATTAACCAGAGGTAAATACAGAGTGGACTAAATCTAGTCAGATCATATTAAGAATATCAATATTGTAATTTATCAGGTGGTAAGTGTGATGTATGTTAAGACACCAGTTGAAATCTTAATACTCCAACTTAGACTTGGCCGCACTCTCGCAGTTCCCGGTTACCAAGTGGAAGAGGAGGTCGGTAGTTGAGTTTGATATGAGGCTCACCGTCACAGTGGGTCTCATCCGCTGCTATCCGCTTGATGCTTCTGTATGCATTTAGCTGTAAAATAAATAATTAAATCATTTAAGGATGGCTGTTCAAGATCAGCCGGTTGCCTGCATCGACTGCAGGCCTATAATTGCGTAAAACGTATCCTCCTTCGCATCCGATTTCTTGACAGTGCGGAGCATCACAGTGAATGTCTTCATCTTCTGCGTGCTTCTTAATGGTCCGGAACTCTGACAACTGAAATCAAAGACGATATTCAGTACAATTCACAAGTAATATGTGAAATCTTCTACTGATTGCAGGTCTACAGCACAGCAGCGTGGCAGATAGAGGGAGTTGGACACCAATACCAGCAGTGCAATACTCACACAGACATTTATACAGATCACATTAATACTAACCCACAAATACCAGTCATTACAAATACAGTTTATACTAAAATTAAATTTTACTATCTTCGGCTAGTTATGAAACCTTTAAGTGCTAAAATGTCTACATGGTCAGAATTGTATATTTCAATTATATTTTGTTTACTTAGCTTACTGAAGTTAAACAACATTTTGTCCCAAGAGAGATAGAAATATTTTGTAAACTTTTTGTTAATTTGTAGTTGTAAACATTTTTTTTTTTTTCATTGTTCTAACTAGAAATTCAGAGTATCATAATACGTCATAACTTTAGAAAACTAAAAGCATTAAAAATAGTTTCCTGCAACAACGTAAACTGTAAACTTTTTTCAATATAAAAACAACCAAAGATTAGTACCAAGTTATGTTATTCTATTTGTAGCTTCCATAAATCATAATTAATTTTTAGCATGTTATTAAATCCTTTAATGTATGTTAACAAGGTAACATTTATTTAATAAACCCACTGAAGTATTAATGGAAGTTATCTTGACGTGAACTTTTACATTTTGTCTAGATTTTTGAGAAAATAGGTGACGATTGGCAAGTTTATTTATTGTTTGTTTAAAATGTTATTATGATCCAAAACATCATTTCAATGGACATTGAAAGAGTGATAAGAAAAACATTATTAGAATATAAGTATGAAAATCAAAACTTATAAAATGATAAAAAATTTTACTTTCTCAGGACTTTCCTTAAATTGGAGGAAGAAGAGTACTGAGTACTAAACAAATCAACTTAAAGTAATTCCTCTTAGTACCTGGGGAAAAAGTCAGTAGTACCCTAATGTTTTACTAAGTATGTATCACTAATTCCTGCCCACGTGGACATAAACCATAATATGCAACTACGTTTTACTAGCAAAATAACAACCGTTTTTCTACTTTTGTTCTACTAATGGTTCTAGAAGAACCATTTTTCTACTGTTGTTAAGTTTCCAAACCCAACTAAGATAAGCATTTATAACACCAAAGCAAAGCATGTGAATGTGGAAAGACTGCAACATACCTGACGTTCAGAAATGGTGATTGGCTCTTTGAACAGAATCCAGATGACACTCTCAGTGCAAGGAGGGGTGGTCAATGAACCCAGGTACGTCCAGTAGTGTTTGTTCTCTGGAACATCAGTATTGTAGTTTAGTGTAGAGCAGGGTTCCTCACTAGGGTTTCATGAAGAGCCTTATTACTTTTCTCAAAATTATCTAAGGGCCGCAAGAACATATACATACAGTTTATTGTATGTTTTATAGCTTGAATTTCGTCTGTCTCTCTGCTATCAATTTAGTATTTGGAGCATTTTAACAAAGACAAACCATTTTTTGTAGCCTTAAAAATTACCAAAGTGGTTGTCACTTTAATAAATCATTGTAGTTCTAAAAAATTTTAAGGGCCACAAAAACTGTGTTAAGGGCCGCATGCAGCCCGAGGGCTGCATAGTGAGTATTTCTTGTGTAGAGGCATGGACATTGGTCAGTAAGATAAAACTAGTTAAAACTCAGCCCATGGTAAAAACTGTACTCAATGAATGCGCTATTCATGAATGAGGCATTCCAAAATTATTGAGCCAGGAAAATTGTCAGTTTGAAATCACTCATTAAAAACTCTAGTTTTACATATTAAGTTTCTTAATCTTTGTTATTTCCACTGTTATTACCAGAGGGCTATTATTTATATGCTTAGTCATTGTCACACATCCCTACTTGTGTGTCCTTGTGCACCTTCCCATCCTGGTAAGTAATCAAAAGTGATGCATGTTTAGAATCTACATTTTCCGGTTATTACTGCATCCTAACACAGGCAAAAAACAGTTTTCGTAATGTACGAAGGGCTGTTTCAATTCAAAAGATTACCATTTAGTCTGTAATCTGCTCTGTAATATTTTGTGTCTGAGTTGCTTCAGACTATGGAGCAGCTAAAGGTAAGGGGCTAGCTTGCAACACAACAGGTCCCACTTAAATTTACTGTGTGACCATGTTTTTTTACCACTGTGCTGCTTCTGTGATTCAGAAGTCATGTTATACCAGTAGTCTAATGAGTGTACAAAACAAAACTGAGTTTTTCTAAGCAGGCGAGAAGAAGATTGTCTTAATAGGGCATCTTCTCCTCTATAAGTAATACAAGATTTATTTATTATTTATTCAGATAAAATAATAATCACGGTTGCCGGCATGGTGCCTCAGGGGCTAAGGCTTTGGACTGCGGCAGGCATTGCTCAAGGTTATAATCCCCACCAAGCCAATGATTGGTACTTCACTCATTGAATAAAGTTCACGCACAGGCCTGTAGGCCCGTGTTAACTAGCTAGTGAAGTTGAAAAAAAAAAAAAAAAACCAAAGAAACAAAAACAACAAAGATACATCATATAACTCTTAGGCTTAAGCAGCCGGTGTCATTACTAGAATCTACATTTTCCGATGACAACCGCGTCAAGGTACTATCTACAATATTTACAAGATAACCAGACTCTCTCAGAGAAACCACTGAGGATGCCACATCACAGTATGGCCGAAACGTATGGTTATCTTGTAAATATTATAGATAGTAACTTGACGCGGTTGTCAGCGGAAAATGTAGATTCTAGTTATGACACCAGCCACTTAAGCCTAAGTTCTACGATGCATCTTAGTTGTTTTTGTTCCTTTGTTTTTATTTTTTTTTTTTTTTTTTTAATTTCACTCGCTAGTTCATATGGGCCTGGAGGCCTGTGTGTGAACTTTATTCAACGAGTGAAGTACCAACCATTGGCTCAGTGGGGATTATAACCTTGATCAATGCCCACCGCAGTCCGAAGCCTTAGCCCCTGAGGCACCATGCCGGCAACCGTGATTATTATTTTATCTGAATAAATAATAAATAAATCTTGTATTACTTTTAGAGGAGAAGATGCCCTATTAAGACACTGTTCTTCTCGCCTGCTTAGAAAAACTCAGTTTTGTTTTGTACGCTCATTAGACTACTGCTATAACATGACTTCTAAATCACAGAAGCAGCACAATGGTAAAAATTCATGGTCACACAGGAAATTTAAGTGGGACCGGTTGTGTTGTAAGCTACCCCCTTACCTATAGCTGCTCCATAGTCTGAAGCAACTCGGACACAAAATATTACAGAGCAGATTACAGACTAAATGGTAATCTTTTGAATTAAAACAGCCCTTCGTACATTACGAAACCTGTTTTTAGCCTAGCTACATTAATTGTCCACTATTCACCTTTGTAAGTTATATTTAGGGAAAACAAAGTAGTAAGCTTGTTTAGTGTGGTTTGAATTTATAGACTCATACTAAACAGTCACTCCGGAATAGCTACAAAATGTCTTGAATTAGCAACAACACTTTTTTACCTGGGGTCCAAATTGTCACATTATGTTGTAATCACTCAAGGGTGCATGTAACTGACAATATTTTACTTTTAAAATAATTAGTCCAACTATCCAAATAGAGGAGGGACTATGGATTTCCATTCAAAATAATATAGTACATAACTATCCTTTAAAATTGATTTTCAAGGTTAATACTAATATTGACTACATCAATATTAGTATTAATATCCTTAAGAGAAAATTATATGTATGTTAGAATATAGAATTATGTACATTAACAAATATGTACATAATATACACTAGATTTAATCTGTAAATTAAATTACCTGGAATGAATTTAGTAGGATCAATAGCACCATTAATGATTGCTGACTGTCCCTTGTGGATAATGTTTGGGATCAAAGCGATGATTTTCTCCATCTCCTGGTTGTGAAGGCCAGCCTGTTGAACACAAGAATGTAATCATTTTTATCTTTAAAGCGATTGTTATCTTATATATCACAGTATTTTCTCCATCTCCTGGTTGTGAAGGCCAGCCTGTTGAACACAAGAATATAATCATTTTTATCTTTAAAGCAATTGTTATCTTATATATATCACTTAGTATTTTTGTCAATTAATGATGTTGCCTAATGACCTTTTCAACATAAAGAAAAATTCAAATTCTACTACTTCAATAGAGTTTTGATCATTGCATAGGGTATTAAGGACTGTAGGTTTATTCTTCCTAATGTTTATTGTATTTTATTAAACACTTTTTGTGCCAGATATATATCCTTTTAAAATACTCCTTTTTCACATTTTCCTGAAAACTCACAAATAATTTCAAATGAGTTGCAGCCAATATTTGAAATTACTTAATACATTTTATTTCATTTTAGGTTAAAGGGCACTAGGATATGAATTAATTTTAAGTAAGAAGAGTGTATATTAATAATATATATAATGTAATTTTTATTATATTATTAATATACAATTAGACTAACCAAAACAGTTTTTATGTATTTTCAATTTGTTAACTTTTAATTAATTTAAATTTTATTATTACCTTCAAGAAGATTTGTTACATTTTACACCTGAAGATGATCTAAGGATCGAAACATGTCGTGTATATGAAATAAAGTGATTGAACAAGGTATATATTTTCTCAATTATATGTAATTTTTAGTTTTGAAACCTACAGTTCTTCCAATACTAAACATATACTGCAATACTAAAAAATAAATTATCAAATTTTCATTAGTTTATGGTTATTTTTATATTGCACTGAAAAAAGATATCCAATCACATAAAAACTGAGATCAAGCAATTAAAAAATGTAATATTTCACATTTTTTTTCAATATTGCTACTCTTTGTAAGACATTGCAATTAATTTTATCATGTAGTTAAGAATCAGATTTTAAATAATGTACCACAAATCTAAATATACAAAAAGACAAGTCCTGACTCTCTGACTGATTCAACATCGCCCAGTGAAAATCATAAAGTATAGACATGAAATTTAGTACATACGTTTATCTTATACTCTAGTGGCGCACTAAAAAAGGATTTTTCGAAATTCCATTCCTAAGGGGTACAAACAGCCCATCAAAATTTCCTTTTTTCCATAAGAATAACATTGGGTTGATTTTAGTAAATTAATAACAGCTGTTTTATAAATAAATAACCATTTTTATTTTATATGTTTGACATTATACTATTGATGCATTAAAAGTTTAGTCTTCAGCTGATAAACAAAAACAAATGAAACGAACATGTTTGAAATAGGCTTAGTAATATAGTAGTAGTTGATTATTTACACCTACAATAGATAAACCATCTAATAGGAATATTTGTGGCAGTAATTTTGTTAGTTAGTGAGGCCCGCAACCACAGCTTGTTTAAACTGCATTAAATTTACACGGAACTACACTAGCGCTCCACAATGGACCACAAAAACAGCTGATATTTTGAGACTCAAAATTTACCACTGGATGGGAAATCTATTTGTGTATAAAATCAATGGTAATACCATTGGGTATTTATATTAATAAATAGATAGCAACGCAAGTAGTGTAAGGGAAATACTGTAAATAAATTTAATATTGTGATTTTACGTTACACAGTTAATCTACTATTACTTTTAGTCAAAAGTTACATGCCGAGGCTGAATGCTGAGGTGTATCGAGCGCAGCGAGAGTCAGGATTGGCACGCGCAAAGCGTGCAGGGGTGTCTCCTAGTTTGATAAAATAATTAAATTAGATGATAGAAAGTAAATATATTTATATTTATTTCAATTTCTTCGAGCTAAATTATATTAATTTCATGGTTTGATGTATCAAATTTAAATTTCCTCACCCAATAACAAGAAAAAAGGAATTACAAACCTTTAAGAATATCCCAAGCACTGCCAAGCCATCAGGGTGTCCAGCAGCCTCAGCAAAAGACTTGTACTTATCACAGTTCCAGTGAACCAGGTGCAACTGAGACAACATGCCATAATGTCAGATGCCCAAATTGTTAATAAATATGTAAAAAATCATAAATAATTGTAGTTATTAGTAATTGTGACAATATTACTAATTAATTAATAAACAACACATTTAACTTTCTTTTCTTATTTATTTGTTTATAGATGTAGTGATTATATCATAATTTTAATTTATTGATTTATAAGCAAATTAATTTGCCTATTTTAGAGCAGACTTATATGTTGCAGCAAAAACGGCATAATATGTTGTTTTTATTTTAGCAATAAGAGGTTTTAATTAAATTTAAAAATGATAATGACCTTTCTGATTGGCTGTTGTAATAAATTTAAACAAACAACAAATGAGGCAAAAAGAAATTCTTTTCTACAAAGAGAGGTGCTGCAAGCACAGCTCAACCGGCAACACGGTACCAAAGAGATCAGTCACATGGTGGAGGGTTCAACAGTGGTGAAACGGAACTGGCCACCCCTCCACTCCTAGTATTATTCCCCTCATGCGCAGGCCAAGTGCCTCAGTAAGCCTCGTGCGTTATAACATTATTTTATATTGTGGCCCACAGCCCTACAGAGTTCCCCTCTCAACACACTCTTTCTACCTGTTATTTTATCCTGGAGATGCCACTTATGTAAATTTTACTAAATTCGTGTTAAAACATCTTAACCAGCCACATGCAGTGAATTTATAAATCTGATGTGAATCATATTTATTTATTTTAGTCCAGCAAACACTTAAATTAAAGAAGTGGCATTAAGACTAGCATGATGTTTTAATATATTAAATGATATTTAATCCAGCTGCTATAAAAATATGAGGGGTATCAAAAAAGTAAGTTTCCCATCTTTATTACTCACATTAAGTACAACACTGACAGCTGCAGGGCACGGGGTATTGTAGCGTGGTTGTAGCTGGCTACCCTTATGGGTCCCATTAAGCTGGGTTTCATATTTGGTGAAATTAGATGTGTTAGGTTTTCACAGACAGCACTAGCGGTCTATCTTTCTTCATTCCACTCTCTCCAGCACGTACTAGAGTGACTAATAGCTGTGCTAATAATGCGCCAAAAAACATCTGAGCGCTTATTTGAAAAAGAACTTCTTTAGACTGCAGCATATGCGCATGTCTACTGCAAATTCATTGGCTTGACCAGTCAATGGTTTAATTTAATCCTAGATGAGCGATTTAATAATGCCTATTCCTGATTTGCATATAGGTTACACGATTATGGATGTTTTTCATTTTTCCTTTGATTTATTGTCTCAAGTTTCATATTTTTTCTTGGTCCATATCCGTTAGATACATACATAGACATATTCAATTTACACAGAACTTCATTTTAAATATGTAACTGTAATACAGAACAGGCATATTGTCATTGTGAAACAGTATATCAAACTACTTAGTCGATAACAAAGAAATAATCATTTAATATTTCAAAATATTCCAATGTACACTCTACTGCAATAGGTTATCAATCAACTTTTGAACTGAATAAATCACTCTATTAAGTATATTACTGATTATCTCCTTAAATTTATTACTTCTCTTTAAAAAAAAACCAACTGGAAGACTTTTTTTTCAAACCCACCTAAAATATGTTTGTTACAGGACTAACTAGTGTTGTCTAATAATATTAGAACTATCTAATATTGCCAAACAAATCTAACTGGTGAGTTAGTAATCTAAAAATTGTTCCATTAAATTAACCATTTAAGACACGTTTGTGATTTGCTCTGTTGAACATGAATTCATTGTAAACTTACAATGAATTTAACATATAAAACATGCCTTTACTTGCAATAAAAGTTGTGTTTTAATGTTCTCCTCCTGATGACAAACTTAGTTTGCAGGTCTGAAATATTGTGACCATCGTATTCAAATTATGACGTACATCGCAATTGCCATTAATAGTCTCAAAATCCTTAAGTTTACTTAATGTTGAAAATAATAAGTTCTACAAACAAAATGGCTAACCCTAACTAACTTCATTTGCACGTTAAATTAAAGGATTCGGAACACAACGTTATATTAATATTCCCGTATAAAGGGATAGTTATACCAACACAAAAATCCCTCTCACCTCGCCAGCATAGGCTTGTCCATCCACAGTATGTTCCGAGCCCCGGTCACTGGTAGGGCCCCAGTGGGCATGGAACTGCTCCAGTTTATATTTGGCTTCTAATGGCCCCCCACTCAGTTCTAAAAACAAAATATTTTTATGAAGTGACTTTGATATAATATTTTGTATTTATTAACATAATGTTTGAATTTCCGTTGCAAGATATGCCATTAATGAATACATTTTTATACTTTGTAAATCATTCTGGTTTTCAAGTTTTAGTTTGACCAAACCAGGCTTGGTTGGAGCCAAAAAGTTTATGTTAATTTTACTGTCATTTAATACGGCTTTTAAAACAGAATACTTATCATAAACCTTATTACTTATTTAAATAGTGTTATTGGATATGAATGATATATTATGTTACTTCAATTTGAGTATGAATATGAACTAACTAATCATTGTCTGATTATTTATAATTTGTGTAAGATAATATTGCTATTCATAACCACGCTCCTCTGATAGTCGTTAATCTTGTGTTACATGTAAGCTATTCATCTTGGCTTACCACCAGTAGAATTACTTTTTTGTAATGTGGTTCAAGTTCAGTAAAACAATTCTCGTTCAGTCATACTCGTGCTGGTCTTCAATCTGCAGCTTAGAATTCTGTCAAGCATCCTAGGTCAATTGCAGCAAAGGTTCAATATAGTGGGGGAGTCAGTGCTGCCACGGTAACTCTATTGTCAGTCTAAACGTCCATGGATGCAGAATTCCACAAACAAGGCCTTAACTTAATCTAATCAATAAATTGTTCAATATTAACCTCATTTACCATGAGACAAGACAAAAAATAAAAAAACTTATAGTACAACAAAACCAAAACCTCTAACGACTCTGTTCACTATGTACTGTACCAGAAAAAAGTGGGTATCGATGAGAAGGGAATAGGTTGGAAGCACTGACTGCAGGAGCGGTGTGTGCTGCAGTGCATAAATGCTCTAATAAGATACAATGTATATTGGAACCGCAAAAAACCTGTGATTCTTTAGTCTACCACACTTGACTTGCAGGCAATAGAAACCTAGTGGTCTGCACCGCATTGGATAAACAGACCCATTTGACGCAGCAGCATGCCGCAAGTACATAAAAGAAGCCCAAAGGTTGCTAATTAGTAAGTTGCTGGTACAGTCCATGTTGAATGAATAGCATAATAATATTACAATAGGATATGATTGGAAATTTGATAGAATACTGTCTACCATGGGATTTTCCACTTGGAAATGTCTGGGCACTATATTATGAATTATATTTAAAAATCATTAAAATAATCAATGACAACAGAATCAAGCTGATATTTTGCTCTTTGCCTAAAAGTGTAACCATGATCTGATTCAGGAAATGTGGAAGACAGATTACTTTTTCACCTCCTTGAGAGTAAAAACAGACTATCCACAAAATTCAGAAATGTATAAAAATGTTTTTATATAAAGATATATTTAGTTGTGTAGCTGGACACTAAGATCTGTTCTTGTAATAAAATGTTTCTAGCTATGATAATACAATTCAAGTGAACATCACACAACACAAACTTATTACAATATGATTACAAAATGTTCAAATATTATAGTGTTCGATTTCGGTAAACGTTTTAGTTGTATTTCTACCAACATGTAATATGCTGATTAAAAAACTAGCTATTATAAGTCAGCATGAGTTAGTGCCTTGCTGAATATACTTATGAATAATGTTCTATTTATGTGCAAAAATATTAAAGTGCTGTGTAATACTAAGTAAGTTGTAGCTGTTCAAAGAAGGGATTGTTTAACAATTGTTTTTGCTTACAAAATGGTGTTCCAACTAGTTGTTTTTGTGGTTGGCATATTAATTTGTTATCTTTATAGATTAAGAGCGCAAATTAATGACATGAATGGTATGGTTCTTAATTGCTGCAATCTCTAGAGCAAGCAACAACAGCTGCAAGAATAACAAGACAGCTGGATTTTAGTTGGAAATCTGAAGAGTTCAAAGTTGGGAAGACTTTTAATTCATCTGTTCGCAAGCAGCCACGGCTCATTTTTGATCAGCATACTTTCTAATATAGCTTGATGTGAATTCTTTGAGGATCCGTAGCTAGAAATTCCAGACAAATTCTCAATCTTTAAACTTCCTGCTAATAAGAAAGGTTTGAAAAATGTTATCATACACTATTAATAAGAGGAAAATAATATCCTGTTGATGCTGCTAAAGAAGTGAAGATTGGTAGCTATGCAGCACAGGCACATCTGAATCAGCACAATTTTGGGGGGGGGGGGGATTTTATAGGTTAATTAAACACATTGAAGAATATGTGAAGGGTATCCCAAGAGGTGAAAATCTTTTAATTTTATTTATGTTTAAACAAAAACTTTCGTCGCCAGTTCAAATGGGCCTGCAGGCCTGTGAGCGAAGAACCACTGATTAGCTCAGTTTGGGATTTGAACCTTGGACCTTGTACCTCTTAGTCCAGAACCTCAGCTAAAGAAGCACCAAACTGGCAAATGCTTCGATACATCCTGAATTGGCGATTTTTTAAAAGGGAATTTTTTAGACACATTATTTATCATTGAAAGATTAACTTTTTCTGACATTATCATCAAATTTTCATCATTTGAAGCTACTTTGAGGTTTTGTACTATGGTGAGCTTTTGTTGGTCTTATAATTCCAATAATACCTATATATTTTTTACAATACTAAAGTAAACTATTCAGCCTTTAATGTTTTGTTTTAAATTTTGGAAATTTCTGGTTTCTAAATAGTTGTCTAACATGCAAACAAGACTCAATTACAGTATGTTTAAGAGATAATATTTCTGTTAAGAGTGACAGTTACGAGATAACTGTTGTTTTTACTAACTATTGGACAATTATTGTGAATTATCATTTATTGTAAACATATCTCAAGTGTTATTATAATTTGAGGTGTTTTATTGCTTTAAGTAGTTTTATTGATGTGATGTCATCAATGAGCAATATTATTTGTAATGTTGAGTATCTTACCAAAACCCAACAGATGGATGATGAGAAAAATCAGCCCTGTTTATTTTTTAAACAGCGGCTTTCAGGTGTAAGAGCTAGTTAAATTCCCAGAAATTCATTAGTAAGACGCCGATCGTTAAGATATGGCAGTGCATAAAATCACATGTTGACTGGGCGACACAAGTATCGTCTAGACTTAGTTCCAAGATTTTGTCCCCCAGTGGAGGTAGACGATCCCAGCAAATTTTTAGGGACATAATCATCAATTTAAGTGATGTTCTTCAAAATTGAAAGTTTGACCTCATGCAAATTATTACACTTTTTAAGCTTTGTATAAATTATAAACAAAGGTTTTGTTGATGTTAGAATTAATGAGTTACTTCATTGTGTAGCTCATTCAAGGTCTGGTACGTAGTAGCGATATGCACTATACAGTCAATGCATATGTATTAGCTCCCCCCCCCCCCATTTCGCCCAGTGAAAATCTGTTAAAATACGCTCTGAGATATGGGCGAATATGTGGGGCAAATGAGTGTGATGAGTGTAGATGAACGATTGTAGCTCTTGATACTAACTAAGGTCCTCAGAAAGAGCAATTTATTAATAGCCCCAATATCCAGGGCAACAAAGGGACCTACAGTTTTATATGGAATCCGAACCATGTAGTGTTGGTCTGATTTTTAGCTAAGTGACGACAAGCCTGGCACTCAGTTCTCTTCCCGACACAATATCTGAACCCCGACTACCATCTAACATGGACACCTCAAACTTCTCTAGTAGTGTCCACGTCATTGGCGACCATTGAGCGGATGCCGACAAAACTTAGAACATATTGCCTAAAATCCCTTTACAAACACTTTGTCCCTAAGTAGCTGGGTTACAGCACTGCGCCACCAGTGCCGACAATGTAAATTTCCCTCTAAGAAAGAAACTGTTCTTGATATTACATAATAATTTTGTCAAGGAATATTTCTCTTCATGTTAGTTCTTATTCTTATTCTTATATATGAGACGCCGACACAACGTTGTTGGTATTTTAAGGCGAATATGAATGGTTTTTTAATTGTTCTTCATTTAGGAATATTCAAAGCATTTTCTCTTAAAGCCAAGGGCAAGCAATGATGTACCTACTAGGATGATGATTGTCGTGAGCAAGTACTGAGTACATAATATGTATGTTACTTAATTAGTGGCAGGAGGCCAACAGCTCTTTTTTTTTTAAATATGTTTAACTATCACTGCAATACAACTTTGTTGTAAACTACAGTATATCACATCACTTTTACTCTCTAATCACTCACTTATAGTTTCTTGCCTTACTGTTATTCTTGTCGATGTGTTACTCTTGATTTTCACATCACAAAAGATGACTACTGTACGCTTTTTTAAAAGAAACGAGAGACATTACCTGAGCCTTCACCATTAACATCGACCCTCCAGCAGTAGCCTGGGTTGGCGATGACCTTACAGTGGCTGGGAACATATCTCCACTTGAGAGGGCAGGAATGCAGTGATGTGTCGGAGGTCACTTGGTTAGTGACAACATCTATGGGTGACTGTCGAGGTCCCTTTGCCTCTGGGAATGTCTCATGCCAAGTGTGTGGTCCTGAAACAAAATAAAATGTCAGATTGATGTGGTCTGATCTAGAGTGTTCTAGGTGTTTTATTCATAAGTGAAATATACACTGAGTGGTGGAAGTGAGGCAGAGAACTACTCTTGTCCCACTATGTAATTCCATTTCAATATTGTCATGGCAAACTGGATAACAGAAGGTCACGTGCTGGCAGCACAATAGCAAGCACACCCATTATGTCTTTAGCAGCAGTGAAAATTGGTTGGTTTAATTAACACTAACGTTTCAATCTTAGAACGATTTAATTAAATCATTTTTTAGTATTCAAATAACAACTAATAATTGCAAAAAAATTTAAAAAGTTTCCTTTTTTTATTTTCTACCTCTGTGTTAAGTAAAAACTTTGCTAAAATAAATCAATAACAAAATGGAAGTATTTAATTTCAAAATTCTACAGAAATCAGTTGGTAAAGAAGAATAGGTCACGCCCTTGCAGAATATAATAGCAATATAAAGTTAATAGCAATATTGCTATCAACACACATCGATAGCAATATAAAGTACAAAAATCGTTTTATTAGAATATTGTTTATATCTTAAATTATGTATATTATATAAACATAAAATGTATTTATTTAAATAATACATTTATACTGTTCACTAAGTTTGAACTATCTTCAAATTTATGTTCGGTGATTAAGCTTGGGGAAAGTGTTTAACACCCAATACAATTGGAAAGCACTATCAGTGTTTGTCATTCCGACCAATGATGACTAGTGATTTATTCATACTACCACAAGGTGATGTCTAATTGAATATTCCAGCCTATAATCTGGCCATGCATAAAGCAAGACTTTCATTGTATGTTTAGAGTTGGGCAAAATGGCACTCTTTGCCCAATAACATTAAACGTCCACTTCCATGACTGACAAGCGACTGACAGACAGGCTTTGAATACTAGTTACCCGATCATCTACCAAGGTATTGACAGGGTCAACATGACTTCTGGACAGTTTCCAAGGACCATACAATCGTTCTTTATAGGGAATATCAAGCAGTGACAGGAACTTACTTTTGGAATACCTGCAAATAATATCTACTCTGTCATATTTCCTGAAAAAAGAGAAGGATTTAATCAAATATGATTTTATGAAAGGTGTATAAGTAGATATAACATAACATCTCCAGGGAGTAATATGGCCATATATTATGTTTAATAGTTAACTCTTAAACTAAACAACAAAAATGAGTTCACTACAGACTGACATGAAACAGATATCACAAAATCCACCTGCCTTTCCTGTTCATTTGATGCATTGTTTGGTTTATCTACATTAACACATTTTTAATCAATATTTTTGAAAGATTTAATTAAAAAAATTTATTGATTCGTTCAAGATGTTATACAAAAATTGAAATCAATTTTCCAATTTAAATGAAAAAGATATACAAATAATTTGAGTTTACTAATAAAAATAGAAGATTACCTACAGAGCTTTTTTAGATAACATTTAATAATTACATTATTGATAATGTTTATTTAAATAGAAACCCTCCGAGAAAGTCAAATTTAGATATTAAAGATTTTACAAATGTTTCTTAAGCACCTAGATTTGATTTAATGTTTATAATGTACATTTATTTAGTTCACTGTGTTTATTATTAGTATGGGGATGTTACAAGAATTGTATTGTATTGTATTCAACTGTGTAATTAGGTTACGTATTTTTATTTTGTTATGTGTAAATATAAATATTCTAAAATTATTATTGTTGCTGTATTTTATTGTTGTGTTTTGTTCAAATAAATACTATCGGTACCTAGAACTACTTATATACCGTGAATACTATTACTAAGAATTGTAGTATCTGTATGACAAATTGATGTAAGCAATTTGCTTGAAGGTTTTAGTTTCTAAAATGTTTATATTTAGTATTTTTGAGGCTAGGTTAGTTCAAAACACTAATTTTGTATATTATCAAAGAGAATTAGTTAACTTAGTTAAAACCTTTTCAGAGTGATAATGTATCTTTAAGATTATGAATATACGAGACTAGGAGAAACCCCTGAACGCTTTCCGTGCCATCCACCTCACTCGCTGCGCTCGTGAAGTAAGCTCTGCTTTTAGCCCCTTTGAAAAATTCATTCTGTGGCCTCGTAGAAGAGCTCGGGCAACGGCCTTGCCAAGACGCTATGCTATGGGCTCCTTTGTGGAACTCGGCCTACGGCCTGGTGGGGGAGAGTTTGGACTGCGGCATCACCAAGGCACTCCACTACAGTCCTATTTGTGGATCTTGGCATATCGCCTCATGAGGAAGATCAGCCTACTGCCTCACCAGGATTCTTAAGCAGTATGACCACGAATTTTGGTTTTTGGGGCAATGGAGCTCATAAACATAGCCTTTTCTAAAATCCGATGTTAAATTAGTATTTAAGAGAAGAATACCTTTGGTTTGATACCCCACTTAGGTGTATTAGTTGAACATTACCCAATTTTGGGTTGTGGATCAGATTTTTTATTTGGTTGGGGGGGCTGAGGCTATAAACGTTGTCTCTTCCAAAATATAATGGTATGAGATTTATGAGATAAATAACTATAGTTTGATATTCCACTTGGCTGTTTTATTTTATTATTACCCTTTTTCTGGTTTTACTAGGTTTTATTTTGTTTTTGGGGCATATACCCCTTAATATTTACCCATTTTAAAATCTGATGGTATATTTGGATTCAGGAGAAAAATAGCTTTAATTTGATACCTCACTTGAGTAGATAACATCAGTATTACAAAATTCTACATTTTCAAAAATTTCTGTTTTTTGGCCCCTGACACCCCAAACTTTTAAGTTTTTAAGCTGAAATTCATATATACGGTGCACGTTTTTTAAGCAGGTATTGAAAATTTTACTCAAGCTTTTTCTCAAGTTAGGTCAGAAATACTACTTTTTTGTGATTTTCCCATAAGTTTGGGGGTAAAAAAAGGCTGCCATTTCGAAACTATGAAGATTTTTTCAAAATCCCTTCTTATTGCACGCCTACAATATAGGACCAATTATCTTACAAAACTTCAGCCTCGGAGGTTAAGTGGTTTTTGAGAAATAGTGATCAATGAATGAGTGGTATTTGGCTTTTATATATATATAGATAGATAATCAATGAATCACTCTCTGATTTTTAAATACATCTATTACGTACTGTACAGTTCTGACAGAATGAAAACAGCTGACTGATAATCATATTATTTTGCAAACTGAGTAATGTTTCTAGCTAATCTTTAATGGTAATAAAATTCTTGCAGATTGTGCTTATGGTAAGTTAGTTGTGGTAAGTGCAAATTATCAGTGAGTTTGCTATTAAGTTAAAGTTTGTTATTGGCAGTTCTAGTGTATGTTTTGCCCAACAATTAATTGTTTTTATGATAAAGTTCCAAGTAATATTAGATCTGAAGTTCATGTTCTAAGCAAAAGACATTGATTCTTTGAATTTATTTCATTATTATTAAGTTACAAAACAAATAAATCAAGTTAATAGTTTCTAGATGCTACCATTATAAAACTCGGAGAAATACAAACTTTGGTATTGAAACACATTTTAATACGATAGTAAAAAGCCAAACACAATCTTTAAGTTTATTCAAAATTTGGTTTTTAAATTTTCCTATAATTTGCCCTGGCTATTGGACCATTAATAAATAGTCCTTTCTGAGTTAAGTCGAACTCGGATAGTAACAATGGCTACAGTTGTTCATCTACACTCATTCACCCCTCATATTCGCTCATATGTCTACGATCGGCGTCTTAGAAATGAATGAATAATGAATATACAAATAACACAAAATCAAAAAGCTATTGTGCAAATATAATGTTTTTAAAACAATAATACATCCAATCTAACTAAATACAGCATTTATATAAACACAATGTTTCACTTGATTATGTTCAAGCATAAAATAACAGCCAATAATTTTATGCTGTTATTTTATGCTTGGCCATAAGATAAACTGTGAAACTACTGATAAAAAAGTGTCTCTGTTAGCCGAACATATTTTAGGGTGTTCATCCAGGCACACAGTTGAGTACTCCAGGACTCTAGTTGTAGATTTTATCGCAACTGTTGCTAGGAGTAGCCTGCCTCACTAACAACCAAACAATGTGTTTCTATCCCCTCATTGCCCCTGCCCCGCAAATTCTACAGAAAAACATAACTCCCTCATTTATAATAAACTCTAGCAATGAAGTTTATATATATATATTATAAATCTACTCTTTATGCAAAAGATAACTGTACAAATTTCGAGTTAAAATTTGAACAAATATCATTTAAATACAAAAATAATTAGTAACAATTTAAAAAAAATCATTTTTTTAACTAGGTTGGTTAGTACCTTTTGTACAATATATTCTCAAAATATTAGTAAAATATATCACACGGACTGTTAATGCGTTATGAGCATAGAAATTAGTATAAGCTCAAAAATAAAATGTCGAAGTATCAAACAACATTTCTACTGACTTTATCAGTATAAATAGTTAAACCTTTATAAGCAGTTTTAACAATTTGCTATAGCCTATGACGAAGAAAAAAATAAATTATCTACTACTGAATTAGCTAAAAATTAAGTAAATAATTGTATCCAATTACTTTCTGGAATGATTAAGACAGAAAAAGTGTACAAATAAGAAAACCAGTTTTTTTTTAAATATTCCCACATTTACCAAAAATGTTTAATGGGTTTTAAATATAATAGGATTTACAAACAAAGTAACTTTGATATTGTTCTCGTTGTTTTGACCTTCAAGAAATTAATACCATTTTAACTGTTAACGAACGCCAACTGGTTACTAACCGATGGTTACTAACGGTATGGTGCACTGGCTGTTAGGAAGAGGCTGTGAGTAGTTGGTCCAAGTACTTTCAAAACTACGATGTCATTGTTTTATTTAATGTGTCATACTTATAACAATAAGTTACAAGTTTTGTAACCTAACCTAAAGTGGGAGGGGGTATTCCGAAAAATATATAAAATAAAAAACATCTAAACTATGGTAATAAATTGAGCAATCAAATTGTATCAGTGTTGATATCAGAATGCAGTGGGTTGATTGGTCGATTCTAGCAACCGGCGAAAAGCGCAACCGAGTGAAATGAACCGGGTGTAACCAATCTGCGTACTTTGCACGAACGGCGAGGCTGTCGCCGTGAATCCGTTGCGCAACTCAACTGCAGCGCAAACATCATTTGTTAAACACCTGTGTACCACACTTTTGCACTTTTTTGTTAGATAAATTATGTGTCTGCATTGTTTCACTGTGTTAACAAAATTGGCTGAGGAGGAGTGTGGTTGAGAACATAAATAGAATTTTCACTTCCAATCATTCATACCAAACCAACTAAAATATAGAAACATAAGCTTACCCAGTGAAGATTAGTCTCTTGAAAGAAAATTGGTCGGTAGCGTAGTTGGTTCAATCACAGCTTCATGTGCTAAAGGTTCTCAGTTCGATCCCAATCAGTGTCAATACATTTTGAGAAGGATCAGCTGATAATCACTTGTCATTTGTCATTCGGCTATTAATTAATGACACTTTCTAAGGAATAGTCGGCCTTAGTGACTACATTGACAATGACTACATTCGCTCATCACACTCATTCGAAATCCATATTCGCTCATATCTTGACGATCGGCGTCTTATGAATAATTAAAAAAAAAATAAAAAAAGATACGAGTTTGGTGATATTTTGATAGTTTAAAAATATTCGTCTTAATCTAGATCTATAATTCCACGGCACGAACCTAATCTGCGTGTAAAATATGAATTCAATGGACATGTCATATATATGCCTCAAAACAACAGAGCTGGGGATTAAAGAACAATATTCGTATGTCTCCTGTTTTGTCAACAAGCTAAGTAATACTTAATACATTTATCCTTGGAGATTTGGGGGAATAAAGGGAGGAGGGACTGACAAGGTGCCCGGTCATCCCCGTGGCGAACTGGAGAACTAGCTACTCGATACACTCAGCGCACTATTGAATGCGACCTCTGTTTCTTTATACTCTATGAGTTAGGTTAGGCTAGATTTCTCATGTTTAGCGTGCACTGTAGTATTGTGCAATCAATCATATTTGAAATACCCTTTCAAAAGAGTACAAATTTATAATTTATTTAGTTTAGGAAGTAAACTATATTGGAATATGTTTGTTGATTGTTGACAGATAACCGAAAACATCCGAATGTTCATCTCAGGATACAATCTGTCTAACAATGGGAATAATTTGTAATAAGTTGATTATTAACGTATTTCCTCAAATCAATCTAAACAATATCTACTCATCAAAGCGCAACCATAAAAAAAGAATGAGAAGTGTTTTTTACCTCTACAAAGCTTCCATGTTCTTAAACAATGTATAATTAGTTTATTAATTAGCATTATGCATTTTAGTAAAATATAAAACAATTGAACGTCAGACAACATAAGTACAAGAACGTAAAAACACTATGGTGATTTATTTCGGTAAAACACTTTTTCACTACACTACTGTGAGTTTAGCTGTTTTCTTTATGTGTTTACAACCTGCGAAACATCATATTTTCAACAGCTGTCTATTGTTTACTACCAAAAGTAACATTGTTTACAACCGAAAATTTTCCACAGTCAACAACACCTGTTTTTATTCCGTAGTGTAGTGAAAAGTATCGTCCAAAACTCGAGTGAAAGTGTTTTGTATGTTCTCGACCAATTGAAGTGCTCGACACCAAAACTCGAGTGAAAGTGTTTTGTATGTTCTCGACCAATTGAAGTGCTCGACAAGTCTCGCACTTCAAACATATGGTCTCGAACATGCAAAACCCCACTTTCCACTCTTGTTATGAAATATACTATTACTATCCTCAGACCAGAGCGATTCACAATTTTATTAACATGCTGACGACTAAATTTTTCCTCAGTAAAAGATGTCTGAGGTGATGAAACATTATTGGGTCTATCTCTGTAATTATGAGATTAACTATAAATAACAAGAAGCAGTTATTTTGTAGTCCTATTAAGTTCATTACGTAACTCTGACATATCTAATCTCATCTCTGTTGACCAATGAAGGGAGATGCTGGTTCTGTTATTCTAGTTTTATTGCACTCAATTAATTCCTATACAAATTAGTTGTTTGTGACGGTTTTTATCGAACGAAAATAAAATCAAGTACAACCAAAATCGAAACATGTTTATAAGGCACAAGATGTACTTTATTATTTATAAGGTTCTTAGGACCATACAACTAACATTTTGAGCTGTCCCCGAAATATTTCATTTTGATTCTGTAAATCCAACTGCCCTATGCATAAAAAAGTACATTTTTGCGTTATACACATCTTACGAGATTGATTGTTCTGCACCAGCACACAAACGCGTAATCGACACTCGTCTCCAGGCATTTTACTAATCCTGTATAGCTCCTAAAAGATTATTTAACTAATCAAGATCCGCGTCATTGGGAGGGTGAAGGATTAGTGATTAGTAAGATTATATTGAATCACGTGTATTATTCACCGAGATAGTGAACATGAGTTGGCGCCCCGCCCACCCACCTTGTCTCTACACAAAAATGTTTGTTACTAGCCCCCTCCTTTTCTACACACTGTTTATGGTGTAAAATACTCTACAATTCATAGACGAATAATTAAGTTAATTGTTCAGTCCAATTTTCTGTTTCACTGAGCAAAGTTAGGGCTAAGAAGTAGTTCTCCCTGACGCTTAAACCGGCTTATGATTCTGCAGATGGTCGGCCATGTTGGTTATGATCCCATAAGAGCAATGTTATTTTCGAACCGGACATACGATCACGCGTATCCAAATCAAATAGTTATTTTTAAACGGATTTTCTCCCAAACAGATTGAATTTAATCAAGAACAAAATTGCGTGTTGGAATTGTTTTGCAAATTCCTAATTAGTTTTATGGAAAAATTATAAATAATAATTAGTTTGAAGTTTTTATTTTCAACTATTTTTGAAAACTAGGCGTATGTATTCAAAATATCAAAATCAAATACAATGCGCAATATGTTCACGTGTAAAATGACTCATCATACACAACTTTTGGTCAACTAATAACGAATAAATTGGATTAAAACCAACATGGCCGACAGCCTCGGCAGACTCTTATTTTATTTTATTTCATGCATCAATACAGGCATAAACCTTAAAGCCAATATTTTAACATTTTTAACCCAATTATCATTTCATCCAGCCAGCCAGTCTGCACATTATTAAACGAACTCTGCATAATTTAAAAGCTACAAGACCCAAGAACTCAATAAATATCTTATAAATATACAATAAATAGTTAGTATGCAATAAATATATAACAAATATAATAAAGATACAACAAATCAATATGAACTACACAGTTGACAAATATACAATAAATAGATAATAAGTTATAAAACATAATTTAATAAATTGGCAATAAATATTTAAAAATAAAAAAGTGACCTAAACAATGATATTGATTAAAGATTTTTGCTACAGAATTAAAAAGAGACAATTAAAAACTCAATTTTATAATAAATCAATAAATCGTTGCAAATAAAAAATAAAAAGTCTATTTATTTATTCTTAAGACGCCGATCGTCAATATATGGGCGAATATTGACTTCGAATGAGTGTGATGAGTGTAGATGAACGAGTATAGTCATTGTTACTATCTGAGTTCGACTTAGTTCAGAAAGGACTATTTATTAGTAGCCCAATAGCCAGGGAAACTATGGGACCTACAGCTTTACGTGAATTCCGAACCACATAGTATTGGTGTGATTTTCAGCTAAGTGACAAGTCTGACACTCAGTTCTCTTCCCGACATAATATCTAAACCCTGACTACCATCCAACATGGGCACCCCAGAGTCACAACGTGACTTCTGAACCACGGGAGCGGCACAGGGGTAAAACTGCTATGTTCACACACAGACCGGCTGCGAGGCAAGCTACTGCCGTAGATCCTTAGCTACGGCCACTCAAAATGTATAGATGAATACATTTTTTATACAAAACAATTTTCATAAAATCAAAATAAAGCCTTGCAATCAAAAACAAACTTTACATTGGACTTGTGTAATCTTAACCAAAAACACTTGAATCTTTAATATGCATTGAACAATAGTTTATTTATACATCCATCTGACCACATGGGCATTGACGTGAACTTCAGTCAGTGAGTTGAACACAAGCCATACACTTGTAGATGACGGATCGTTAGGCCTTTTAGCCCACAGGTGGGACCGTTTAACACTTAGCTGCTATATTGTATGAAGTATCTCCGCCCGCTGTCATTAGACGGATTTTATAACTTGACTGCAAGAATAATACGGTTCATATTGCATCGAAAGGAAAACTGTAAATATTACGGACATTAATAATATTCACAGTACATCGATAAGCTATCATAATTTGTAATACTTTAAGTACCGTTTCCTGAGCTAACCTAACCTAACCTAACCTAACCCAACCAGAACTATTAAACAGAGTCAGACCCAAAACAGAACTTTGGGAAGCCCGCTATTGATCAGACCGCCCACCTATACACGTACAAAGTTATGTATTGACCCACCTGCCCACCCATACACGTACAAAAGTATTGACCCGCCCGCCCACCCAAATACGTACAAAGGACTGTATTTTCTAAATAACATTCAAAACAAACAAAATTAATATTAAACAACCAGACATTTTCAGTAATAGTTGAAAACATCGAGCATTTAACACAAGAGTCAAGAGAAATCACATAAATAAATTTTAAAAAAATGTTCATGCTATTAATACCCATTAAAGTATATATGTACAACACTACTACAACAAAACTGAAGCAAGATGAGCCAGATTTCGATTACTTTTGGCACACCGACAAAATAAAGTTAGGCTCTAAAAACAGTTTTAAAAGTAGCTAAATTCTTACTTCAACATGACCGCTTGCCTCAGAGCGGGTTCGAAGAGGTTATGTTGTCATTACATATAAATCACTAATGATTGTCACTCACTGGTGTCAGGTGGACGTTTGTTAAATACAACTGTAAACTTTGATTAAATTGAGTGTAGAGGCATTTTTGTGAATCACCCAAAGCCTGTAACTGTTATTGAAACAAAGTGTATATGTTGCATAAAATTAATTACACTGATGGAGGGTGTAAAACACGTACAGCTGAGCGGGCACATAATCTCTTAAAGTAAATATTTAAAGTTAGTAAATTATAGTTATGTTTACATTGTTTGTGGTACAAAAAGAAGATTGACAACACTTCCAAAGTAGTCCTTCAGTGGCAGTCCCAAAAATAACATTTCGATTGTCAAACGTTTAATTTTTCATTATAACAAAAATACGCAAAACAGCGTAATATCACAATCCTTATATATAATACGTGAAGCCGTTTTTTATCAACGCAACTCCTCCAATTTAAATGGTTGAGATGTCAAACAATTTGGCTCTGTTCTGCAATAAGGTCTTAATTCTTCAATATTTTTCCCCTGAAGGGTGTGGGAAGCCCTCAAAGTACGTTATTCGTCAATAGGAATAACATGGGAAGAGATTTAAATGAACCATGTTATTCTTTAACATGTATTTATATAACTATGTAAGAGTAGTTAAAGCTAACATAGCCTTGTAGTAATAGTTATAGAGATAGAACTCTCTGTGCAGGGTGTTAGGTGATAAGTTGGCAGGTCGAACTCAATATACAAGTAGATACAGGACACATGCTGAGGTAAACGATTCGTAAGATTCTTCCCTACAAGTAAACGGAATATCTCGGTTACTTTAAACTGAGAGAACACAAAGTAGGTGTCGCTTTAGTTTAGTCAAATATAACCTAATTGAAGAGACAAATATATGTTAAATTTATGGTAGTAAGATGAGTTATGGTTGTAATAAGTGGGCGAGAGCTGTAGCACTGTACGTGCCACACAATTTCACGTGCAGTGGTATCGACCCACCCACCCATACACGTACAGTCGTGATCCAGGCACCCACCATATATGAACTGTGGTAACTCCACCACACACGTGCAGTGGTACTGACCCACCCACCCACACACGTACAGTCCTGATCCACGCACCCGCCCATATATTAATTGTGGTAACTCCACCATACACGTACAGTCGTGATCCACGCAGACGCACCCACCCATATATTAACTCTGGTAACTCCACCACACATGTGCAGTGGTAGCCTACACACGTACACGCACCATATATGTTCAAATGTAAATAATGATATCCTAAATGTTTCAACGGCTGTTGGAATGTAAACAATTGTGTTTTTTATAGTGATGAGGTTAGATCTTTCATAGTAATAAACCAGGGAAGGATGTAAGCATAGTTTTATTCATATTCCACTCTACAACTCCGCTAGACTGGATTTGAAGGTTTCAATTGTAATATAATGCAGTTATTTAATTAAACACTTCAAAAACTAATAAAATAAACGCATTTAAATTAGGCTCAGTAATACCATTGGGTCTTTATACTAATAAATAGGTAACAATGCAAGTAATGTGAGTGATATACTGTAAATAAATTAAATAAAGTGATTTTAATATACAGTTAATCTATTTGTAGTAAAAAGTCACATCCAGAGGCCGAGATGTAACGAGAGCATCGAGTATCGGAGTTGGCGCGCGAAGCGTGCAGGGTTGTCCCCTAGAAAATAATAATTGTATAATGGGCGTAGGTAAACCTGCTTGGAGTCCCACCTTGGCATACCGCAACCACTGGGTCAGATCATCTATCAATGACTCAGAAGGAGAGAGGAAAAGGCAGTTGGAGCCTTCCTGTGTACCCGGAGAGTCGCTACACCACTAGACAATACCATATCTAATATGGCTGCAGTCTACTGTCCTACTTCCCAATTAGATTGTACCGATTTATTTAACACACTAAACTTCCAAATATGTTTGAATCACGAATGAATAAAATGGGTATGGATAAGTGAATGAATCCCTATTACAGACTGATGTCTTCCTTAGAGTGTGCGACTGATTGTAATAGGCAGGTAATAGAATGATCCATGTGATATACTATTTTACTGGCTCGAATAAAATGTAAAACCTCTTGTTCATGAAGAACGTCTCGAATAACATACTCGTACTATACTGACAATTACTCCCAAACTGCCAAGTCATCGCTGGGAAGTCGACGGCCCCAGACAGTCCTTGAGTAGTTTTACCGTCAGCGGGCCAAAACATGCTTTTCTGTCTCAACTGTATGGTTCGTGTCTATTATTGTAATGAGTTATAGTTAACATTGTATAATTATTAAAGATGCATGCTAGTCGAACATAAGTTTATATTATGAGTTTTTTTTTAATGTAAAACCATCAATAATTACATTAAAGTTTCACATATTTTACCGTGAAAAAATATGTTTACAAAAATCAACTTACTGTTCACTAGAGTATTAGGTAATAGCTTTCACCTTTCAAATAACACTTCAAGGGTTATGATATGATTATATTTTAATAACCGAACTGTTGAAATAGAAACTCATGTTTCGGCGTTAATAAGATGGCTCATGAATATAATACAGCTCAGAATTATGAATTGCACTTCTGCGTACAGATTTATAACATAAGGGGAGTTGTTATTACACTGTTATATAATGATAAAACTGATATTATTTTAATAAATGTGAGAATTTAATAAATGCTTTAATGTGATACTTAAAAATGTTCGAGACAGAAATATATTAGTATTAACGCCTGTAATCAAGTGTAGGCAATCCCCTCATGACACAAATGCCTTTACTTTGCAGTACAACGCCGCGCTCCGCCCTAATGTAACCGTTGTTTAATGTTAAAACCATTAAAACTGTACTAAAAAAATACGCACATTGACTGTGTAACGTATAGGCCTGTAAACAATGATTATAAAATTACATGGTGGGATAGTCTCTGAATCACTTTAATTTACCAATAAAAAGTTTTAAATTACCTTGATACTGCCAAGTGATCCGCTATTAGTTTGAACGACCAATGGTTTCGAAATTCAGGGTTTCATTGTTAAGCTATTACGTAAGCTTAAGCAATTGACATTAAGCCATTGATGTTAGCTTAATATTTAATAACTTGATATGCCTTGAGTTTCGAAACCATTGGTCGTTCCAACCAATTGTACCAATAGTACTACCTAGATAATGTTAAACCTTTTCTTGGTTCAAATATTAAATTTACTTTTTATGTTAATACAATCGATAAATTAATTTAATAATGTGATATAACTTTGTTAATTAGGTGCGTTCGTTTTACCATAAGGCATCACAACGCCTATTAAACCTATTTATATAGGCAAAATATTATTTATATTTTATTTAAACTGTTTAGTGATTAGGGCAGTGTGAAATAATCTTGAGAATTTAACTATCATGATTGTAGCGGGGATTTCAAGATTAAATACACTTTACAAGCCGTAGGTTGGATGGACTCCACCCGTACGATCCACTGCCCGACCTAAAACCAAGTACACAGCACAGAAAATTACTGATTTTGTATAAAAATATGTTAAATACAAAATTAAGGTAACTATCCGTAAATTAACCACAAGTGAAATCGATCACACAATATGACATTTATCTGTTACCTAAAAATATAATAGATTACAAGTTGTTTTAACATAGTCGTTTATTACACCAAAAATCCAAAACTCGTTATATAAAATCCAAAACTCACTAATCACGAAATCTCCGAACCAATGAACAGACTTTGGTGATATTTTGAGGGAAATGAGCTTCTATATCATAGAGACCAAATAAGAAAGATCTCTCGAAATTCCATTCCTAAGGGGTAGAAACAGACCCTCAACGTTTCATTTTTCCCAAAAGAGTAACATTAGGGTTAATTCAATTTCATAATTCATTTCAAACAGCTGATACAAAAAACATATACATGACACAAAAACTTGGCTTGTTTGTTTTTCATTATGAAATGTTCATAGTAATTTGAACTATGTCTAACATGATTGCACTACTTTGCATCCCCCTAAAGTAGATTTATAGAGTTTTATAGATTATAAAAGATTCTTATCTAGGAGAATGGCTGCAGGCTGAGCTTTTATGTTGATGTAATGGTTTAGAGAAAACCACGGAGGGAAGCGTAGAGAACCATCCCGTAGCGAAGCAACGGCCAGTATAACATATTTTTTAAATTCGTTATCCTTAAATTTAAGTACTGGCTTAAATATATTAAAATTGTAGGATTTTTTCGTATAGCTAAACAATATTTGAATGTTTCCCAAAGTATGTTTTTCATATTTCATCTCATTATGGCACTTAACTTACAGTTTTGGCATATTTAACACTAAATACTCGTTAAATACCTTTTTTATAAGATTTATAAATCAGCAAAGTCTTCAAGGGAACGATTAAAACTTGGAAATAACCGTACCCTGCACATTATCGGGAACAATGCATAACTGATGTTAATTGTTCCTTAATGTACGAAAACAACAAATGACGTCATTTTGTTTTTTACAATTTTTTCTCCTAATTTACATATTCAAATCTTTTCAGGAAGTATTGAACCATGGCTTTTTAAGGCAATTAACTGTATCACAGAGAATAAGTAATTGCTGTAATACCTAATTATTTTCGAATAAGTTTGCTGTACACCCTATAAAATATTCCAAAAATATTGGAAGAGAGAAATAAATTTTTTTTTGTTCATTCCTTTACATAATTCGAACTACATGCCTTCGCCACCCTGCCTATTACATCTGTACTTTCAGCCTATATTACATCTCTATTACGTTTAGGTCCCATATATTCCACACAAAATATAGTATGCATTTAGCGTAGCTCAATTTTCAATGTGAGCAGATGATTTTCACGCTCGAACATGAATTTAATGTAAATGTACATGCCTTGAAATAGGGTTGACATAATAGTGATGTTAGACGATTCTAAATAAGTCTACCAGCCAAATGGTCTATTTAGAGGTATACAGAAGCGTAAAGTGGTTCGTGGTACCCACTCCCCGTCCTGGCGGAGTTGGACAATTAAACGTACAGTGGTTCGCGGTACCCAGTCCCCGTCCTGGCGGAGTTGGACAATCAAACGTACAGTGGTTCGCGGTACCCACTCCCCGTCCTGGCGGAGTTGGACAATCAAACGTACAGTGGTTCGTGGTACCCAGTCCCCGTCCTGGCGGAGTTGGACAATCAAAGTACAGTGGTTCGTGGTACCCACTCCCCGTCCTGGCGGAGTTGGACAATCAAACGTACAGTGGTTCGTGGTACCCAGTCCCCGTCCTGGCGGAGTTGGACAATCAAACGTACAGTGGTTCGTGGTACCCACTCCCCGTCCTAGCAGCGTTGGACAATCAAACGCTGTTTGGATAACTTGAATATTTGTTCTATTTAATAACCTGCTCATTGTATTATTGAAGCTTTTCGTATTTGTTGTCATATTGTGTTTTATTTTTTGTTATAAATGTGTTATATGTGATAGTCTTTAAGAACACCTGACTTTCTTAGTAGTCAACAATAGTCTATAAGCATGTAATTCTTACAATTCTTACATATGAGACGCCGACACAACGTTGTTGGTATTTTAAGGCGAATATGAATGGTTATATGAGTGTAGGATGAGTGTGGGTGAGTGTAGTCTGGTTACTAACTGAGTTCAACTGTTCCTCAGAAAGGGCAATTTATTAATAGACCAACAGCCAGGGCAACTAAGGGACCTACCTAGCTGTGTGTAAGATGGGGGGGACCTAGCTTTACGTGGAATCCGAACCACGTAGTGCTGGTCTGATTTTCAGCTAATTGACAAGCCTGATACTCAGTTATCTCCCCCACACAACATCCGCACAATGACTACCAGCCAACATGGACACCCCAGATTTCTCTAGTGGTGTCCACGCCGATAGCAACCATCAAGCGGACGTCATGTCGGTATTAAGAGGACCGAGCATCCAACCTATCACCTACAATCTCCCAAACACTTTGTCCCCATATAGCTGGGTTACAGCACTGCGCCACCAGTGCCGACATATTATTTAAGGTTTTCTTAAATTATTATGCGTTAGGGAAAAAGAAACTAGTTTTAAATGTAGACTAAGGAAAAATAGCACCTGAGAACGACAGGAGTTTTTATATCTGTTGAAATGTTGTAATGGTTTTCCTGAAATACTTGAAGCATTGGAAATTACCAATCATAAAAAAGCAGTTGAAGGAAGATATGACCTACCAAGAAGGGGGTCCTCTATCGGCGACTGGCCACAAAACTGTACATGACGACATACTTAATTATAACAAACTGCAACAAATTATTTTTTTTAAGTGATTGTTGAGGGTTTATTAGACTGTGATTTTACCGAACTACAATTTGTCTGTCTCAAATTCCTATCTTGATCGAAATTAAATATTGTTGGAATCCGGGAATGGATCAAATTTAGGAAATGTTTAAAATCTGCGGTTTTAAGCCATTTACTTTACTGGCTTAGTGGAATTAACTGGAATTTAATGGAAATTTACAGTTACTTCATCTTCGAAAGTACAAATCAGGAATAAGGTTTGGACAAAAATATAAGTTAATCTATAAGCTTACAAATTCTTTGAGCTGTTCTTTGGTGCAGTAGATATCATCTCCAGTTTGTGCCCATTTACTCATAATTCATTTCCATTTATGAATATCTGACGTTCACAAACAAAAGGTATTTATTTTTTCTGCCATTTTTAAGCAACTTATAATATTTATTACAATACTATAAAATAACATTTTGAGTTTTTTGCTTAATGTTGAGCTATAATGACTTGCAATGTTATAATTAATTTTGTTATAATGTTATTGGATATATATTATATGATAAGTACAAAACGCAGCGATCACTGTCATGATGGCTAATTTCACGCAATAATGCAAATTATTTGTACGAGAATTTTCAATATTCTATAATAACTGAAAAAATTATATCAATTCCTATATAATAAAAAAATTATCAAATAATTTTGAACGCACACAAACATGCATAGTTTAGAGAAAGAAACCCCTAAGGCTAGACAGTCAGGTAAGCGGGATAATGCATGTGACGTGGTATTGTAACCTACACCTTTCCTTGCACACTTTACGAAGGCGTTTTGGCATCTCATTATCATAAGATGTTATTGTCATTATCATAAGAAACCGTAAGTTTGATGCAGCAATGATCGGTTCGAAATTGATATCGAGAGTATAAGAATGTGAGAGGAAAATACAGTATCGAGAGTTGGCTTATGATTTTCGGTACAACTTTCCACGATAAGTTATCATCAACTCCATCGAATGGTGTTCGGCAGATTAATCTGTTTACCCTTAGGTATATATGCCAATTAAAAATGAATTATGCCGCACTCGCCTACGATTTAAAATGTTTTGCCCAAGTCTCATTGAAAAGGTGCAATTGGAGAAGTAAAAAGTATTCGATATAAAATAATTTAAATATCGAAACTAAATTCACGTAATATAGCTGGGTTTCTATCCTACAAGGGAAGTTTTTGTATTCAACAGTCGCCAGAAAGGTATTCGGTGTTGATCTAGCACAAATAAGGAAGCTTCAGACAGCCTAGTTTGTGTTTGTTCTAATAGTTGGTAGGGCCATTAAGTGAGGGGTGAGGTAAGGAGCCAGTGGGAGGAGCGGAACGATGGATCGGTGAAACAGTAATCGGCTGACCGGCGAGACGCACAGTTGCGTTTTTTCCTTTTTTTACTGACAGTTGATTTACGCGAGAGGTGAGCAATAGGAGCCAGAATGGGGGAGCGGAAACGTTGGAACGGTGGAACAATAGTCAGCTGACCGGCGAGACACAACGCATTGTAAGCCCTCAGTTGCGTTTTTCTGAAAGTTAAATATATAATTAATACTATTATTTAACATTTTATATTAAGCTACAAATTGGGTGTGAACATTGCTTAATTTGATAGTTTTGTTGAGGCAAGCGCAGATAATGGAGTGACACAAGTAGCTCGGTGTGATTATATGGACTGTTATCTGCTTCCACAAAACAACATTGTCGCTTACGATAGTCTACTAGGCACTAGGCAAACAATACCTACCGTTCCGAAAAATCCCATAGTTAAGTATCTACAATGGAGTGCAGTAAACCCACAGCTGACGGGCTCAAAGACCAGTGTTTTCTAGTCGAAGCCTTTTTTTTTATTCTAAAGTCCAAAAATCTGTTGAGTTACTAATATTAAATTATTATAACTTTTCGTAATTTAAATTAACAAATTACTACAATAATAATAGTAGGGCTGTCCATATCCATAATATATGATATTATACAAATATTTCTAAACTACTAAAGTAACTGAAATGTGAACACAAGTCCCCCATTCTAACTATACTTGGCCTCTTTCATTCTAAAACGTGATTGATTAAAATAACGAACTGCACTGTTTTATCTGGTTGGGACTGGTCTGTGTGACACTGGCCAGGCCAAGGCTGTCGCATCTCATGTAATTGGAACTGATGAAGCATTAGCACTGACCAAATGACAGTCCTTCAAATTTCTTGGACACAGTTGATATCAGCTGCTTATCGCCAGTTACTTGTTTAATACGTGGTTGATTGCTAAAAAAGGTCGTTAAAATTTCTCTGCTGTAGTTTGCTAGGGGACACGAGTGCCAACCCCCGTCACTCGCTGCGCTCATTACACCTCGGCCTTCAGCCTCGGCCTTTAACTGTATAATGTAAAATCACAGTGTTAAATGTATTTACTGTATCTCACTCACACTACTTGCGTTGCTAGGCTAAATATTTATTAGTATAAACACACAATGAATTTACTTAGCCTATTTTAAACGTGTTTATTTAATTTTTTTTTAACAGCTGATGATTAATTAAATAAATAAAACTACTACGTTTAAACCTTCAAGTCCAGTGGAGAGGAGCCTTACAATCGAAACCATACTTACAACCTTCCCTGGTTCGACATTATGACAAATCTAACCTTCTCGATATTACAAAAACCATTGTTTACATTCCAACAGCTGTAAAAACTGTGGAAATCATTATTTACATCTAAACAGCTGTTACTTTTTGATTCGTTTAAATCTCACTCCATGTTTTTCTTATGGGCGAAAAATGAACTTTGAGGGCTTCCCGTGCCCTTCAGGGTGAAATTATTCCAGAATTAAGACTTTATTGCAAAACTACGAACAAAGGCACATTTTTTGACATCTCAACCGTTTAATTTGGTCAATAAACAAGGGAGGAGTTGCGTTGACAAAAAACTGCTTCATATATTATATATAGAGGATTATTGAGATAAAACAAACAGTTGTGTTAACAGTTGCCAGTGATTACTGATTAGTAACAACGCCACAGTTTCACTGCTAAAAACACTAACGTTGTTTTTAACTACACAATCAGTTACTTTTCGTTATCTCAAGATTCATTCAATGTTGATAATTTTGCAATCATAATGATGTCATCTTTTGTTTTCTGTTTTAAGAACATTTGAATTTTAAGCCTTCGCACAATTCTTGACTAACGTTCATACTTTGTATAAATAACAACTAATAACAGCCCTTACATTTTATCGATATACTTTATCACTAATATGTTAGAACTAAGGATTGGAAAAATGCATGTTTCCTAGTCTTTTTATACCCCTATACACAATCTGGTACTTTAATAACAACGTGACTTGTAACGAGTTACAATCTAATAATGCATCGATTCTGATAATTTTCATTTGTATGTGAGACTGAAAAGTCTAAAGTAGGACTAATTACTCTGAGATATTCACTTGAGACAAACTTTTAGTTTTTAAACTAAATAAGATAGATATAAGGTATGAAGCAGACACTGTCAATAAGCTCACTCCAATTTAATTTAGGTTTTGAAAATATTAACAATTTTAATCGATTGGATTTTAATAATTGTTGATAAGCTCAGAAGAATTCATTTATAGTTAAATTGAAGCCTCAAAAAAGAGTATATAGTAAAATAAAGTATTAATAATAAACACATTTAACACATTTCTTCATATTTGTTTTGTACGATGTACATTTCGACTTCTATGAAGTCATCTTCAGGAACATGTATGCAAGGTTAAATGTACATCGCACAAAACAAATATGAAGAAATGTGTTAAAGGTATTTATTATTAAGAATTGATTGGTTTTTGTCTTACTTACTTACTTAGAAAATTATGAACTTGAAAACCAATTCATTGCGTGTTAGTATATACCTGGGCTTGGGTAGAACTGATACGTCTTGGGACAATAATCACTGACGAGTTAGTTTTCACGTTACTTGGAATATCGTTAACTGCAGTGATAAAGAAAAAGAGGTCCAGAACTGCTCCCTGTGGGACACCAGTCCCGCTACACTTTAATTTTGAATAACTATTGTTAATTATGAGATAAAATAAGATTTCAGTTGTTAAAATAGGACTGATTTATCTCTATAAAATGTTGGCTATCCCATAAATTTCAAATTTTGTCACAATTTGCAAGGTGGAATGCAATAAAATGCCGTCATTAAATCACATAATGTCAGCTATTCTCTTTTTTATTTTCAAAAGTTTCGAAAGTTCCGTTAGCGGTTTTACAAGCAAAGCACCTGTTTCCTTTTTGTATGTGTGCATGTTTTTTTCTTCTTTTTTTATATCAGCAAGTGTACAATAAACACCTAAATAATATGGATAAGCAAAATAAGGCAATCGATAAAATGTTCGTATTTAACATTTTTGATGTTCGGTAATAAAGGAAAGCAGGAGCTTTATTATCGAGTCCAATTTGTTGCATTTTCTCAGGGAACCGGTTGGCGACCTCCAAGGTCCTAGTAGAGGTGCTGGTCGTGTTCCCAATTGTCCTTGATTTAAACCGGAGGTCATCAGCTACTCATCCTGCAGGCACGGTGTCCTCGACGTCTTATGTATGAGGGAAAGTGTTTTTTGCAATGAGAAGAATTGCAATCCTAGAGGTAAATTGAATGAAATGCGTTTTAAAATGTTCTTAAATCTTTTTTTATTTAAGCTATAAACCTTAGAGGATACAAAGTCCTTTTATATTAACAATTAAAAATTTAATAAACAAATTATGATTATCAATCAGTATGCTATGATGACAAATTTAGCCTCTTACTAACCAGCTCTGTCTAATTTAGCCTCTTACTAACCAGCTCTGTCTAATTTAGCCTCTTACTAACCAGCTCTGTCTAATTTAGCCTCTTACTAACCAGCTCTGTCTAATTTAGCCTCTTACTAACCAGCTCTGTCTAATTTAGCCTCTTACTAACCAGCTCTGTCTAATTTAGCCTCTTACTAACCAGCTCTGTCTAATTTAGCCTCTTACTAACCAGCTCTGTCTAATTTAGCCTCTTACTAACCAGCTCTGTCTAATTTAGCCTCTTACTAACCAGCTCTGTCTAATTTAGCCTCTTACTAACCAGCTCTGTCTAATTTAGCCTCTTACTAACCAGCTCTGTCTAATTTAGCCTCTTACTAACCAGCTCTGTCTAATTTAGCCTCTTACTAACCAGCTCTGTCTAATTTAGCCTCTTACTAACCAGCTCTGTCTAATTTAGCCTCTTACTAACCAGCTCTGTCTAATTTAGCCTCTTACTAACCAGCTCTGTCTAATTTAGCCTCTTACTAACCAGCTCTGTCTAATTTAGCCTCTTACTAACCAGCTCTGTCTAATTTAGCCTCTTACTAACCAGCTCTGTCTAATTTAGCCTCTTACTAACCAGCTCTGTCTAATTTAGCCTCTTACTAACCAGCTCTGTCTAATTTAGCCTCTTACTAACCAGCTCTGTCTAATTTAGCCTCTTACTAACCAGCTCTGTCTAATTTAGCCTCTTACTAACCAGCTCTGTCTAATTTAGCCTCTTACTAACCAGCTCTGTCTAATTTAGCCTCTTACTAACCAGCTCTGTCTAATTTAGCCTCTTACTAACCAGCTCTGTCTAATTTAGCCTCTTACTAACCAGCTCTGTCTAATTTAGCCTCTTACTAACCAGCTCTGTCTAATTTAGCCTCTTACTAACCAGCTCTGTCTAATTTAGCCTCTAACTAACCAGCTCTGTCTAATTTAGCCTCTTACTAACCAGCTCTGTCTAATTTAGCCTCTTACTAACCAGCTCTGTCTAATTTAGCCTCTTACTAACCAGCTCTGTCTAATTTAGCCTCTTACTAACCAGCTCTGTCTAATTTAGCCTCTTACTAACCAGCTCTGTCTAATTTAGCCTCTTACTAACCAGCTCTGTCTAATTTAGCCTCTTACTAACCAGCTCTGTCTAATTTAGCCTCTTACTAACCAGCTCTGTCTAATTTAGCCTCTTACTAACCAGCTCTGTCTAATTTAGCCTCTTACTAACCAGCTCTGTCTAATTTAGCCTCTTACTAACCAGCTCTGTCTAATTTAGCCTCTTACTAACCAGCTCTGTCTAATTTAGCCTCTTACTAACCAGCTCTGTCTAATTTAGCCTCTTACTAACCAGCTCTGTCTAATTTAGCCTCTTACTAACCAGCTCTGTCTAATTTAGCCTCTTACTAACCAGCTCTGTCTAATTTAGCCTCTTACTAACCAGCTCTGTCTAATTTAGCCTCTTACTAACCAGCTCTGTCTAATTTAGCCTCTTACTAACCAGCTCTGTCTAATTTAGCCTCTTACTAACCAGCTCTGTCTAATTTAGCCTCTTACTAACCAGCTCTGTCTAATTTAGCCTCTTACTAACCAGCTCTGGTCTAATTTAGCCTCTTATTAACCAGCTCTGGTCTAATTTAGCCTCTTACTAACCAGCTCTGGTCTAATTTAGCCTCTTACTAACCAGCTCTGGTCTAATTTAGCCTCTTACTAACCAGCTCTGTCTAATTTAGCCTCTTACTAACCAGCTCTGTCAAATTTAGCCTCTTACTAACCAGCTCTGTCTAATTCTCAGCAAAAGAAATTACTGATAGCTTAGCTAAAGCGCCAGTATAATTAACAACTGGTTTTTTGGAGTCCAAATTAGGACTAAATATTACTAACTCATTGACAACTAACTGACAAGCCTGGAACTTGCATGTCATCTCCGCAACCATTACCTCTCAGACATGATAAACACCATTTACTTCCCTAACGCTATTCTTAATTATGCTTTCCGTTTTGTGATCATAGAGTCAATCCGATGGAATTGCAACTTCTAGTTTTAAAAGAAGACGTCCCTTGTCGAGATTATCCAAGGACCTAGCCCAAAACGCGTCTGTCAGAAAGATATTTTGTCCTTAAACATTTCTTCTAAATATGACCTAATTTATTTATGTAAGTTCAATGTCGTCATGAAGCGGTACCACTTAGCTTAGACAATCCCAGGAAAGTTGATTCGCAGAAACGTGTGTCTACCTTGAAAGGTGTTATCTATAGTACAAACTCGGCTAAAGTCTGACACACTTCCCACTTTTTTCTAACTATCATAACTCATCAACTAAAAGTTTTTAATTAAGGTAAATTGACAATAAATTATACAACCTGACTTAAGTGGATACAAGGTCCTCAGATTAGGCCTAAATGATATCACTGATGATAAAGCATGTGCTTATGTATTAGGAAAGATCCTCATATTAAATTCCCAGAAGCCATTTATAGCGGGTCGTTAAACATCGATAATCAGAAGTCGGAATTAGTCGATACACTAATGACATATCGTATAAACTATCGATAAAAACTATCCATAAACTACACTCGTACTGTCACTGCCTTTATGAATGTTTTAAGTGAACGTAAAGATACTGTACCGTCTGTGCGTAAACTGCACAACACATTGGTGTTCATATCGTAAAGATAAGCCTGTTCGTAAACTGCACAACACATTGGTGTTCATATCGTAAAGATGTCATTCAACTGTCATGCGTAGGAGGCGGATATTTTGGCAGATACACGCCTGTCTAATGTAGGGTCGTGGATATCACGCCCATATGTCCTACTCAAGGTTGTACTTCCTGCCAATTGTCCGGATATACACGACTATCCAAGGAAATCGTGTATATAATGTAGCACAACAGCTTGGAAGAAACCTCGTATCTACCAAGGCTTGTTCGTAAAATTGTATTTGGAATAAAAACTGTTTAAATAATTTGCGTTTTATACGGAAACACCGGTTCTAGTACTCTAGTCGTGGCTTTACAAGCGGGACCCTAAAATAAGTACCTATTTGGGTAACCAGAAAATCGTTTTTGAAAATGCTACAAAAGTTTTAAATACTAAAACAAAAATGACTAGCAATTACTTTCCAAAACGGTAAAATCGAGTGATTTAGTATAGTAGCACTTCAATTTTTAGGGTCAGCTAAACTAGAAGAAAAAATCTCCAATCTAGCAAAAAGTTCTGAATTGAATTAAAAGTTCTGTTATCTGGTTTTAGTATAAATAAAAATGACAAAAAGGTGCTGAGTGCAAGGATTTGCAATTTTTGATGTGGCTAGTGATACGCTACACTAGGCTAGTGATACGAGTATAAATCATAAATAAATGATTCCAAAGAATTTGCACAAACTTTCCCCCATATTAAACACTATAAAAATCAAAACTTTGAAAATTACCAGTTTGATTCCCAAAAATGTTTTTGCCATAGCTCAAAAACTATAAAAGTTAGAGACATCGGTTTTTGCTAAAATATTTTAAATTGTAGTTCACACATTTCCTAAAAACTTAATCAAAATTACCACTCTACGTGTATGGGTGCGCGGGTGGGTCATTACCACTGTACGTGTATGGGTGGGCAGGTACATAAAAGTGTTCCGGAGATATTGGACCTAAATACCAAATTTCATAAATATTTATCAATCCGTTTGGTCTCCAGCGAACTGCACAAACACAGACAGACACACATAGGAACAGACACCAAAAGCCTTTTTCGAAAAGAAAAAAACCCCTTTTCTTTTGGGTTCAGGGGACCCCAAATTGGATTTTTAGACCAACTTGTAAACAAAATGTTTTTGGACGATCACAATACTTTCTCTATGCTAACGCATAAGGAAGAAAGTAAAAAATACGCATAGTTGGGATTAACGATTAAAAATAATTAATGATTAAATTTAATCGTTACTTTTTCTATTAACTTTTTAACTTATTCGTTAGTTGTGGTAATGTTTAACTTATAACTTTAACTAGTTGAAAATTTGGCTAACGGTTAAAGTAACTCAGTTAGTTTTTCAAATGTGATGAAAGGTGCCATTTGGTTCGTGGAATGTGAACTGGGGAGAAAGTATCTAAAACTCAGGTAAAAGACCGATTGTTTTCCTCATCCCCCAATTGTCACCAACAAGCAAGGTCACTTTTGAAGACGCACCCCCTCCCCTTTACTCACATTTTACTGCCTTATAAATAAAAAAAAGGTGGACCAAAGGAGCATACCATTGTTGTGGGATTGACTTGTATCCCTGAGGTGATCATTTCACTTGACTAGTTTATGTTTAGGAATAAAGTTGAAATAGTCATTTAGTTATCTTGTTTTAAATCAACGTAGTGGGGCCTAAGCTTGTTTATCTTTCATAAACTCTAATACTGTAATTTTACCTGTTTACCCATCTATCTGTATAATTAATTAGGAAAATCAGTTGCATTTTGACGTTAATGCTGTCAATACTTGATTAATTGATCATTACATATCTAAATTGTCCTGTTCAAAAGTAGTCGGGAAAACCCATTTAAATGGTTAATCAAACCAACATTTCCTCAAACGTTTACTTTATTTTAAATCAGGCTTACTAGGTAAAATCAATCCATTATATGATACCACGCAACAGAATAAACTATCTTCAAGATTGCAGAACATATTTCAAGTAACAATTGCTATATTTCGTTCTGTTTTCATTATTTTGCTATCGGCACCGTCGAAAAGAAAAGACAATGATAATACTATCTTTAATATTAATAATATTATCAATGGTAATTAGTTTTGTATTTTTTAAATGATTTAGATAGTTTTCATAATTTTTAATTAACTTATTTCAGTAAGAATAAAACATGCACTCAGAACGGCAAATTCTTAAACATCTAATAAACGTAATTGCTTATCGAAAATAGAATGAATAGATCTGCTTTCACTCACTTATAGTGAGTATATTTTGTTCAGTTTTTGTTTACCACTATATAATCCCCATACTTTCTTATCAGTGACCCTTCCTTATCATCTCCAGCCTGTTAAAAATCACCTGGAGTCAACATGTCACGATATTATTTGGCCTTTCTTATTATCTGCGCCAATTAAAAAAAACTTTTGCTATCGTGAATTCCCTGTAACATAGTTATTGATTTTTTAAAGTATAGCTTAAAAATGTAAAACTTTAATTTCAAAGACTTATGTCAGTTTGTGTTAATAATTTTAGAAATTAAATTAAATATTTAATTTTTAAGATTTCGGACAGTTAAATAACAAAAATTACTGTAGAAATTGCTATAGTCTAATTAATAGTACTGTACAATAATGTATTATAAATAGGCATATTTATCAAAGATATTTTAAATAATTCTTACATTCTTAATAAAAGATAATACAGGTTAAGTATTTGTTTATGTATTTTACTGTACCAAAACTAACTTTTAACTTTCAATTTCAGTTAATTTTTCCTAATAATTTAACTTTAATCAGTTAGTTTCAATTTATTCTAACTTTTAACTTCAATTAGTTACTTTTTTAGAGTATTAACTTTAACTTTATTCAGTTAAAAAAATCATTAACTTTCCCAAGTATGAATATACGCTATAATTTTGAGATAACTTTTGCCTTTCATCATCTTTCACAGCGCAGGCACATAACAGCCTTCTGGTTGGACCACGCAATTAATTAGGCTTATTTATGTAAAATATTTAATTCAATGAAATAAAATATATTTCTTTTGTCCTTTGATAACTCTTTAATCTTATAAAATTTAACAACAAAATGACACAACTTGTTTTTAAGTTTACATGGCCAACCATTCCCTAAAGCAGTTTCCTTGTTGCATTTTCTTCTCTGAACTGAAACTGTTTATTAGTAATGAAGCTCAGAATAGTTTACAGACATAAGTAGTTACTTTTGAAAAAATAAACACAACACTAATAAAAACATGAACTGGATTTGTTACGTTTATGTGTTTTTCTTATGTGCAGGATACACTGTCATTTTTGGTACGATTGAAGCAAATAGTTTGAGTAGTAGCAAAGTTAATATAATTCACACACAAAAATGATCAAGTTGCCAAAGTATTCGAAAACCATAAATGAATAAATTTATTTCACATCACAGTTCAAGAAGAAATCGAAGATCACTTATAGATTTATGTCTAGAGCAAAAGTATTTTTCACGGAATGAAACTAGCAATTCTTTTATCAAAACAACAAACATTGTGGTATTTTACAAAATGGTATTCATATGAAACTTAGGCAGTGGTTTTACTTTACTATGAATTATATTCGTTTATAATAGATCGGACTTGGTAGTCTTATCTCATAACAGACAAGACAGCTTGTGATTGGTAGTAATTCGCCATAACTGAGTAGACAGCTTGGGAGAATTTATTCATCACTGAGTAGACAGCTTGGTAGTATTTAATAACTGAGTAGACAGCTTGGTAGTATTTTATCATAACTGATGAGGCTGTTTGGGAGAATTTATTCATAACTGAGTAGACAGCTTGGGAGAATTTATTCATAACTGAGTAGACAGCTTGGTAGTCTTTCTTAATAACTGAGTAGACAGCTTGGGAGAATTTATTCATAACTGAGTAGACAGCTTGGTAGTCTTTCTTAATAACTGAGTAGACAGCTTAGGAGAATTTATTCATAACTGAGTAGACAGCTTGGTAATCTTTCTTCATAACTGAGTAAGCAGCTTGGTAGTATTTAATCATAACTGAGTAGACAGCTTGGTAGTCTTTCTTCATGACTGAGTAGACAGCTTGGGAGAATTTATTCATAACTGAGTAGACAGCTTCATAGTATTTCTTCATAACTGAGTAGACAGCTTGGGAAAATTTATTTATAACTGAGTAGACAGCTTGGTAGTCTTTATTCATAAGTGAGTAGGCAGCTTGGTAGTATTTCATCATAACTGAGTAGGCTGCTTAATAGTATTCCTTAATAACTGAGTAGACAACATATAAGTATTTATTTATACATGAGTAGACTGCTTAGTAGTCTTTCTTCATAACTGAGTAGACATCATATTACTTTTAGGAAAAAGTAAACTTTGTGGGGCTATTTCTACCCCCTTATGAACGAAACTTGAAGTTATTCTTTTTTATTGGGTCTTCATGGTACAAAAGGTAACTTCCCTTCAAATGTCATCAAAATTTGTTTTCGTGAGAGTGAATACATAGTTTTTGGATTTTATATTTTAAGATATACTAAGATTTTATATATTAGGCTTGCTAGTCTTTCCTTATAATTGAATAGAATTCTAGGATATGACTATCAAGTGCGATGATGTCTATAGAATTCAGGGGTCTAATAACAGTATTTTTAATTATGCACACCAAGCTGACTACTAGAGACGTTAAAGTCAAATAGAACTGAAATATTTCTGAGGAAAGTCGCGACAATCACCTAAGAGGTGTAAATTCTCTCTCTTTTAAAGTCATTTTAAATTAATGTATAATCATTGTTGTTTAGTACCCCAAGTCCAATATGTCATTGCGTAACCCGAAACCTCTGCCGAGTTTTTTTAACAGCGCGTTAATTATTTTTGTTCGTTCTCAAAAACGAAGCCAAGCAAAACAAGGAGTATTTTATTTTTAAAACTTGAGATTGAGGATATCATGGTCACATTTGCGAACATTGTACTCATAGCGCCTTTATGTGGTTATAAAACAATTAATTGTAGAATGAAGCTACCTCTCCCGTAAAATGAAACACAATGGTAAATACAAAAATATGAATTTTAATATATAAAATCCAAAAACGATGTATTCACTCTAACGAAAAACAGATTTTGATTAAATTTGGAGGGAAGTTAGATTTTGTACCATGGAGACCATATAAAAAGGAGTATCTTGAAGTTTCGTTCATAAGGGGTAGAAATAGCCAATAAAAATTTACTTTTTCCATAAGAGTAACATTAGCATACATTTATTTAATAATTTATTCCAAACAGCTGGTACAACAAATATAAAAATGACACAAACGCTTGGCTAATTTGGTTTTCATTGTGAAATGTTTAAGGTAATTTCTACTAACTCTCACATGATTGTACAACTTTGCATCCCCTTAAAGTAGACTTCTAAAGATTTCTCGATTATAAAACTTTATTATCTATCTAGGAGAATGGGAGCAGTTTGAGCTTTTATATCAATGGCTTAGAGAGAACCACAGAGGGAAGGTTATGCAAGTGTAGAGAACCACCCCGTAGCGAAGCAAGGGCTATCGGCTAGTGTAATGTAACAATCAAATCAATTAGTCATTATTTTCACACTACTTCTGTATTAATTTCTTATTATTTTATCTACATAACAAATTAAATATATATTAGACATTTTGTCTTAGGCATACTCAGAACTCTATGTTAGGGTAACCAAAAAACAATTATTGTTAAAATCATACCTTATGATTCCAGATCAGTTAATAATAAACAGAAAATAAAAATACGTAAATTAGTAAGGCTACTCAGATCTTTAGGTGTACTCAGAAAATGTTATAACTAACTGATATGTCGAAGTTCTTGGTGCTGATGCTAAGCTGACGCTGAAGTTGATCAGTCAGTACTCGACCGCAGTAAGTGTGTCGATGTGGAAGTTTCAAGGCTGCTTTTGCCAATCATAAATCAACAAGTTGGGCCACAAAGGCGGGGTTCACTTCAAGGCCTTGGCAGTTCCTTTTTGAAAAGCACTAATCTTCCGTCGGCCGTTCTCTCGGAGAAGTGCATTCACTGCCACTGGGATATACAGCAGCATGGACGTCGTTCGTGCAATAAATAGAGGTGCCATACATTTTCACAGTAAAATAAAGACACCTGATATACTTGGGGTTCTGTGCGGGGAGGGGGGGAGTATTTTGAAAACTGTCTTTTATGAGTTTTATTATGTGCGGTTCAAGTTGTTAATTAGGGCAAATAATTAACGACTTAGTGATGTATACTCGTAATATTAGTATTACAACTATATTTTAATTTAAGATTACAGAATAATGCAATATTAATAGACAGTTATTTTTTTCTTTTAAAAAGTCATTCATTACGTTTAAGTTAACTAGGCATACTTCAATCAATTGTCATAATTGTTTAGGCATCTCTTGTGCGAGTTGTACTAGTATACTGGCTGAAGGCTGAAACCAGTCAAATTTTTCTGAAGATATTAATTTTTAAAGTAATACATGACATGTCATTGTTAACTTTGATGCTCAGAACAGCCTTGCCCTTCTCCACTGACAGTCTAACTTGATCAGGTGTCCAGACATTTTTCATTAGAATAAAACTCGTTCAACTGGTGCGGAAGGACTGAGTAGAGAAAGAGCAAACTCCAACACTCATTCAAAATGTTCACACCTATTTTCGGCCAATTTGAATAAGTTGAAAAACTTCTTTTTTAAGGGAAGGAAGGTGTATGTTATTATAATAATAGATTATAGCGTGTGAGACATTACACAACCTCTCACGAGTGTCGATTGACGATTGCCCGAACTAATATATGTTTGTATTTTTTACAATATTAAATATTTAAAATATATACTTTTAATATAAATAAAATGAAAAATACGGACATTTACCCGGTTTTTTCTTTGTACGGTACGGACACGTACAAACATTGAATGTAAAATACAAACTGTCCGTACAAAATACGAACTTATGGCAACCCTAACAATAAAGGAGAGCGATATTTACAAACTGTAGAGGTTGAAAACGTACTCCTGTCTTTATAACAGCTGTGTTGAAAGTGTTAGTTAGGATTATCATTTCTTTCTTGTTCTCTAATTTGTCTTCCCCACAATAATTGACAGGCAAGGTCACGTGGGAAGACGTATATCTTTAAAAGTCATATCTATGACTTTTAAAGATATGACATTCTTTAAAAGTCATATCTATGACTTTTAAAGATATGACATTCTTTAAAAGTCATATCTTGTCAAAAGATTATTGCCAGAGATTAACATTTTTTACCGATTTGTGTCTTCCAACGACTCTAAGTCTATGCGTAAAACTTGCAGTTAACCAGTTAACCTAACTTCAGGCCGTGAATGCTGATTGTTCCGAGGTGAAAGTCAAGGATCAGCTGTTGTGGGGACTGCGGGGTGACTCTGGGCTGCGTGCGTTGATAAAACGAACGTGTGTGCTATTTTTGTTTTTGTTTTGTTTATTTGATAGTTGGGTGTGAATAGTTTTACTTCTGTGTTAAGGTTAAGATTATTATTTATACATTTAATACATATCTATAATCACGAGTTGCTTGTTTATCGTATGAATTGATTATTTCTTAATATATAGGCCTATATAAGATTCTTTTAGAGAGGAATGTACGAACCTAACCTCAACGCGCAATTAAGCATGAATTTAATTTGTTTCTAACCTCTCACTACGAAGGCTGAAATAATACTTTTATCTCATTATGTTTAATACAGTATATTCTGGTTTTTAACTTCGAAAGGGTTTGTTTTAAGAAATCATTTCTTAGGTTTACAACTATTTAATTTGTTTCCCTATTAGAAATGTTCTGCTTTTATTATTTTCATTGCGTCATTTTTATGATAGACGTGTTTAGATTATGAAACATTCAATGACAATTGGTGTTTTCATTAGAAAATAATTGTCCAAATAAATAGTGCATTCACTTTGACACTATTGGGAGAGCATACTAATACTTGAGTTAGTAGTGTCATCAATTAATTAATAGACCAAGGACAAATGTTCAGCCGATGATTATCAGTTGATCCGTTATCAGTTGACCTCGTCGGTCGAGGTTGGAGATGACCATCTGGACCCACTTACCTCTTCTGTTCTGGTCTGACCAATGACAGAGATGGTCGTTTCCAATTGACAAATTGAAATTAATTGCCTCAGTGGCCTCAGTTAGTTGCTACTAATTGTTCTTTTTAGCGTAGTAGAGAAACAGGGCAATTAAAAATATAAATTAGATTATGTACTGTCGGGATAGAAATAATGTGTACCCGAGTTAAAAAGTTATTTAATAGGACACTTTTTATAAGATTTACTATAAGCCTTAATGAATTCAGTGATTTTAAAGTGATCAATTTACCTTAAGCATATGAAAGTAATGTATCATAACTATACGTTTCATAAGGATTAAAACATGACCAAGTAATTAATTAATTTTACAATCTCTAGAAGTTAAAAAACCGTTGTTTCAGGGACTTTTTTTGTAACGGATATACAGGATTTTTTTTGAAAATTGATATTTATAAAACTTATAGAACAATTCCTGTTAACCACGTATTAAAATATAAATGCTCTGCATCAACGACTTTTTTAGTAATAAAAGTGTAAAGTTTATGCCCAGTGAAAACTATTTAAAATTACGGTAATGTTTTTGTTTCAGCTGGAATAAAAATTATTAATACTTATAATAAAATTTAAAACACATATATAATAAAGTACAATTTCATGGGGAAAGCAATGGTGTGATTGGATTATTCATAGGCCTCTTAGTTTCGTAGTAAACAACCTTCAAGTAAATAAAGAACTCGAGGAACATATAATTTCTGCGCAAACAGTAAATTTAGACAGTAAAATTGAAGAAGAAAATAATCAATGCACAAGTACACCATATTTAATTCTTTCATTTAAGTGGTTCTTGTTAAAATCCGCATTTCAAATATTTAAGTGAAAGTAAAGATTATGTAAATAATGTTTAATTAGGTGATAAAAATTGCCTATCACAAATAACTAGAAAAATCTAATGAATGCACATGTTCACCACAATGCAACTACTATTGTTATGGTTCGAACTCCCATAGTCATTTGTTACCTGAACTAAGATAAAACTATTGAATGATATTTAATTTAGTTATTTTTAATTTGCTGTCTGTAATCCTTATACATATAATGCGTAAAGCCATTTTTTGTTAACTGAGCCCCTCCTTTATTTCTTAATAAATTTTTACGATTGAGGTGTCAACGAATTCGTCCCGATTCGGAGTTTTGCAAAAAAAGTCGTAATTATTGATTATTTTTACCCTAAAGAGCACGGAAAGGCTTAAAAGTACATTTTTCAGCCATAAAGTAACGTAGAGAGAGGGAGTGAGAGATATTTAAATTAGTCAAACAGTAACAGCTATTAAAATCTAAATAACGATTTTTATAGATCTTCGTTAATGTTAAGATAGATTCAGTTCTTTAATTTATAAATATAACAAACTTCAATATAAACATAAAAATGCTTGTAGAGCATTGTGTTTCTGTAATAATCTACTGTCAAATCAAATAAATGAAATCCATCACTCTGTTCTTTCATAACAGTTGATGACTCGCTGTGCTGACCGCTATGAGGATATGACAGTCCATCACTCCGTTCTTTCATAACAGTTGATGACTCGCTGTTCTGACCGCTATGAGGATATAACAGTCTATCACTCTGTTCTTTCATAACAGTTGATAACTCACTGTGCTGACGGCTATGAGGATATGACAGTATATCACTCTGTTCTTTCATAACAGTTGATGACTCGCTGGCTGACCGCTATGAGGATATGACAGTCCATCACTCTGCTCTTTCTTAACAGTTGATGACTCGCTGTGCTGACCGCTATGAGGATATGACAGTCCATCACTCTGTTCTTTCATAACAGTTGATGACTCGCTGGCTGACCGCTATGAGGATATGACAGTCCATCACTCTGTTCTTTCATAACAGTTGATGACTCGCTGTGCTGACCGCTATGAGGATATGACAGTCCATCACTCTGCTCTTTCATAACAGTTGATGACTCGCTGTGCTGACCGCTATGAGGATATGACAGTCCATCACTCTGTTTTTTCATAACAGTTGATAACTCACTGTGCTGACGGCTATGAGGATATGACAGTATATCACTCTGTTCTTTCATAACAGTTGATGACTCGCTGGCTGACCGCTATGAGGATATGACAGTCCATCACTCTGCTCTTTCTTAACAGTTGATGACTCGCTGGCTGACCGCTATGAGGATATGACAGTCCATCACTCTGTTCTTTCATAACAGTTGATGACTCGCTGGCTGACCGCTATGAGGATATGACAGTCCATCACTCTGTTCTTTCATAACAGTTGATGACTCGCTGTGCTGACCGCTATGAGGATATGACAGTCCATCACTCTGTTCTTTCATAACAGTTGATGACTCGCTGGCTGACCGCTATGAGGATATGACAGTCCATCACTCTGTTCTTTTATAAAAGTACGAGTACTATGACCTTCGTTTCTACAAATAAAAATGTATTTTCGCTATCGGTAGGCAGTTTCTGTTCATGTGGCGTAAACTACTTCTGTAGCCATAAAACTCTGGCACTAAATCTTGTTGGAGATTAGATAGTATAATGCCTTGCCATTTGTATGTCTTACAGGTGCTTCCTAACCATAGCTACAATGCATGCAGTGTAGACCTCATCTATTATGTACATACGAAAGTTGTAAGAGAATGGAAGTATATAGCGGGAGATACGAAGTTTTCATTGATTTTTGGGACCTATAATTAAATACAAGCATACATTTATGCTATTCCTAATAGTATATTTAAAATTTTATAATATCTTCCTTGAATAATAAATGTTTGATGATTGAAGCGAGTTTAGTCATGTTTTTTTTATAATATCAAACATAATGGAGCCAGTTTTCGATAATGTAGGTTTTAGTGTGAATAGTGTAGATTTTAGTGACGATTAAGAGGTATATTCATGTTTTGATAAGGTAAATTATTGTATAGATGAGAAAGATTTAAAGTATTTTAATTAAAAACAACAATAACTAATTAATTAAAATCGTTGTTTTGATGATAAGTTAAAAGTAGGTAATATTTTCGATAATGGATAGATGAAAGACATATATTTTACTTTCCAACATTGGGTGGCAGGGCCATGTTTTAAAAGGAGTTGATACGGGTGTGATAGCCGATTACCTCAATCTATTCCAGCGGGGAAAAAATAAACAAATAACATTTATAAAACGATATTTTTGTAATATTTGTGACAACTCGTTTGTCTCATTATTATTAAAATTTGTTTCAATATTATTTATTTGACAGTTTAGTTAATTTACCTTATTTCTTTCACTATGAGAACGAAATCATATTTTTCTCTTTACTAAAGTAGTCTGCCTGGCAAAATCACTTGTTATCATCTGCCTTACAGTATCCACCCAAGAGGTACTTTGACACTTCCCAACTGTTTTTATAAATATTTATTGATCCTGAAATTTGATTTAAAAGTCCGTGTTTCCTATATTTTAAAACTTTCAGTAGGCTTTGTTACATGAAAGTTTATTACGGGGTATAGATTTTTCCATTCGATTCTCAGGCCCTTACAACTTTTATCCCATACGCTTATGAGATATAAATTCAAATTAATTAATTATTAATTTAAATTATCGTTAGTTCTCAGGCGCCAATCGATGGTAAAACGTTCAAATCTACATAATGCAGTGTAAGTATAATTTAGTTACCCACTAACCTGTTTCTACAGTTTATAAAATTACCTTTTTGAATATTCCATCAAATTAATACTAACCCACACTAAATTAAAAGTGTTTCACTGTTATTAGGGATCACTCGCGGTCCAAGATCTGGGAGTTACCTTCAAACTTTTAAATACTAACGTGGTCATGTGATATGTCATTTAAATTCAATTTCATTTAATTCAAATTCATTTCAATTAATTTAAATTCAAGCTAAAAAGGACAGTGTAATCAGAATTTAAAAAGAATGTGTTGTTTTTTAATTATTAATTATTTTGTTATTTTATTTAATTACTTATCGCCTATTTGTTTTAATTAAATGTGATTTGTCAGGATAAAACAAAAAACATCCTGAAAATAAAAATCTGGTTTTTTTTAGCTATGACAAATCAGTTTTAACTAAGAAAATATATATTGATGATATATATCAGTTTAACTAACAAAATAACAAAACAATTGATATCTAAAGTACGTCACAGCATTATTAAATTCTGATTTCACTATCGTTTTCAGCTTGAAATGGTGGTTTTCAGTGACACAACACATGTCCACGTTCCCAGATCTTAGACCCCAAGTGATCCCTAATCTAATAAAATTGAAACACTCTAAATGTAGCGTGGGTTAATATTAATTTAACGGTAAAAGCGTAAACAATTTATGGGGTAAGTGACTTCAAACTCTATATAATGACGTTTTCTATACGATATTTTACTATTGTTACTGCATTAAAAGTTAATTATTGACTTATTCATTTTGTACCGTATTATTATAATAATTCAGTTTAAAATTATTATCTTTACATTTTTTCTTAACATTCGCAATTAATTCGTACTGAGCACTGAGCTAATCACAATATTATAATTTGCACATTGTTGCTCGTCATAAGTGTAATACTGTCTGGTACATGAGACACCTCCAGTCCGTGTGATCTCCCAAGCTAGTTCGTGTCAACAACGCTAAACACATCGTCAATGCTGGGCCAAACAAGGCATGAACCTGAACGAACCAACAACACTCGGCTTCCGACAGCCGACCTCTCCCAAGGCGACCAGGGCCTTGCTTTCATATCTCAAATATAATTCAAACGTTCTTATTTCCATCTTGTAGGATATATGTCTGTATTTTATCTACGATGTAACGTACCTACAGGACTTGGCGAGTTGACCCGTAAATAGTACAGATCTAATTGCGATCACCAAGATTATTTAACCAATTTAACTATCTTTTTTTTATTTAAAATTTGTGGCCACCCTTCAGGAACCCGCTTATAGGTAGAAACGTATAAAATAAAATAAAAACTTAAACATTGTTTTAAAGGTTATATATACTTAAACGTTTTATTTACCATATTTTTTTAATGTCGAAAAGAACAATGTAGGGTCTACTGGTGTTAAGGTTTAGAATATATTTTTTGAAAATTTTTTAAAAAGAGTTTAAAACTGCAAGCAAATACTTGCAGCTTTCACCACCCGCCCTCCCATCAATAACGACTCCTGGTGGCCCACCCATCCTCTCATCCATAAAGACCCCTGTAGACATCCTCTCATCTGTAACGACCCCTTGAGACCCACCTACCCTTCCATCAGTAAGGGCTACTTATAGCCCACCCACCCTCCAATTACTATAACCCACCCACCCTTCCATCGTTGCCGGCCCTTGGGGACCCACCCACCTTCCCATCGGTAACAACCCCTGGAGACCTAACCGCCCTCCCATCGTTAACGACTCCTAGTGACCTACCCACCCTTCCAACGGTAACGATCCCTAATATCCGTGGTCACTTTTGAGGTTAAGTGGTAGAGAGGGCTTTGCTACCCCAACTTCACCTCTTGTAATATCAATAAGACGTTTTTCATTTCATTTCAGATCCACCCGTACTCCTATCGGTAAAGATTCTCGGAGAACATAAAAAATAACCGGCAATTCAAAGATCAATTTTAACCAAACCATTTTAAATAAAAACCTGTACATGAACATTTTGAACAGTAACTTTTGTTGACCCTGGTGTGTTTTTAATTGTTACACCTGACGTTGCGTAGTCTATCATAGTCTGTCTTGGGGCTCTTCTAATCGCTCAACTATGTGACCTCTACTAATACACCGGTTGTCATTGATCTAGTTGTACACTTTTGAAAACGTCATTTTAAATGCCCTCAAGAGTCGTGGCATTCCATGTTGCTTATACCAGTTACATCTGCTGATATTACCATTATCACTATTCGTATATAAAAAAATTTTGTAAACTATTATACGCATACTTATATTTTAAAGGCGGTGTTAAAACAATAAAAAGGTTTTAGAACTTAATTATTAATTGAGTCAAACATAGATCATACAAATGTTTGAAAGCTACTGAACCAATGTGTGATTAAAATTAAAATTATCTGGACGTTATTTACTTCTTTAAATTTATGTGTCATCAATTAACTTTCTTATGTTAAAATTTACCGGAATGCTCGTGTTTCACGATGGGACAAGAATATAAATTTAACAGATTTCAGTAATCCTGAAAAATAACATAAATTGTTGAAATGTCCAAATGCAGAAGAAACGCTCTTATTTTATACGAATATAACCTTGCATTGATAAGAAAAGACGAAACACAATAAACAAAGCACTAAGCTTGAGATGATTTCGGTTTAAAAGATTTCGTAATAGCTGATGTTAAAATAAAATGACTTCAGGACGGATGGCTGTAAACAATGAATACACAATATCTATAAGAAGCGAAAAGAGATAGAGAAATTCAGATTTCCTGTAGCAGATGAAACGAGCTTAGCGCGGCTGCCAATACGGAGCGCTGGTATCCACCGTTTCCTGTCTCTCTCACTCTCATGGCATTTTGTAATCTTCTTTCTCCCTCTCTCTAGGCCGCGCAACAAGCTCGACTTACAGTAGGGGCGGACGCGCCAAAATATAGAAATTATAAAAAAAGTAGTTTGACTTATCAACATTGACTTTTCGCTTCTTTTAGATTTATATTCATCGCTATAGATCTATCAGCTCATTTCTACTGATGGACAGGTAGACAGAAGTTGAGATAACGCTTCTTTCGAATTCTCTAGTGTAATAACATTGAAAATATAAAAATATTTACGCTATTCTAAGCAATGTACACACAAAATTATTATTTGATTCATAAAGATTTATTGACGATGGCTGATTTTTGTTGTGCAACCTTTATTTTCCTGTATAATGTCCAGACAGATCTAAGTTAAATTCGAAAATATTTAAGCAGTAATATATTTTTGAATATCATGCCTTTAGTAAGTGATAATTTTTACGTCATTTTTAGTAGTTGTTGATTTTTTATTAAACATGCAACGAATTTAAATTTAGTGCAGTATATTAAAACTTTTAATATAAGCACAGAAAACCTTTTTACCTGTCGTCTTTTTTTCCGACAGAGAAAACCTTGAACAACATTGCATTACATTCCGTTGTATGTATCTGTTGAACAATATTGAGTCACAACAAAGCACACGGGTCACAGAACAAATTGACCCTTGTATCAAAACAATAACAACTAGGGGACCTTCCATTGGCTGGTAAAAATAGAACCTCAGTACTCACCCATTCAATCCCCCATAGGATGTGCAATTTCACACAGTCACTGAATAATTGACCCAAAACAAGAACAATGCTCGTTTAAGGGAAGCGTTAATTAATTGGTTGTTAACAATTATACCTCAACATCAGCTAGTCAGTTCATAAATACATTTGAGGACGTCACTCACAGAACAGCAACGGTGCATAATTAGATGTGTACCACTTTAGTTAAAATTAGAGATAGGCAGAAATCAAAACCCCTTAAAAGACCAGTAGACTTAGTCAATAGAAATGTATAAATTTGTGATGTTTTAATGTTTTTAGTTCAGACTATGACAGTTCAGTATATAGTCAGTTGAGACGTTAAATATATTGAATAACTGAGTAACTGTCGATGTTTGAATGTTTTTAGTTGAGCAGATAGTGAGTTGAATAACTGACTAATTGGTGGTGTTTAAATGTTTTTAGAAAAGCGGATAGTCAGTTGATGTGACTAGGGATGGCAAATATTTTCAACATATCGATACATCGCAAACCAAATATCGATCTAACGATAATATTGAAAGAAAAATATCGATATATCAGGTAACCGATGTATCGAATTCTAAATGTTTTATCTATTTAAAATTATGCACTAACTCTTATATCATGACCAAAAATACACTCATGTTTTGCTGTCACTATTTAGAATATCCTACTGAATGTAAAAATTAAATAAACAAGTTGTGGACTGTGACATGGAATTGAAAATTTTCAAAATAAGAATAACCAAACCAGTACCTTTAATTATTATGTTAATTATAAAATAATAATATATTAACATTGTTACTTTTGTTTTTAACATTTAAAAGTGCCTTTAGGCTTCTTATAAACACTAAACGTTAAACAAATTAATTCACTAAGGTATTTCAATTAGGCATCTGCATTTACCCGTTTCACCCACTGGTCTTACAGTACAATAAACTGCATTTTAGTGAGTTAACCTCACGTAAAATAAAGTTACTTTATTATTTAAATGCATATTAAGTGCGCTTAAGAGGCTATTTAAATGTGTTTGTCGAATCGATGATTTTGAGAAGAGAGAGAGAATAACGTCATTATATGATAATATATCGGACCAAAAATATCGATATGTCCGATATTATCGAAAGAAAATATCGATGCATCTGATATTATCGAAATAAAATATGTATAGTAATATATCGATTGTATATCGAAATATTTATGGATATTTCCGATTTATCGACATATCGTTGCCATCCCTAGATGTGACTGACCAGTTGGCGGTGTTAAGATGTGTTCAGTTCAGCAGACAGTCAGTTGACGCGCCGGCTCAATGTGAATGGTACAGGAAGGTCAGCTCCGGACGTGCGGCGCATGCGGAAAGCCACTGGTTTACAACTAAGATTTTCAACACAATTAGTTAACTAACGCTAATTTAGAATCTTTTAAGCAAAGTACGTGATGAACAATTAACATTCCCACAGATATTTAGTTCATTCAAGTAAACACAAATAGTCTTTAAGAAGCTCCTCAGAATATTATTTTTGGCATAGATATGGGAATTTGTGCAAAAATCTAGTTGGAAATCCTCTTATTGTATAATAAAAAGATAGACAATTTTCTATTCAAATTCCCGATTGGTTATGCACGAACCAGCCATTGTGATTGACGACCCACCAAGTGCGGAGAGAAAGAACTGGATCACGTGACCAACCTAGCAGAAATCTGTCATGGCGATTTAGTGACTGTTAAACTGCGAGGTAAGCTTGTGGTTTCGTTGTATTGTATTTTATAATACAGTGAGTCAGCTTGTTTACCAGCAGCTGTTCAAAACCTTCATGTCTTATTCTTCTTAATATATATTTATATGTACTATGTATACACATAGGTGACAAAAAGTGGTGAATTTCTTAACTTCCTACACTGTAAGAAATAAGTAGCCACCCAGTACTTCTCTGTTTGAATGTCCCTCCTACCCAGTCATACATGTACAGTGGTAATGACCCTTGCACTCACGCATCCACGTACAATGGTGATGACCGTCGCATCCACCAATACACAGAGTGGTGATGAACCTCCCACCCGCCCATTACACGTCAAGTAGTGATGACCCTCCCCCCGCCCATACACGTACAGTGGTGATGACACTGCCATCCACCAATACACGTACGGTGGTGATAACCCTCCCACCCCATTTACCAATACACACACAGTGGTGATGAAGCTCTCACCCGCCCATACACGTTAAGTGGTGATAACCCTCCCCTCCCGATCATACACGTACGGTGGTGATGAACCTCCCACCCGCCCATTACACGTCAAGTAGTGATGACCCTCCCCCCGCCCATACACGTACAGTGGTGATGACACTACCATCCACCAATACACGTACGGTAGTGATGACCCCCCCCCCCCATTCACCAATACACACAGTGGTGATGAAGCTCCCACCCGCCCATACACGTACAGTGGTGATGAACCTCTCATCCACCAATACACGTACAGTGGTGATAACCCTCCCATCCACCTATACACGTATGGTGGTGATGACCTCCCCCCATTCACCAATACACACACAGTGGTGATGAAGCACCCACCCACCAATACACGTACGGTAGTGATGACCTCCCCCCATTCACCAATACACGTACAGTGGTGATAACCCTCCCATCCACCAATACACGTATGGTGGTGATGACCTCCCCCCATTCACCAATACACACACAGTGGTGATGAAGCACCCACCCACCAATACACATACAATGATGATGACCCTCCCCCCGCCCATACACGTACAGTGGTGATGAACCTCTCATCCACCAATACACGTACTGTGGTGATGCCCTTCCCATCCACCCATACACGTACAGTGGTGATGAACCTTCCACTCACCAATACACGTACAGTGGTGAGAACCTCTCATCCACCAATACACGTACAGTGGTGATGAACCTTCCACTCACCAATACGCATACATTGGTGATGAACCTCCTATCCACCCATACACGTATAAAGTGGTGATGACCCTTCCACCCACCCATCCATGTAGACTGGTGATCAAGACACGTCATTAGCAATGAACACATAATACAAAACAACATTCAAAACTAAACTTCTCATGAGTACACATTTCTATACAAAAATCGGTCCAAATAGTCCAATGCAAAGCTATCTAAGACCAAATTAAGGCAAATAAAATTGAATGATAAATATAATGAAGTACCCTTTTTATTCATTTTTATAAAAATATATTTTATTTTTATAAAAATGAATTTATTGTAGGTTATATTATTTACTATCTGAAGATCGCCTAAGAGCCGAAACTGGTCATATATTTTTATAAAAATGAATAAAAAGGGTACTTCATTATATTTTTATCATTCAATTTATTAAAATAGTAGCTCTAACGTGAACTAGTTTATACAAATAAAATTATATGTAGTTTCTTTGATTATGCATCGACTGATCCTGTACTGTATAAATAATTCATTTTAAATTCAGCTGCAATTCAACACCTAAGAAAGTATTATGTTCATGCTGTTTAACTCTACAACGACATGAACGACATTACGAAACCAACCCCCTTGGGTTTTACATTTTCGATCTGTTTGTTCTCAGGTTGTTTTTGTTTCGTAACCAGGTGAGGAAACGGAAAGAGTTGAGTCCCAGTACAAATATGATACGGTTTATTACTTGACCAATTGTTTAACTCTATTAGTAGTAGTTTTAGATGTCGAGTATATCAATCCAGGGTGGATTAACACCCATCATAATAATAACATCATAGGCATCATAATAACACCCATAATAATAATAATAACATCATAGGCATCATAATAACACCCATAATAATAATATGCGTATGCTCTGTTACAGCTTTTAGCAGTAAAACATCCCTGATCAAATTCATAAATAAATTTATGACGTTCGGCTCATAAGTCATTTTAAACATTAGGCTGGCTAATGAAAATAGAGCCGTCCTGTAAATCTAGTTGTTATCTCGAACAAACACGTCATAGGCTTATGGTTGTAAATTTAACGCTGTTTGTGCTCGTTCATTTACATAACCTACATAGAAGTGTCACGAAGTCACTGTTTAAGTACGAATATATGCACAATATAACATATACACTACCAATGATATAATAAAATGAAACGTGCATTCAAAGGTTTCATAAAATGAAATGATTTGTCATGTTTTTTGTTTGTCATTTGAAAGATTACTAACTCTTAATCATTAATAAATCGATTAACCCTATTGAACACGCAAACAAGAATACATATCGATAACAAATTCAAAATTTTAAATGATTTTCTCTACAATACTATGTTAGCTTAGCTGTGAAACAAAACTTTTGGTTACAATAAATATTGATCAATTTAATTTGTTATCTGCGATAAAATATATGTTCAGACAATCATATTTGGGCACATTTAAGTGTCATAAATGTTATCTTAATTTAAAACTCATGTACCACATTTTTAAGGTACCTCTGAAGATCTTTCCCCACTCAATTTTTCCACCTATTGAAATTCATACTCCTTTTTTATGTTATGTTTGGAAAAATACGTACAGAATGATGTATCGTCTATAATGTAACGTATCCTAAGTTAACTTTTATGAATACATTTGTAAATAAGTGCATATATACTAGCCAAATTTAATAATTTAAATTCTCCAAAACCATTAAAAAACCTGGATTATTTAAAACACTTATATTGAAAAATGTTTAATTTTTATTTATCAATACCATTAAAAAATATGTTGAGTATACTGCCACCTGTGTTATTTGTGAACAGGACCAGGTGGCAGATACTGCTTTGTATTTTGCGTATTTTAAAATTACTAGATCACGAATGTCAAATGTCGTCGTGTATTTCATATAGTGCGTAAGTTGAGGAATAGAACGATATACGTTTTTCGTATTTTGACTACCTTTGGAACTGAAATAGACACTACTAAATGTGACCCATTTCTAGTTTTTGAAGTTATACTTCTTTGCGCCCATTAGACACTTTGGGATGGGATGTTGGTCGAGAAACCGCGTCACGCTGAAAAGTAAGAACAAATTTTTAAGAACTATCGATTTGTAATCGAAGAAATTTAATCGAAGAAATTACTGATAATGATAATATAGGTGTATAATATAATAATGAAGTCACGTATAATATATTGAAGATAATTATATTGAATAATATTGAAAAATGTCTTATATTTCATTTATATATCCTGTCTGTTTGTGTGCTTGAGTGGGTGTATGAGAATGGCCAAAGAAGTATAACTTCCACCGTGTGGTCCGACGCACACCCAATTTTTTTGTTTGTGTCTCACAGTCACGTCAGCTGTTGTTATTGTGGTTAGTTATTTTGTTTGTTAATGTGTTTTATCGTAGTTTTCATTAGTTTTTAGTGTTGAATGTAGTTTGTAGAGTGTAAATATAAACAATGGATCGTCATGGAGACATTCGAACAAGTCAAATAGACAGAATTATGGATGAGAATCTTATTTGTAATTAAATGTAATTGTAATGTAACATATTTATAAATAAAATAAGAAGAAACACTTTGTAAATAGTGTATATATTGAAGATATGTGTGATAAATTTAACATGAAGGACTCTTTGGAATGAATGGTAAGTGTAAATACAGTTATTTTTAAAATTATGTGCATGTTTGTTATTTAGGCTTATTTTTACCTAACTAGTTGTTATTTTTATAAATTGTAATATTTTATTTATTTATCACACAATTTTCATAAAAATGTATCATTGTATAGTGAATTAAATTTTCTTTCGAAATATAGTATTTCCTATTGTAACATTTTTCTTATTTTTACTCTTTTTTATGGGTCAAAGTGGAATTTTCGGATATTTTTAAAATAATTTTTTAGTTAAAAAATGTTTTTTCCTTTAATATTAGTTTTTACTTAATTGAAAATGAAAGACAATTTCATTCTGAACAATATCAATACCAAAATCTCATTGATTCATGCATTGTGTCCCAGTTTATGATTTTTTTTGTAAACCATTTCAAATGGACATGTTTTTAGAGTGTGCCGTTTTTGAGGCCATATATCAAAAACTCACTAGAGGGTAGTAGGTTTTTAGGGTACACTAATATTTGGCCTGGTCCCCAAAGGATAAAAAGACTAATAAAATCATGTTCTAGAAATAAATATAAACGGTTGTGAAAATTCTACGATTTTAGTTTTATTTTTCTTCTGGTTATATAAACAAATTTGTAAATAAATATATTAGTCACGACAAAAAAAGATGATCAAGTTTTTAGTATTGTATTTTCTATGTAACTTTAAATAATCAGCTGTTTTTGCAGCGCTGTAGTCAGTCCCATGTAAATATATTGCAGTTAAAACCAGCTGTGGGAGCAGACTTCATTAACTAACCAAATTATAAGCACAATAATTAATTAGACGATATATCTATTGTATGTTTATATAATGAAGGCTATTATGTGATAAAGCAACAATAAAAATTGAAATATTAGTCATGTTCATAACACTTATGTCATATCTGCACTCCGGGTTTTGACAACTGTTTGTGTTACTTAGGACTGCTCTTGTTTAGTCTAGAACACAGCTGATTCAGATACTCTGTTATCAGCTGATTTTATAGACCTGCCTACTTACTGCTAGTACTAGTAGGGCGTTTCACAACTGACAATGGCAACATAACCTTGAACCCAGCGCCGCACCTGCTGTTCACCGAACCCCAGCTGATTTAAAACAACTTGTCTCTGATTCATAGAGAACTCCACGACAATATTGCATAATGCACGATGTAATAGAATTCGTAAAATGAAAATAAAAATATTAGATACAGTTGTCCAATACAACTTCATAACTTTGAAATTTTTACTAAACAATTTTTATTTCGAAAACTACTCGTCCAATTGGATTGAAATTTTGCAAGAAGAACATAAATAGCCATTTTGTTGTAAGAGAAATAAATATATATATATATGATTAAAATTTCACTTGCCAGTTGACATGGACCTACAGGCCTCTGAGTCAACTATATTCAACGAGTGAAGTACCGACTCAGTGGGGACTCGAACCTTGGAAATTGCCCTCTGCAGTCCAAAGCCTTAGGCACTGAGCCACTTCGCCGGCATATGAAACCAATCTTTTACCGTTTCAAAATGGTGGCAATTTAAAATGATTACTCTAAATTAACAAAAAAATACTAATTCTTCAAACAAAGCATAGGACTGTATAGTCGAATTTATAATGAAAAAAATACAATGATGAATAGTGGGAAAGGAACAATTCAGTAATGACTGACAATGAATGTTATCTAAGACATTAAATTGACAGTATTTTTTATGATTCAATCAACTCACAAGTTTATCATGGGTGTTATAGGTCATAAAAATTCTTGGAAGTTTTGGTGACTTATATCTATAAATCCACCTCTTTGATTAGCTTCGCAATTAATCCGAAGAAATTTACGCCAAAAATAACTGGCCCTCGACTTGGGATATGTTTGACGGTCGAAACAAGTTACTGGTATTAGTCCCTATGGCTGTCATTGGTGGAATGACCTTCCTCGTGAGGAGTGGACAAGTTGAGTCGCTTTTCTACGGGTGCAGGGTGGTGAATCTACAACAACATAAGTGAGGAATGTCAAATGATCAGTCATGTGCTTTCGGAGCCGAAATTGAAACTATGGGTCACATAGTTTCCATTGCCTGAATAGCCCATATTACCACACTAAGATTGTTCGTTGCGTTCTTTTCAGAGAGGGGGGATTAGCTGGTCCTTCATTCAAGCGGAGAAACAGGTGTTGAATGGTTTCGAAAACTGGTTTTCATCACTCAGTCAGCTGTGAGTACAGTATAAAAAAGTTATTCGTGGATTTAATTCAAGTGGATTTAACACAAGCTGACTATTCAATGTAGAACTCAATTAATTGTTGGTTTGGATAAGGTCGCGAAATGTTACCTCGGCAAATAAAGGGAAATATTTGATGATATCTTAATAAAAAAAGTTTGAAATCATTTGTCAATACAATCGAATAAAGAAAATTATAGAATCCATTTTATGTATTAGTGTGCGGGCAGATGTAAACACGAATGATGTAAGGACATTATACGCAGAAAAGTGTTCTGAGAGGACACTCGCTAAGTCAGAGGACATTTTAATCTCTTCTCCACAGATTCTGAAAACAGGACAGTTTGGAAAAAAACAACAACAACAACAACAAGGCGATCAGTTTAAGGTAATATTCATATAGAAGAACATATTTTACTGACGAGGACCTGAATTATATTAGACAAATTTCTAATGGGCTTTAAGTAAATTGTATGAAAGTGCTGCGCACAGTTCAGGAACAATAATTTGAGGTTATACCATATAGTAAATATTGAAGGTAATAAGTACATTACAAGTGATTTGATCTGATCAATGCACATGTACAACTGTACTCATTTCTGAATGATAACTTAAATTTATAAATAGTTTAAGCTGAAACCACAGATAAAATGACGTATTTTGTGCCTACGATAACTTCGAATTGTTGACCCCGTCTCTAATGGATGGGTGACAACGCTTCTATAAAGAATGTCTTATTCTTTCAAACAATCCTGGTATAGCTTGAATTTTTGCGCACGCAACCTGTATTCTCTGTAGAAGCGATTCTAGATTAGTATGTTCGTCGCTTAAATTAAGTGCCCCTACGATAAATCGAGTATATTAAAGTCTGGAGACTGCTGGCCAACGAATTAACCTCCTTTACTGTTGATGCACTTTTGTGGGTACGCTCGATCGAGTTATACTCTAGCCAAATGGCTGATGTGGTCTATATCATGCTAGAAGTGGAACATCTACTAATAAAATAGGCTATTTGTTTTCTAAAAACTCTCTACACAGATTTTACCATTTCATCTTTAGCGGAAAAAAGAGTAGACCCATTTAGAAATCACCTTAAATATCACACCGAACTTTTGGACCAAATCTTTCCTGGTGATCTCAAGTACCGTTGTTTCAAACACCTAAGTACGCGTGTAATGGGAATTAATATTATCGTCCAAGACAGTATCATGATTCGTCTATATACAAAATGATTGACAACAACAATGGATTTTCAGCTTCATTTATAAGCAACTTTAAGTCAAGATAACTTTAAATCTTGACTTTAAAAAAGTAGTACATCAAGTGTACTTATAATAGTTTTTGATTGCAGATTTTGAGGAGTTCCATGTAAAATAAATGATTATAGGTCTATTAATGAAATAAAATAAAAATATATAAGATAAACTCATTTAGAAAGATATTTAATGTTTGCCGTCTATTGTAAATTAAATACGCACACTTTATTTAATTTTTGTCGGATTATTTAGGGTATATTTTTCTAAAGAACCTTAGTTTTGTTATTTTTGAGAAAATTGAGTAGTTTTAAAAGGAAATTAACAATAAATCACAAAGTTTTTATTATTCAAAGAGGTTTATTATTTACATGATATTTTAATCATGTCGCCATGAATGGAATGTAAAACATACTTCTTGAAAATTCTAAATATTTTAAAAAACATGAACATGTATAGTTAAATTTTTAGAGCAGAGTTATTACATTAATATTATTGATTTTCACTTAACAAATTCTATATAATATTGTATTATTATTTATTGCTTGACTTTAAATTATTATACATTTGTTACACATTTAATTTTTGAGTTTGTACAATTGTCTAAATACAATTAGAGTGTTATCAACAAATTTACTTGACTATTGTCATGAAAAGAACGTGTGGTTGATTTATATTCAATATATCCTGCACGTAGGACATTGGACCTAAGCCTTATCACCTTACAATACGTTTTGTAATGACCTTCAAACTTTTGAATAAATTATCATAAAATTATAACAATAATGACTTTTACTCAAACAAAAGAATATATCAAATCATTAACCTAGTTCAATTACAGTTGACAAGAAGATACGTTTAACTCTAGACGTGCTTTTGTGTGTTTCATAGTCACAACATAAGCCTTACAACACTTCAATGCCTTAGCGATAATTGGGAACATGTACGGTTTCGTGTCACGACAATGTGTACGGTACTAACTAGAATCTACATTTTCCGGTGACAACCGCGACAAGGTACTATCTACAATATTTACAAAAAAATGACTTTTTTTGTAAATATTGTAGTTAGTTATATGACACTTAGTTCTTTGAGAGGCTGTATTTTCTGATTGGATCATCCTTCTGACCTCAGATTTGCACTGTTTTACTGTACAAGCAAAAACTTTTAAAATTAGGTATAATCAGAAGTTGGCTTACTTTCAAATTTTTAAGACTTCCGTCGTGGGCCATCCCTCAGTTTGCTAAAAACGAGTAAAATATTTTTAATCGTTTGATATAGGAACATGTAAACATAACTATAAAATATTATTAAATTTTTTCAATAGTTAAATTTTTCAATAGTTAGTTTTTTACCCAACACTGTATACAATCACAATATTTGTTTGAAAAATGTTCGATATCGTATAAAAGTTACACAGTAAATTAATCGAATGTTTAGAAGTAAACATGTGGCCGACTGAATGTGCGTGGTCAAAATGAAGTTATTGCAAATTTTCATTTAACTCATGTTGAATTGTCTTTGGTCACAAATCCAGTGTTAATTATGGCGTAAGGTGATAAGGGCAGTCAAAGGAGTAGAGATGATAACATCAGCCAAGCGGGGAGTATACCCCTGACCTTGGAACTCACAATGAACACCTTCACTATACAACTAATGTAATATAATGGAACAATACCCTCTGGAGACAAAGCCTGGCCATTACGTACCTGAAACAAACACAACTGGTTAGTCTTTGAGCAACATCGATAGTAAACATGCAAGCTGTAATTCTAACTGAGCTATTAAACTTAACATAGAGTAAGGAGAAAACTTATCTGCTTATTCTGTGGTGTTAGTAATACAATTCAACCCTCCAAATGACCAATATACAATCTGAAACTGATGAGGGCTTTTGGAATATTCTGTAAGCATTTCATTAAAATTCACACACAAAAAATAGAAAATTTTACAAAATATGACATGTTATATATATGGCTGAAATCAGAAAAGAACGTAAAATAAAGATATATTAACAAAAATACTAACTTAATACAGTAAGTAAAATATCCTTATAACCTTGAACACAATATTGTACCTTTAAAAATAAATTAAAAGTTTGGACTATCATTACAAAAGTTACGGTAAACCAATAAATAATTCCAAAATATACAAACAAACTGTAGAGAATTGTATGAGCATTAAAATATAAAAATGCTATTTATTCTTAAGAGCTGATCGTCAATATATGGGCGAATATGGATTTCGAATGAGTGTGATGAGCGTTGAAGAGCGAATATAGTCATTGTTACAAACTGAGGCCGACTATTCCTTAGACAGTGACATTAATTAGAAGCCAAATGACAAATGAACAGCTGGTGGTTATCAGCTGATTACTTTCAAAATTCGCTTTGAGTTTGATTGAGGTCGAACTGAGAACCTTCAGTAAATGAGGCTGAGCTTTAACTAACTTCGCTACCGACCAGTTTTAAGAAAGAAAAATAAATAAATAAATAAAATAAAAATACTAAACAAAATAATGTAACACTAACCCTAACTGTATACACTAGTTAATGCGTCTTCAATGTCACTTCTTTTACTAATACGATTGAGTTTTTTCCTGCTTCTTAGATGTTGTTCTTACATATCCAAATTATTTGTACTTTATTACGACGTTTAAGCAATAAAAAAACTGTTTTGGTCCATATAGAGAAAAATCACTACTACATTCTGAAACCAAATCACGACCAGTTTAATTTAAATTTGCAAAATGTTCCACCCATCGACTTTTATCACTAAGAGGGTTACAAGATGTCTAGATACGGGAGGCACAAGGTGGCTAGAGGAAGGAGTAATGCCATGAGTTCATGGATATAACCATTGATTTTACTATATAATGTATAGTAAAATCTATGTATAGTAAAATCAATGATATAACTATCAACTCGCTAGATACAAGTATAACTGTTACAAGATGTCTAGACAGGGGTGGAACAAGGTGGCTAGAGGAAGGAGTAATGCCATGAGTTCATGGATATAACTATCAACTCGCTAGATATAAGTATATCTGTTACAACCTTATCAACCAACCAACATGATGTTCATGTATAGCCCATCGCCCACAGAATGTACAGAAACACATTCACTGTACAACTATTCACAGCTCATCCACTCAGTCAGCCTAGAAAAATGCACGTCTATCTACTCTGGCACAAAGATACAGTATTTAAAACACGTCTATCCACTCAAAACAAATGTGAGACTATTTATAGCGCTTTTATCACCTATACTCATGTGTACGGTATTTACAGCACGGTTATCCACTCTACACAAATGTAGGAATATTTACAGTGCCTCTTTCATCTCTATATAATATGTGCTAATATTTACAGCCTACCTATCTTCGTTTCATTTATTGGGATAAGATGTTCTAGTTTCTTTCCATCGACTTTTCGAAAAGCCATCTCCACTGTGTATTAAACTTGCTAAAAGTATCGATTGTTCATCACTAAGTCAGGTATTAAAAATAGTCCATAAGCAGTATTTTAACAAACAAATCTTAGTGATTCTTTATGCGAAGTCAGTTCCAGTCTATTGATGATTTCATTTACAGATAGACTGGAATTGAACCAACTTAAACCAGTTAATATCTTAGAGGTAATTACTGGGACATCTCAAGAACACATTGGCTGAATATACATACAATTGAAGGCATATATTGCATCTTTGCTCACTAGATCATACTTCATAAATGCTTTTGTGATTTTGGATAAGGACCTCAATTTCTACAACTCCACAACTTCAATAGCTTGCTCCGTATTTACATATGCAAATGGCCTGCATTTATAATTTAAGGTCTATACTTATAACCTGTACATTATATTTCTATTTTCTTGACGATTTGATTTCTCATACACGTAATTAAAAAAAAAAAAATGGTTTTTATTTAGCGTAAAACGCCAAAATACCACACAATATCCTGGTAGAGGATACATCGTGGTATGGGAAGAACGAAGATTAGCCGTAAGAGAAAAAAAGGAGGAGGAAAGCTTCAACGGAAGTATTGTAAAACGTGGTTGGTACACATGTTCCGGCTGCTAATTGCAGCTGATGGAGACAAATTATTACGAGTCAGCTGATTTGGCGTCACGGACGTACTGAGATGACCTTCACGTCTGAATGATAGTAGCTATAATTGACCAGAGGAGTTAGTTGCTGTAGGTTGTCATCATATTAGGACAGTCACAAAAGGAGTTCACAAGTTTTCCCTCAAAAATATATCGAACTACAACAATACAAACTTGCACTATTATACGATCACAGAAGGCAATATTGGTAGTGTTGGACTGCATAACCCTCAATAATTATCAATAAGTAGGAGAAAGCAAAACTGGTTTTGCTCAGCCTATATGTTAGTGTTCAATAGGGGTTGATTGGAGTGAACAATTTTACCCGTGGGCTGGCCAGCCCATTCAAATTGTACCAGCTTTCACTTGTTTAGCCATCTTGCCAACTACACTTGCAGTCCTCGGGCGAATTACTCGTGTCTCAACTGCAGGATATGTATGATGGGTGAACTACTTGTGTCTCAACTACATCCATGTGTGCTGGATGAACTACGTGTGTCTCAACTGCAGGATATGTGCTGGGCGAACTTCGTGTGTCTCACTGCAGGATGTGTATGATGGGTGAACTACTTGTGTCTCAACTGCAGGATATGTATGATGGGTGAACTACTTGTGTCTCAACTGCAGGATATGTGTGCTGGGTGAACTACGTGTGTCTCAACTGCAGGATATGTATGATGGGTGAACTACTTGTGTCTCAACTGCATCCATGTGTGCTGGGTGAACTACGTGTGTCTCAACTGCAGGATATGTGTGCTGGGTAAACTATGTGTGTCTCAACTGCAGGATGTGTGCTGGGCGAACTACTTTATCTCAACTGCATCCATGTGTGCTGGGTGAACTACGTGTGTCTCAACTGCAGGATGTGTCCTGGACGAACTACGTGTGACTCAACTGCAAGATATGTGTGCTGCGCGAGACGAATGTAAATAAAACAAAATTAAATAGTTAGAACCTTTTTAGTATAGTTGGATAAAATTATTTGCTTGTTTTTTCTCCGTAATTTAAAGACAAATTTCCGATTTAATAAATTTTCACATAAGACACAAAAGCAACATTTTGCGTTGATTACTAACTGAGATTGACTTTTTCTCAGAAAGGAAATTTATTCATGGATTAAATCCAAGCTAGCAGAGGAACTTATCATTTATTATCGTAGAATCTGAACTATCTAGTGTGAATTTCATGGAGCCATTGTTTACGGACATTCCCCATGTTCCTTCAAAATTATGATGAGCACAAAACGGCGTTTCTTGCTAATAGAAACAGCGAGTTCTATTTTCCTTAAGGAAGTATAATTAAATATCAATTTTACTCTACAAAAAACGAACGTATTGGTTTTGGTTCAAATTAAAACCATTATCGGTTGATGGGCTTTATAGGTTTTTTGGTGGCAAAGAAATGTGGTGAAATTGAAATATATATATTTCAATAAAATAAATATTTTACAACGAAGCACACCCTAATATATGAATAAGGCTCGTCTTGGAGTACACCACAGAAAAGGAAGAAACAGAGACCATTTCCGTACGCCCGCAGCGAACACCTCTGTAGCAGTTATAATTTAGGCTGATAGACGGCGCTGGATATCAAAACGCACATAGCTTGAGAGGGGTATAAAGTTGTTACAGAATGAGGCATATACAGAATCCATCTTGTCTATGTTGCAAATGAATCTGAAATAAGGAGGAAGAGGGGAGAGAGATAGAGAGGGAGAGAGAGAGAGAGGGAAAGAGAAAAAGGGGAGAGAGAGAGAGAGAGATAGAGAGAGAGAGAGAGAGGGAGAGAGAGAGAGAGAGAGGGAGAGAGGGAGAGAGGGAGAGAGGGAGAGAGGGAGAGAGGGAGAGAGGGAGAGAGGGAGAGAGGGAGAGAGGGAGGGAGAGAGAGAGGGAGGGGGGGGAGAGAGAGAGAGAGAGAGAGAGAGAGAGAGAGAGAGAGAGAGAGAGAGAGAGAGAGAGAGAGAGAGAGAGAGAGAGAGAGAGAGAGAGAGAGAGAGAGAGAGAGAGAGAGAGAGAGAGAGAGAGAGAGAGAGAGAGAGAGAGAGAGAGAGAGAGAGAGAGAGAGAGAGAGAGAGAGAGAGAGAGAGAGAGAGAGAGAGAGAGAGAGAGAGAGAGAGAGAGAGAGAGAGAGAGAGAGAGAGAGAGAGAGAGAGAGAGAGAGAGAGAGAGAGAGAGAGAGAGAGAGAGAGAGAGAGAGAGAGAGAGAGAGAGAGAGAGAGAGAGAGAGAGAGAGAGAGAGAGAGAGAGAGAGAGAGAGAGAGAGAGAGAGAGAGAGAGAGAGAGAGAGAGAGAGAGAGAGAGAGAGAGAGAGAGAGAGAGAGAGAGAGAGAGAGAGAGAGAGAGAGAGAGAGAGAGAGAGAGAGAGAGAGAGAGAGAGAGAGAGAGAGAGAGAGAGAGAGAGAGAGAGAGAGAGAGAGAGAGAGAGAGAGAGAGAGAGAGAGAGAGAGAGAGAGAGAGAGAGAGAGAGAGAGAGAGAGAGAGAGAGAGAGAGAGAGAGAGAGAGAGAGAGAGAGAGAGAGAGAGAGAGAGAGAGAGAGAGAGAGAGAGAGAGAGAGAGAGAGACACACACACACACACACACACACACACACACACACACACACACACACACACACACACACACACACACACACACACACACACACACACACACACACACACACACACACACACACACACACACACACACACACACACACACACACACACACACACACACACACACACACACACACACACACACACACACACACACACACACACACACACACACACACACACACACACACACACACACACACACACACACAAAGAATTTGTTAGGGATATGAGAGGGGAGACCATCAATGGAATATAATAGCGCTGCCGTTTTCTTCCGCCACGCTGAACTAGAGAACTGACTACTCTACACACCAGAACCGTCCTCGTTGATTGTGTACACCAACCAAAAAAGAGATTTTAATTGCCTATTAATATTAGTTGTATACACCAATATTCCTACATTATTTGAAACTATAAAATTGGTACAGTCGGTAACATAATCGATTTAATTTTCGTGTAAATAAATGTATGCTTTTAAAGACTAAACAGATATATCGATATCTAACCCTTGATATGCAGGAAACTAACTAAGTGCTGTATGGTTAGTAAAAAAACCACTCTCACAGTCACAAATTTAGTCATTCCAACAATTAACTTATCACTATAATTTTTTTATTACTTAATTTTTGAACAAACTAATAAAATAATGTGACAGCAAATGTTATCTTATCTGTTGACCTTAATGCTCGGCAAGCAATAACACCACAAGTCAAGGGTATCGCATGGGTTAGATAACTAACCTAATGGAGTTGCTCAATATATTATCGTTGCGAATTTGTTTTGCATTAACTATCTTGGGTTATCAGCGATGTGCAGGTCGGCCATCGACTTGCTCTGTCACCGAGGGACACTTGAAGTAGGTTAGTCAGACGTTAAAAATTGGGCTGGTGGCACAAAATATTTTTAATTTTGTTTTTGTAGCAATCCATTTTTTTAAGAAGAGTTGTGTGGTCTAGGTTGCCACTAATGCACATGAAACCTCCACTAGTGAGCTCTTGCGTATAATCCCATCTGTAATATGATAATTTGGACTATACTGTACTACCCTTTAATTATGTTATAACGCAATGTCCCAAGCTGGCAGAATTACCGAAGACCTTCACAAAATAAGTACCAAAATATTAAAGACATCCTGAGTTTTTGATAACTTCTGTTTCCTTTGCACGGTTAAGGACACATTCAAACAGATACAACACCTGTTGAAGATATATATTCAATCTGGAATGGCTAAACTGTCTGACATTCATGACATATTTTTATCTCTGCCCCAGGAACCATCAAGTAGGTCTCATGAATTGCTAAGTTCACCAATTTAAATTATCTTTAATTATTTACGCATTGCTTAACATAACTCTTTTACTCACCATGCTAAGAATTACCACTTTAATTTATTTCTTGAAATCACGTGATTAGGCGTGCTACTCAAGGAGGAAATGTGCTTTGTGGTAAGAAATTACAGTGGTAGCCAAAACACAATTTTCCCTTGACGACAATAATGACTTCAAGTATAATTTTCTTTTGGTGAAATTGCATACAAATGTTAATGGATAAGCTCACAAATAAGATGACTACTTAATAATCCTTAAACACAATGATAAGGTACTCTGATTTGTGATTTTGTGAGTGTGGGGCAGTGTAGGAAGTTGTTAGCCCAGTAGTACAATCGTAAATTGAGACCATGAACTGTGCGAAGGCTGTAAGAACCAACCACGAAATAATTATCTCCCACATTCAACCCACTGTCACTTCCTACCCTTCAATACCCACTCTCTAAATGTCACTTCCTACCCTTAAACACCCTCACTCAACTCGTCACTTCCTACCCTTCAACAACCACTATCAACTCACTGTCACCTGCTACCATTCAACACCCACACTCTCACTGTCACTTCCTACCCTTCAATACCCACTCTCTGACTGTCACTTCCTACCCTTAAACACCCTCACTCAACTCACTGTCACTTCCTACCCTTAAACACCCTCACTCAACTCACTGTCACTTCCTACCCTTCAACAACCACTATCAACTCACTGTCACGTGCTACCATTCAACACCCACACTCTCACTGTCACTTCCTACCCTTAAACACCCTCACTCAACTCACTGTCACTTCCTACCCTTAAACACCCTCACTCAACTCACTGTCACTTCCTACCCTTAAACACCCTCACTCAACTCACTGTCACTTCCTACCCTTAAACACCCTCACTCAACTCACTGTTACTTCCTACCCTTAAACACCCTCACTCAACTCACTGTCACTTCCTACCCTTAAACACCCTCACTCAACTCACTGTTACTTCCTACCCTTAAACACCCTCACTCAACTCACTGTCACTTCCTACCCTTCAACAACCACTATCAACTCACTGTTACTTCCTACTCTTCAACACCCACGCTCAACTCACGTTACTTCCTACCCTTCAACACCCACACTCAACTCACGTTACTTCCTACCCTTCATCACCCATACTCAACTCACTGTTACTTCCTACCGTCCAACACACACTACTCAGATGTTTAACTACCCTCCCACATCCACAGATGACACTCACTGCTATCAACCCTTCCCTCTCAAGTCTCTTATGACCACCCCTCCTTTCCCTAACCAATTACAGCTTGGTTGAATTCTCATAGACACACTACCTCACAACAATAAACACTTGACTTCCTCAGACTCTCCCTTGCATCTATAACAACCGTTCTTCCACAAAGTTATGTTTGGTAACTCTTGATCTTAGTTCAAGAGTTAAACCAAATATAGAACTAAAGAGTATAGTTCTATAATCTCTTGTTAAACTAACCAAATGTGCTATAAAACTAAACAACACTTTAATAAGCATTTAAAGAGTTTAAACAACCAGTTTATATGTCCTTTTAATGGAAAACAAACCGTGAGGATTATATTTTAATTGAACATTAAATCTGAACAACTGTTTTTATCAAATCTATATCAGAATCTATTTGATATAGATACATTTTATTTAGGAGCAGCTATACCTATTCATTAGTTATCTAAAGCGATGAACACAAAACCGAACCTGCGAAATCTAACCGATACTAGAACAGATGGAAATGATCTTCAAGCTAAAGTGTACGTTAGTCAGAACCGAGCGTGACGGCTGCAAGGCCGATGTCCAGCCTTCACCCAGATACTAACGCCTCTCCCCCTCATAACACCAGTAATGTGCTGACTTCCTGTATCCGGTGTGGCCTGGAACTTGACCTGTGGTTACAACCGAGAGATGTCACATCTGAGCTACTGAGTAACTCGGATTTAAAGATATATTTACTATCACACGTAAAAGTAGCTCGCTAACTCATCGTCCCCATTTATGCGTTTTTGTGGTAGGACTTCGGTACTCCGGAAATTATCATTAACTTCATTACGCCATATTTCGCACAGTTAATTTATATTTATAACTGACGGTTCACATGTACATACATTCATCCACGTGTACAACGACACTTCATGTAAAAACTGAAAACAGTTGAAATTGTAAAATAAGACTTAATTTAAATATTTGTTTTCATTTGACACTCACTCTTACATTTAACGTTCCTCCTACAATAATCCCCACACGCCTCTTGACTCTCCTTTCATCCGTCGCTTATTTAATATTTTTCAAAAATCTCTCTCCCACTCACGACGTTCGCTGATCCTACCACCCCCTCTCATTTACGATGCTTGACAATCCTTTCACCCTACTCCCACTCACGACGTTCGCTGATCCTACCACCCCCTCACATTTACGATGTTTGCCAATCCTCTCACTCTACTTACCACTCACGATACTTAGCGTTCTTCTCGCCCCCTCCCATTTGCGATGTTTGACAATCCTCTCACCCTACTTACCACTCACGATACTTAGCGTTCCTCTCACCCTCTCCCATTTACGATGTTTGACAGTCATCTCACCTTAATTGCTACTCACGACAATTTAAGTCTGACCCATTAACAGCCCTGTAATTTACTCTCAAGCCTTAATTGATGATTTTAAGAATGTCTTCACTTCCGAGTCCCGAAACCATTCTTATCTTTATTTAGTCGGACCACTGCACTTGTATGGGTGAGTGGTATTGACCCACCCACCCGTCCAGTCACTTACACTGTCCCACAAACACCAGTTAGACAACTAATGTCGACCCACCTATCATTCATCTTATATTTATTTATAGTAATATTTTACAAATCAACATTCTTTTAAATTCAATTTATTTGTACTACGTCTTATTATGTCTGTCTGACTTATTATGTCTGCCTGACTTATTATGTCTGCCTGACTTATTATGTCTGCCTGTCTTATATCTGCCTGTCTTATGTCTGCCTGACTTATTATGTCTGCCTGTCTCATTATGTCTGGCAACAGATCTAATTTCAATCAGCCAACCTCTTAGACTATGTTGATTGTTGAAGCCTGGCCAAGAAGCTGCAGGATAAGCATTCGACAGTTACGCTAAATATAACCCAATACCGAACTGACGAGTGGAGTGAGTGTTTGTACACATAAACAACAGGCAGCATACAGCTATCCAATGTTATATATTATTATAATAATGATTTTAAAATACAAACATTGATTTTTAACAACTATTAAATTGCTGTCAACTTTTCAAGCTGTGGCAAAAAGTTCAATAATGACCGTGGTTGGCGGATTTCTGCCACGATACACCAGAAAAAAACATACCCCCAAATGTTTGGACCGATAATTGCAAAAGTTACGAATTAATTATATTAATGTTTGCCTTGTTTAATGAATAAAGCATGTTTATATAAAAATATACATAGTTTCTACATATTTAATAATTAATTAAACATTTTCTATTAACAGCGTATTTTAAGGATATACCCTCTTTGTGTGAAAGGTATGGGTGAACAGTATAATCTGGTTACCACCGAGATCGACTTGAAAAATTACATAAGCCTTCAACAGTTCATCACTCCTTACGCTATCTAAGACAAGTTTAAAATCCCATATAATAACACTTTGTATTAAAAAAATTCAGATTATTTTTGTCACAGAATTATCATTAGGATAATTAATATTAGTATAAAATGAGATAGTGTACAACTAACACAATTCCGTTCAAAACTGTAGAACTTATTTTCTCAATTAAATTAGCTGTTTTATTTCAAAATAACACTGGTATATCGAAAAGCTATATTAATATAACACATTTGGTATAGTAATAAATACTCAATCTATAGGTATAGTAATATGACTGGAACTTCCAATTTTACATCTGCACTTCAATAGCTTTATTAAAAAAAGTTAATCACTTTGATACAATTTTGGTATCTTTTTTATATGATACGAGAGTGTGTATGTACATTACCAATGAAAGAAAACCTGCTGAACAATTTACATTTGTTTGATTCAGTTGCCAACAAAATGCACAAACTTGTCATTGGGTGTTTTTGAAATACGTGGGACAATATTGAACAATTTACGATCATTAATCTCTTGATGTTGATCCTTTATTGAACCTAACGAGAGGGGAGCGGGTCAGGGTCGGAGGGAGGATGTCTAGAGGCCAAAGGATCAAAGTTCAACGACACAGGGAAAGTATTCTGCAAGGACTGTCTTTGTTTACACCAAGACGCAACAGGTTAGATCACCAAGGACTGTTGGCTGTGTTTACGTTACGTCCCAATTTATTAGAACATGTATTTTCTCTGTTTACACCAAGACGCAACAGGTTAGATAACCAAGGACTATTGTTTATGTTACGTCCCAGTTTATTAGAACGTGTATTGTTTCTGTTTACACCAAGACGCAACAGGTTAGATCTCCAAGGACTATTGACTGTGTTCTCTTACGTCCCAAGTTATTAGAACATGTATTGTTTCTGTTTACACCAAGACGCAACAGGTTAGATCATCAAGGACTATTGACTGTGTTTACGTTACGTCCCAGTTTATAAGTACATGTGTTGTCTCTGTTTACACCAAGACGCAACAGGTTAGATAACCAAGGACTATTAACTGTGTTCCATTACGTCCCAGTTTATTAGTACATGTGTTGTCTCTGTTTACACCAAGACAACAGGTTAGATCACCAAAGACTATTGACTGTGTTTACGTTACGTCCCAGTTTATTTGAACATGTATTGTCTCTGCTTACACCAAGATGTAACAGGTTAGATCACCAAGGACTATTGACTGTGTTTACATTACGTCCCAGTTTAATAGGACATGTATTGTCTCTGTTTACACCAAGACGCAACAGGTTAGATAACCAAGGACTATTAACTGTGTTCCATTACGTCCCAGTTTATTAGTACATGTGTTGTCTCTGTTTACACCAAGACAACAGGTTAGATCACCAAAGACTATTGACTGTGTTTACGTTACGTCCCAGTTTATTAGAACGTGTATTGTCTCTGCTTATACCAAGATGCAACAGGTTAGATCACCAAGGACTATTGACTGTGTTTACATTACGTCCCAGTTTAATAGGACATGTATTGTCTCTGTTTACACCAAGACGCAACAGGTTAGATAACCAAGGACTATTAACTGTGTTCCATTACGTCCCAGTTTATTAGAACATGTGTTGTCTCTGTTTACACCAAGATGCAACAGGTTAGATCACTAAGGACTATTGACTGTGTTTACGTTACGTCCCAGTTTATTAGAACATGTATTGTCTCTGTGTACACCAAGATGCAACAGGTTAGATCACCAAGGACTATTAACTGTGTTCCGTTACGTCCCAGTTTATTAGTACATATATTGTCTCTGTTTATACCAAGACGCAACAGGTTAGATCACCAAGGACTATTAACTGTGTTCTTTACGTCCCAGTTTATTAGTACATGTGTTGTCTCTGTTTACACCAAGACAACAGGTTAGATCACTAAGGACTATTGACTGTGTTTAAGTTACGTCCCAGTTTATTAGTACATGTGTTGTCTCTGTTTACACCAAGATGCAACAGGTTTTATCACCAATAAACAAACTTTTAAACACATAACTGTACCATTCAGTCCATCATCAATCCTTTATAACACTTATTCATAATGTCTCAGTTATTACATCAAAAAATACGGATTGGTGTATACTATATAACACAACTAGCTTGTCAAGTTCAATGGTGATGTCACTATTCCCTCTCGAAAAGTTGACATGATGATATAAATAAGCAATAGTTTAAAAAATCAAGTTAATTGGATCCACCGCAAAGGGGTATATCAATTGTCTCACCGTGTCTCGGCCAAAGTCAAATTCCATGAGTCAGCGCCAGGCACCTTGAGACGCGTTCTCATATGGTCCCATGTTAAGTTGGTCGACGAGGACGTTTGCTTCGTCGCGTCTCGTCTTGTCTCGGCAGTGTGCGGCCGGCCTTATCAAAAAGAAGCAAAAGGATGGAGAATGCACAAATGTTAGTTAAAGATTAGTGTATTTTATTTCATAAAAAAATTAATTTGATTATTTATCAATACAAATATTTACTATTTAGATTACATCAAAATATGAGGTCTAGTTTTTACTTTCTCCTATATGCGTAAGCATAGAGAAAGTATTGTGATCGTCCAAACAAATGTTTTTACAATTTGGTCTAAAAATCCATTTTAGGGTCCCCTAAACCCAAAAAAGTAGTTTTTGAAAACATTGTTTGATGTCTGTCCTTATGTACGTCTGCCTGTGTGCATGTGCACTTCGCTGGAGACCAAATGGATGGATCAATTTGTGCTAAATTTGGTATGAAGGTTTATTTAGCTAATATCTCCAGATGGTTTTTTCACTTTTTTGAAATTTTAATTCTTTTTTATTTTTTATGGGCAAAAAACATACAAAAATAGAACTTTCTCAAAAACTGCTCAAACGATTTTAATTAAATTTTCAGGAAAGATGTGAATTACAATTCAAAATATTTTAGTAAAAATGGCATGTCTCTAACTTGGCTATTTCTTTAGATATGGCAAAAAACATATTTGAATTCAAACTGGTAATTTTCAAATTATTAATTTTTAGAGTTTAATATGGGGGAAAGTATGTACAAATTCTTTGGAACCATTTATTAAATAAGTAATATTCTTGAATATATAGTAATTTTAGCGTATTTCTCATAGATTCATATTATACATAGCCTTCTTTGTCTATCCAAAGCACGATAGATAGTTGGAAAAATTGTTTGAACATATTTGCCATAGTTTGGATTCAACGTAGAAAGCTAATAATTTGTAGCCATGCATGTCTGGCCAAAGATACATAAGTTATTGTAAGTTTTAGAGTATTTTGAGTGGATTGAGGTAGAACTGATGGATTATCGATAGTGAAGGAGGTCAGTGTAACGGCCTGAGAGGAACCGGTCGTGGGCGGGCCTCAAGGTAAAGAACCTACGAAGGTAGCTTTAGTCAAGTCAAAGGCCATACATAAAAAAACTGTATTTATGCAGTTTCTTGCCACCAAACAAAATTGGAAAATGTTGCTTGAAATGGGTCTATAATTGGCTGTATTTTCACGATATATACTTTTTATTCCGCGGAAATCACGTATTTTACGGAAAAGTTCGAAAAAAACAATGTCACAACTTTTAGTATTTTTGTCATATTTCTGTTATTTTAATCATATTTTTTTATTTTTATGTGATTTTTGCGCTGAGCACAAATTTGAAAACTATTTGGTCTATTACAATTATTTCTCGAGATATAACGGAAAAACTACTTTCGCGGTGAATCGCGATTAGCGGCCATTACCTGATCATTACATACAACAGCTATTATTTACCAAAACTGAATTCACCTATATTCCCATTAAAACAAACTAAGAATTTTCGTAGAGTAAATAGAAATATAGGATAAGTTAGGTTATGTTTGGTTAGGTCAGTAAAAAATTCATTTTTCGGGCTGAAAAAATTCTGCAAAACCAACTATATATTTGTGTTCAGCATAAAAAGCACGTGAAATGAAAAAAATCTTCGAAAAATAACGATTTAAAAAAATATGGTTTTTTCACTATCAGATTAAAAACTAGTTCTTCGATTTTTCGGTAAAAACGAGTTTCCCTACATGAAAACAACCTCCTTTAGAGATATAAACTCATATTTCACACCTTTTCCAACAAGAAATCTTATTTTCAAAGGTGGAAAGAAAGTGCATAATTACCTAAAAAAACACAGGCTCTGACTGTTGCTGTGAAGCCCAACAATTTTATTATATTTTAACCAAGTTTTACAGATAAAATACTTGTGTTGTGGCGATGTTATTGATGATAAAACAACTAATGGACACTCCACGATTAGATTTTTATCTCATACTAGCAGACAGCCTATGCTTTTCTACGGAGTGGTTCTCTACACTTACTTATCATTCTCTCCGTGATTTTCCCTAAACCACCACATTAACATAAAAGTTCAGCTTGCTATCATTCTCAACGACCTTTTATAGGCTATACAAACCTACATGTCAACACTATGTGGATGCAATCATGTCAGAGTTTGTGGAAATAACCTTAAACATTTCGCAGTGAAAATCAAATTAGCCAAGCTGTTGTGTCATGTTTGGCTGTTTAAACAGCTGCTTAAAATAATGGAATAAAAGGAAACGTTGAGGGCTGTTTATACCTCTTAGGAACGGACTTTAGAGAATTCCTTTCATAATGGGTCTCTATGATACAAAATATAACTCCTCTCCAAAGTTCATCAAAATCTGTCCAGTGGTTCCGGAGATTTCGTTAGTACATAATTTTCTAATTTTATATCTTTATCTTACTCTTAAGCCACGTTCACACAGCACTTTGCAGCTTTTGAAGAATTTAAAAAAAAATTCAAAATACGATTTATAAATGTGTTGCAAACTTATCTAGTTTCGAACAGAATCATAGCGTTGAAACCCGAATTTCGTGTTTCCACTGGTTGTCTACGGCCGACAACCAATGGAAACACCAGAGGCTGCGCAGTAGACTGTGACGTCACATGGGCGAAATCACCTAGTTTGATTATTCGATAATCGGATGGAGGCATTGAACTAAATAGTAGGCAAGTTATTTACCACTTATCAGCTTGAATTGTAAACTACAGGAATTTTTTTGGTCTGATGCCATTTCACTCATGTGACGTCATATGAGATGCAATGACCTACAGTCTTCTTTCCTAGGGGTACCGTGACCATAACGCTCTTTTGCATTATACAGATGCCAGTAGGTACATGTTTTGTATTTCTGAATGCAATAAGCACAATATAAATCAAATTAAACCCCGTACGAAGGACGGATACTGTGCTAGTATTAAATACAAATAAATGAACATCATATATTATGTAAGTATTGTGGGATTACGATACAGTTAATTTATTTATTGTTATTCTAAACAATAAATAAATAAACTATTAACACTCAAAAATGTTCGCGTAGAATAGAACATTAACAACAACCTTAAAATTAATCAACAACACTTATAAAATTGAAGAACAGTAAACAATCAACGTTGAATATTTTTCTATTGTCTTTAACAAAACATAAGGGAGTGCCCAAAAAAGTTTTAAAATATTGACTTTACAAACTTTTAATGTGGTTTTCGTCCAAGACATTGTACTGTGACATTTTATACTGCTTTTTAACTTTAGAGAATTTGATACTTACAAAAATCTACAAATTACTAAACTACTATGTTTATATTACATTAAATAACATTGTCACAACGTAGAAGGTGAACGTATTTCAGTCAACATCATGGACAGAGGTCTAATGTACTATGTGAGAAAGTAAACGCCGATACCACTGTACAGAGGTCCGAACTGTCATCTCCACAGGAGGAATGGCTAGTAATCATCTAATTAAACGGAATTAAATTTGTTAAAAATACCCCTTTCTGTTATTTTGTTAACGACGGAAAATGTTACTAGAAACTTAATCCACTTCCCTCGATAATAAAATGGAAAAGTAATGAAAAATAGAAAAGTCTATACTACGATGCGGTCTTTAAAGGGATCTTGTTGTATCGTCATGAATACAAATTTATAAATTAGCTATTTTGAAAATTAGGCATGGAGCCTTTTATATAAAATGACTATATGTGTCCAATGTCTCAATAAACGTTACGTCTGCTGTTTGTTCTAAGTTTTCTATACAGGGCGATTCACAAAGATATGGATAAACTGTAGTAATTAATACTACAGTTAAAAATTGCTAATTAATCCTAAACATTTGTCCGTAAATACTTCATTAAGCGAGTTACATCTAGCGAAATATTTTGTTAACCATTTGAAACCGTATATCAAGTATTGGATTTACAGATTCCTTTAAAAAATCAATAAAGGGGCAAGTTCAATTGTTTGTAATTGTTTTTGACTCGTCAAATTAAATGAAACAGGTCACAATATTGTAACGTCGTAGGTTTTGAGAAAACTAGTGACAAATGCGTAATAATTTAGTGTAAAACATATTTTTTCACTTTTGGTCATCAAGAACTTTTTTATTTCACTAATAAATTAATATAATTGTTTAATAAGTTTTGTTACTGTGAACAAAAAATTTTAAATAAGGTACATAGAAATTGTCCTTTAAGGTAGGATAGATGTTCGATTTCTGTTTCAAGTAAAATACAAAATTTACCACTGATTGTTATGGTATTTGAAATTCTGCGATAAGAGTGACGTCTGCATTCTTCAACAGCAGCCGTAGCATTGTCTTCACATGCACCATAATTAACAACTTATTGTCGTATTATTCAGTTGAAGATAAGCGTGGCAGGTCTACTTCAATAAGTTGATTATTACTACAGTCAAAACAACACCCACATAAACTGAAACTCAATTACTACCGAACATAAACGGAAAACAACACCCACATAAACTGAAACTCAATTACTACGGAACATCAACGGAAAACAACACCCACATAAACTGAAACTCAATTACTACGGAACATAAACGGAAAACAACACCCACATAAACTGAAACTCAATTACTACGGAACATAAACGGAAAACAACACCCACATAAACTGAAACTCAATTACTACGGAACATAAACGGAAAACAACACCCACATAAACTGAAACTCAATTACTACGGAAAATAAACGGAAAACAACACCCACATAAACTGAAACTCAATTACTACGGAACATAAACGGAAAACAACACCCACATAAACTGAAATTAATTTGTTAGCTCTCGAAATAATGTGAACTCTTCAATTAAAATCACACATATGTTGAACAAATGTTATTATTGTAATGCCAACTTATGAAATAAAAATGTCCTACTAATCATTATTCCGTGTCTCTTAATTAAATAATCAAGCGATTCAGAATGTCACTAAAGGATGAATGATCTACTAAGATCGATGTACTGTTCAGAAAAATTTGTCATTAAGGAATTTAAATTTAAATACAGTAGTTTTAATTTAAACTGTTTTCTGGTTAATTTTACTTTCTCTGAATGAAAATTCATTTAATCGAACATTCATTCATTAATTTATAATTAATGTTAAAAAAATTTGGTTAAAATAACACTTTCTACAAAGTAATTTAAAAATGATACATGTTTATTGATGAAATAAATAAGTTCTTTATTCCCAAAAGTAAGACAATGGGGTTTTCTCACAAATTTTTGTTTGCATTTATCACTGATTTTCCCAAATACTACTTAACTTAACAACTCTGTAACCTGTTTCATTCTATTTGTTGGATCAAAAACTAAAAGAAACGATTGAATTCCCCCCTTAATTATCCTTTCCAGAGCACCAGGAAGCCCGTATTTAATATATATTATGAAATATTGGGCAAAATATTTCTCTAGCCATAGCTCGCAAATAAACCAGTACTGGCAACACAACAGCTTTGCCAGTACTGAGGGCTATGTGTGACTCGACCGAACCCTAACAAAGCTCAAGTGTGAAGTGCCTCAGGTGCGTGCAGTGTGTAGCAACACAACAGCTTTGGCAGTACTGAGGGCTAAGTGTGACTCGACCGAACCCTAACAAAGCTCAAGTGTGAAGTGCCTCAGGTGCGTGCAGTGTGTAGCAACACAACAGCTTTGGCAGTACTGAGGCTAAGTGTGACTCGACCGAACCCTAACAAAGCTCAAGTGTGAAGTGCCTCAGGTGCGTACAGTGTGTAGCAGCACAACAGCTTTGGCAGTACTGAGGCTAAGTGTGACTCGACCGAACCCTAACAAAGCTCAAGTGTGAAGTGCCTCAGGTGCGTGCAGTGTGTAGCAACACAACAGCTATGGCAATATTGAGGGCTATGTGTGACTCGACCGAACCCTAACGAAGCTCAAGTGTGAAGTGCCTCAGGTGCGTGCAGTGTGTAGCAACACAACATCTTTGGCAATATTGAGGGCTATGTGTGACTCGACCGAACCCTAACAAAGCTCAAGTGTGAAGTGCCTCAGGTGCGTGCAGTGTGTAGCAACACAACAGCTTTGGCAGTACTGAGGGCTAAGTGTGACTCGACCGAACCCTAACAAAGCTGAAGTGTGAAGAGCCTCAGGTGCGTGCAGTGTGTAGCAACGCAACATCTTTGGAAATATTGAGGGCTATGTGTGACTCGACCGAACCCTAACAAAGCTGCAGTGTGAAGTGCCTCAGGTGCGTGCAGTGTGTAGCAACACAACAGCTTTGGCAATATTGAGGGCGACTTTCTCCTGATGGCTCCTTCTCCTTATAAACGTGTGTCTTCTTACGATGAACTTTATTCAATTCTGATTAGAATTTTACATGGACTCTTAAAAAGCCACTAAAGCCCTACGTTCCTTATAACACACTAAATCCCCTTGTACGAGTTACGAACTAAAAGAAACAAATAATTCTTATGTGAATGGTATAGAATGGTCAGCCGTCAAGGTTTTTGAACTATGGCTTATCTACTAAATCGGTTTTCGTTGAGCTCTTATGCGCCACCCTACACAAATAAAGTCCTGAAGACAACCCTAGCTTCTAATATACATTATGGATTAACCAAGCCATACCCTCGCCACTCCCTGATTGGTCTTTACAAGGCATCCATAGTCTCTGGCGTCTTTCAACCAACGGACTCCGTTGTTCCCCGGTCAGGACGGCTCACTGCTATTGTACAATGACCTTGAATAGGTCCGGGTCCGATCATCATCTGCAGAGGTTGTCGGCCATGTTGGTTTTCATCCCATAAGAACAATTTTATTTTTGAACCAGACATACGATCACGCGTATTCAAACTAATCAATTATTTTTAAACAGATTTTCTCAAACAAATTTCATTTGTTTAAGAATGAAATTGAGCGTTGGAATTGCTTTGCGAATATCTCATTATTTTTATAGGAACAAATACAAAAAATATTTAGTTAGAAGTTTTATATTCACCTATTTTCAAAACTAGGCGTACGAGGTATTCAAAATATCAAAATCAAACATAAACATGCAATATGATAACGTCTAAAATACACAACTGTTGGTCAATAAATAATGATAAAATATGAATTCGCAAATATCATTATTCTTATGGGATTAAAACCAACATGGCCGACAGCCTCTGCAGACTCTTAAGGCCTAGCCACAGACTACAAGGTATTATAATATACGAGTATTTTGAATAATTTGGTACAATATAACAAATTATTTTAAAAGTCAGCAATTTTCAATCCAATTATTCTATATTAACTGTAGAAAATATTTTAGAATGTAATCTATATATATATATATATATATATATATATATATATATATATATATATATATATATTATTAACCTATTGATAAAAAACAAGAAAATGAAAATTTTAGTTGTGCAAAATAAATGTTTATAAATAAATATTATGCCTTTGTTAAACTGTAGCTTTATATTTATTTTTAAATAGTATATATAAAAAAAACAATAATAAGAAAAACGGGATGCATCTCACTAGAAATCCAAATCATTCAAAGATTAACCTCGCTCTTTGGTTATTATAGGAAATATATTGCTGTTTTACTTAAGGTTGTTGTACACCACTAGTAACCAACTTAACATATTTTTTTTAATACTAAGAACGGTTTAAAAAAACACGACTTTTCAATCGTGCTAATTATACGGTTTGTTCAGTTATAACGGTGTTTGTTAAGAGCGAATCGAAGTAGTGGCGTGGCCTATTGAAGTGCATTGTGTAGTGACTACGAATTGCAAGTGCATTGCACCGAACCTGGACTGTAGAGGGTTCTTGGACAGAGCCCCTTGGGAGACAACAATGTTCCACCACTGGAGCCCTACAACTAGCAAGGTGATTGCTTGGTAACAAAAACTACTGTCGATAGGGTCGGCAAGGAGATCTTGGCAGAGCCTCTTGGGAGAAAAATATTCCACCACTGAAGCCAAACAACTAGCAAGAGGATTGCTTGGTAACCAAACTTACTGTCATTAGGGTCGGCAAGCAGCTCTTGGTAGAGTCTATGAGAGACGAAATATTACATCACTGGAGCCTAACAACTATCAAGGTAACTGCTTGGTAACCAAAACTACTGTCGATAGTTTCGGCAAGTAGCTCTTGGCATAGTCTCTGAGAGGTGAAATACTACACCACTGGAGCCTAACAACTAGCAAGAGCCTCTGAGTCTCTGAGAGACAATATTTTCCACTATTGGAGCCTGACAACTAGCAAGAGGATTGCTTGGTATTGGTAACCAAACCTACTATCGATAGGGTCGGCAAGCAGCTCTGCAGAGCCTCTGAGAGACGAAATATTACACTACTGGAGCCTAACAACTAGCAAGAGGATTACTTGGTAATCAAAACTACTGTGGATTGGGTCGGCAAGCAGCTCTTCGTAGAGCCTCTGAGAGATAAAGTATTACACTATTGGAGCCTGACAACTAGGAAGAGGATTGCTTTGTAACCAAACCTACTGTCGATAGGGTCGGCAAGCAGCTCTTGTCTTGGGAGAAAAAAATATTCCACCTCTGGAGCCTGACAACTAGCAAGAGGCTCTGAGAGAACATTTTCCACATTTTATAAAATAAAATGTTTTATTTTATAAAGATAAAAATCAAGGAGTATAATTATTTTTTTTCAATTTCATCCTACGAAGTAATTGAAAAAATAATTAATATAAAAAGAAGGGCCTTTAAGTCCGTGGTGGCTCAGTGGCTAAGGCATCGGACTGCTGAGGGCCTGGTCCAAGGTTCGAATGCCCACTGAGCCAACGGTCGGTACTTCACTCGTTGAATAAAGTGTACGCACAGGCCTATAGGCCCATGTCAACTGGTGAGTGACGTTTTTTTTTAAATCTCTGAGGTTACATTTTATTGATGATATATAAGATTAAAGCGTCAACAGTTTTTACAGATATCTTGAAGCAGAGGGTGTTGTAATTTATTGAAATGACTGTTATATTATTTTTGAGAATAAATCCATTATAAGTGGCTGCATCAAAATAGAGTTCTGAATCACCGAACGTTCTCTTTAAGCCTGTTTGTTTGGTTGTACAACTTCTCTCCGTAATTGTTTTGATAGCTTAGCATTATTTATCCTCATCATACTTAACTTTTATTAGAAACTACGAAAATGTATTAAGACCAAAAATATAAATGCCTCTTGTTAAATAAATATAGTTGTGTTTTCGATGTTCCTGTTTATTATCTCATAAGTAAATACTGTAGTCAACGAGTAATACTTAACCATTATTTTTATTTTCATAGTAAACTGCCAATTTTTCTACAACATACAATACTACTGTACCATAAAAACCATTTACAAATTTTAGTTATATAATGGTTGTCCTCAACCATCACTGATTGTTTACCTATTTTTAATTTAATTATTTAGCAAGCTTCTGTATTCGTTAAGATTCTGCAGAGGCTGTCGGACATGTTGGTTTTAATCCCATAAGAACAATGTCATTTTCGAACCGGACATACGATCACGCGTATTCAAACTAAACAATTATCTTTAAACAAATTTTTCTCAAACAAATTGCATTTGATCAAGAATGAAATTGTGCGTTTAAATTGCTTTGCGAATTCCTAATTAGTTTTATAGAAAAAAATGTAAAAAATATTTAGTTTAAAGTTTTTATTTTTACCTATCTTAAAAACTAAGCGTATGTATTCAAAATAGCAAAAGCAATTCCAATGCGCAATGTGATAATGTTTAAAATGACACATCATACACAAATAAATAACCAAAAATATGGATTCGCAAATGACATTGTTCTTATGGGTTTAAAACCAAGGTAGCCGACAGCCTCCGCAGTTTCCTAAGTTTCATTTATAAAAATCTGTAGATATGGATATATTTGTGTTTTATATAATTGGTGGTTTTATTTTCTTATTACGGTACTTTCTTTTCTTTTTTAACTAAACATTTTTTGAAGAGAAGGCTGTTTCTTTCCTTCTAGTCAAAAATAAAGTTTGTTTCTTGCCAACAATACACAAAAAAATAGCCATCCGAGAGAAATACATTTATCATGTTGGCGGGTCTATTTCCAGCTGACTGCCTCTCCGAGGCGCCAACAAAAACACCCGCATTTCAAACAAACTGCCACTCTTTTCGTTGAACCTTACTATAAATATTTCTCTGACTCCGTCATTATAATACTGCTCAATCTTAAAATAGCTAACCTCTGTGGTAGCCAAGAGAAAAATGAAAATTGAGTTTAAAGTTATATGCTTCTAAACTAAGATTTGAAACTGAACGTAATTGTGTAATCTAGACATAAATAATGCATAAAATAATGAAAATAGTTGTAAACATTGAGGTTATTAGTAGTATCAAGTCCACTGCTACAGCCATGAATGCACATCTTTTATAGCGTCTATTTTGGATTATCAAAAGTAAGAGGTTCGTCTTAAAATGTAATTCTTATATGGAATGTTTGTTTGATACGAAATTAAATATCATATTCTATACTCAATTATATCCATTATACTTTTGCTGGACGCATAATATATCTGTATAAATGGGGAAGAGTTGTCATTTTGATTTGCAATAATTGAACGTAAAATTAATAAATAATGTTCAAGGATCCTAAAAAGTATTTGTTATATTGCGTGGAAAAAATTACGTGGAAAAATTACATGAACATCGTCAATTTTCAACGCGCAAATTATCCAAACAACCTTGTATCCAAACAAATGTAAAAATGTCGTAGTGTAACTAAACTAAAAACAGTACAACACGACAGCGTCGGTCTAAACAAAATATAAGTTGAACATAAATGCAAGGGAGGGGGTTCTTTAATATCCAAAGCAGGGGTCAGTATGTGCACCGTCAAAAATAGGGGTTAGCTAAAACATTTCTGTGATTTGGCTGAGCTCTTTTTCGCCTGTTACGGAAGTCAAGATTGAAACACATCATACGATCCCAGAAGTTAAATTACTAGACATACCTTAACGTTTGTTTATACAAAATCTCTTGTTCTGGATCCAACAATGCTCAAAAATTCTCACAGTTTGTAAAAAAATGGAAACCACTTTGTCTCAATGGCAAATCTGCGTAGTCTCAATTAAAATTATTTTGAAAGAAGAACAAGTTTTGATAAACAAGAGGTAAATAATATTAAGAATAATAAGCACTATTTAGTTTTACAATTTTACTACTAGCGATAGTTATAATATTTCTGTTTAACAATCGATTTACTCCAGAGGTGATTCATGTTTGTTTACTTGATTGACACCTGACTGACAGACAAGGTGATCTCTACCGTATCAGGTATCCGGTGAGAAACCTTTACTTATCGGGTAATCGGATACTGATATTCGAAACCGATTACTCGCGGGCAAGCGGTTTCAGACAAGCAGATTGAAACTTTGGAAGTCTTAACATTTTTTCAGTAAATTTTATAATAGTATCATTAAACAATAAACATTTTATATTGTTAGGACTGTATTAAAATAATGGCTAGATAAATAAGGGAACTTGTTGAAATTTGAATTTTAATTCGATAATTTGCTCAGAACTTAATTAATAGTTTTTTACGAGTTGGTGAAAATTACGAACTTGTGGAACACCAAACAACACAAGCTCCATTCTATGTACGTACAAGATTGTAGACATATTAATATTATGGCAATTGATTTACTATTGTTATCATCCCGAGGCCAAATTGATTAATAAAAATAATCAATATAATTCTAACAGTGACTCGATTACTTTCATCTACTGAAATCCCTTGATTGCAGATGAAGTGGTAAGAACGCATACCACTTGAAAATGCACATACTAAATTGTATAGACTTACCTAAAATTTGAAAATTTGTAAAATTGATGAATTACTATACATCGTAGCTATATAGAACTTGATGTCGTTAGAAGCCCATTTTTTACTAATCGCAAATGTATATTTAAAACCGCTGCCATAAATAATTTAGCCTGTATTTTCTTTGATGGAAACTCGCTACGAATGACAATGATGACATTTTAGTATTATAAGATTTTAAGTTTGGGATTTCATTGTTAGTCGATTATTGTTCACAATAAATGCAGAACAAACCCTGCCAATTTATATGTTAAGCGTATGCATTTTTTTAGGAAAATGAATAAACGACCACAAATAATTATATTTTTTACAAAATAGACAAAAAGACAAAGCATTCAATATACAGAGTGGAAAAAATATGGAAACGTTTTCATAACTTTTGTATGACTTCACTTGTAGCCTAAAAGTGAAATCTTGTACATGGTAATGGTTACAAAGAACATACTTTTTGATTCCTTTAGCAATATTTCATGCAAGAGGACGGCCCACAAGCAGTTGAACGAAAATATTCAACGTACGTCTAGGTCAAGTTTGGTATCAAATGAAAGGCCTATTCAAGATAAATCAACTGCCGCAAACCGGACTTCGAAAGGTTTGTCTTTTTCAGAGTAGCGGTCATTTGAATTTCAAAGTAACTAATTTGAACAACATTATTTCTCCACTATTTAACAGTTTTAAGTAAATAATTCTGAACATAAATTACACTTAATGGAACAGAATTATAAAAAATTAAATTATCTACGGAACAAAATGAAGTTGTGAAAGTGTTTTTCATATTTTTTCCACCCTGTATTTTTTTGTAGCTTCATTAACTATGAATTCAACAAATTAAATTATAGTTAATTTATTTACATGAATAGTTTTCATTTGTCAATATAATCACCACAGTGCGTTGTAGTACACTTTCTTCGTGCGCCTGGGACATTATCACAGACCTTAGTGATCGAGCAGACAGGCTATAACGCGTGCACAAGACGGGAGACTTGAACGGTTGGACAGAGTGATTCCGCCAAAACGATCTTCCCGCGAGCTCCTGACACACACTTCTAACACGTTATAACCCAATACCAAGCACTGGTTCTCTGTGGGCATTACCAAAAACACATTTTCTACTCAAGTTAATTTAGTTCATTGTTACTAGGGGACACCCCTGCACGCTACGCATGTCAACCCCGTCATTCGCTGCGCTCGTTACACCTCGGCCTCGGCATGTGACTTTTGACTACAATTAATAGTAGGCTAAGTGCAATGTAAAATCACAACATTATATTTATTTACAACATCTCTCTTACCTTACTTGCGTTGCTACCTGTTATTATCGTAAACACCCAACTAAATATAGTAAATAATTCTGATCATAAATTATACTTTATGGAACACAATTATAAAAAAAACTAAATTATCTATGGAAAAAATAAAGTTGTGAAAGCGTTTTCATATTTTTGAAGTTATACTTCTTTGCGCCCGTTAGACACTTTGGGATGGGATGTTGGTCGAGAAACCGCGTCACGCTGAAAAGTAAGAACAAATTTTTAAGAACTATCGATTAATCGATTGTTAATCGAAGAAATTTAATCGAAGAAATTACTGATAATGATAATATAGGTGTATAATATAATAATGAAGTCACGTATAATATATTGAAGATAAATATATTGAATAATATTGAAAAATGTCTTATATTTCATTTATATATCCTGTCTGTTTGTGTGCGTGAGTGGGTGTATGAGAATGGCCAAAGAAGTATAACCATAGACCTTCTATTATACCATTGGTATAATAGAAGGTCTATGGTATAACTTCCACCGTGTGGTCCGACGCACACCCAATTTTTTTCACCCTGTATTTTGTTGTAGCTTCATTAACTATTTTATAATAACTTTTTTTATTATAATTATTTTTATATAATTATAATATTATATTATTAATTATTTTATAATTAACTATTTTGTAATAACTTTGCCTATTTCAAACGTGTTCATTTTATTTGTTTTTGTTTAACAGCTGAAAATTAATTAGATACATAAAATAGCTGCATTAGATTAAGATTAAAACCATGACTAAAACCTTCCCTGGTTTAACATGATGAAAGATCTAACCTCATCAATACTACAAACACCGTTGTTGACATTCCAACAGCTGTTAAAACTTTTTGTAAATCGTTATTTAAATTTGATCAGCTGTTACTTTTCGATTCATTTAAATACTTTTCCATGTTATTATAATGGCCAAAAAAACGTACTTTGAGGGCTATTAATATAATATACAGGGCTATTAATATACAGAGTGAAAATATAATATTGAAGAATTAAGACATTATTGCACAACTACGAACAGCGACAAATTTGTCGATACCTCAACCATTTAAATTGGTTCAGAAATGAGGGAGGTGTTACGTTTACAAAAAAACTGCTTTACGTATTATATATAAGGATTACGAGATATTACTACGTAATACTGAAATGATAATAAAGTGTAATCAAATTGAATACGTCGATAAAAATGCAGCAGAAAAAATACCTCAGTTTGATAATGGGTTTTTAATTTTTTTCAATTCTCTATTTTTCGTAAGTAATATAGAAGTAATTTATAAAGAACTAAATAAAATCTCTTTAAAATAACATAGTCTTGCACTTAATTTACAAGTGAAACAGTTTTATTCTTTTTATTTTTACTTTGTTAACACTATTCATATTTTTGTTTTCTTAGATTGTTAATTGATTTAAATTGTTATCAGTTCTCATTACTATGGGCATAGAAAAGAAATATCTATTAAAAATTTTTTGTACAAATAATAAGTTTAAATCTGTTATTACTATTATTATTTTGTAAGCTGTACTTTTTTCCTCGTTAATTCAATTTTTTAAATTCTAGGTATTATACAACGTGTATGATTATTAATTATATAAATCCATTACCAAGTGTTTAACGTGTATTAAATACTGACATTACTGTAGCCTATATAATACGCCCTGCGAGAGAGCTGAGTCGAAAATTATAGTACACACTCAGTATTCAGTGCAGGATAAAACGTCCTGATTATAAATTAGTATTTAATTTATTTACAATTCAGCACCAATAATAATACATGATCGATCTAGTATTATTGTCCATGGAATGGAAATTTGTTTCTACGATTTCTTAAGGATTTCAATTACAGCACTTGTAGGAGGAAAAGCAAGCTTGAACAAAAGGGCATTTGAAAATTACTTTTCCGTGTTGAGGAAAAGACAGAGTAAAAATCTTAAACTTGAACAGCGCAGTCAGCAAAACACACTTGCCATAAGGGGTGGAGGTAGCAGTCGAGTTAAAATACACATAGAGAAATTTAATAAAATATTCAAAGCAAATATCAAACATATCACTACACCGGGTGTTCATTCTGGTTAGAAAACAATTAATCGGTGTAAAGGTAATTTTTATACTAAACGTCTTAAAATTTGCGTTTTTACGACAGTAAACAAAATACGTATTATTGGATAAAGCTAAGGAAATAAATGTTATGCATCAGTGATTGTACGAAACTTCCTGAATTAGTAACTCAAATTTATAACCGTGATTAATACAAAATATAATCACCATTAATACATACATTACGCTTTGGAAATATAAAAGATAGCTATAATATGTAAAGTACACAATAAATGAAAAAAACATGAAATAGTAAGTAAATAAGTTTTGTCATTGCCATTTGTAGACTGAAAGTAATCGTCTAATACATTTCTGTACTTCAATCACTAATAATACAGATTTGATGCAACTGTCTTCTCACAGATGGGTCTGTTACGGCCAGGACGTGGTTATTGCTCGAGAAACAAAAAACTTTTAGTTTCATATCCTATTAATAATAAACACTTGTATATTTTTATATGTGTGTACGAGATAAATGTGTTAGCATAAAGTGTTGTGATCGTCCAAAAAGTTTTTTATTCAAGTTGGTCTAAAAATCTATTTTAAGGTCCCCTGAACCCAAAAAAGTGGTTTTATTGAAAATAATTTTTAGTGTCTGTTGGTATAATTTTTTATGAAATTTGGTACGTATGTGTATTAAGCCATAACTCCAGAACATTTTTTCACTTTTTTCACATTTTGTTTTATTTTTAAGTGTAAAACAATTTAAAAACTGGAATTTTCTCAAAAACGTCTTTAAGGATTTTGATTACATTTTCAGGCAAGATGTGAATAATAATTTAAAATATTTTAGTAAACCACATGTGTCTAACTTGAGTAGTTTTTTTAGTTATGACAAAAAACATATTTGGGAATAAAACTAGTAATTTTCAAAGTTTTTGATTTTATAGTCTTTAATATGGGGGAAAGTTTGTTCCAATTTTGTGAAACCATTTAGTTTATGTCTGCTCTTATAAACTTTAGGAAAGACGACTTTAAAGGATTATGGTGTAGAATTATTATAAATATCACCATAAAGGGATTCATTGTTACTACACCGTAGTAGTCCATTACGTCGACCACCATTGTTGCAGTAACTAATTAATCGTATTCAATGTAGATAACGTCTACTTATTAAGGTGCATATACAGCGTCAGTAGAACAAGTACGTCACAATATAAGTTAAGGAAAGGTTATGTGGTTTTGGGGTATCGATTCCTACTTTATAAAATGTGGCTTAGACTTTTTTTTTGTTATTGTCAGGTGAATGAAAATAGTTACTGTATTATAAAACTAATTGTAACTTTAAAGGCACGACAATATTGTTATACAACTCTTACAATTCACTCATATAAATCTTACCATTCACATTCGACTTAAAATACCCACAAAGTTGTCGGCATCTCAAATCTAAGAATAAGAATGAGTGACAGAGTAATACTGACATGTAACTCTAATAAGATCACCAACTTCATTCATTATTAAGACGCCGATCGTCAAGATATAGGCGAATATAACGGCTGAACGAGTGTAGTCATTGTTACTAACTAAGGTCGACTGTTTCTCAGAATGAGCTATTTATTAATAGCCCAATAGCCAGTGAAACTAAGCGAGCTACAGCTCTACGTGTAATCCGAAACACATAGTATTTGTATAATATTGAGCTAATTATCGAGTCTGATACTCAGTTCTCTCCCCTACACAGTATAAGCAAATTGATTACCATCCAACATGGAGAAACCAGACTTCTCTAGTAGTGTCCACGTCGATGGAAACCATTGACCGAACGCCATGTCGGTATTAACAGGGCCGAGCATAAAACCTATCATGAATCATTAATGTTGCAGACTTCATTAAAACATACTTATCTTGTTAAAGTATATTAGGTAAAGTTCGAAATATTGCATCTGTAGTCATCCAAACTACATGAAAAGTGTTTATAGTAATACTCCATTAGAGGCCGTATTCCAGCACAGTTCTGCGAGGTGAATACAAAAGCCGAAGTGGAGAGAGTGAGGGTGAATATCCCCACGTCACGAGCTAGCCAACAATACAACAGCCGAAATGGAGAGAGTGAGGGTGAATATCACCACGTCAAGAACTAGCCACAAAATACAACAGCCGAAATGGAGAGAGTGAGGGTGAATATCACCACGTCACGAGCTAGCCAACAATACAACAGCCCCAGTGGAGAGAGAGTCAGGGTGAATATCGCCACTGTCACGAGCTAGCCAACAATATACAACAGCCGAAATGAAGAGAGTCAGGGTCAATATCCCCACGTCACGAGCTAGCCAACAATACAACAGCCGAAATGGAGAGAGTGAGGGAGAATATCCCCACGTCACGAGCTAGCCAACAATACAACAGCCGAAATGGAGAGTCAGGGTCAATATCACCACGTCACGAGCTAGCCAACAATACAACAGCCCCAGTGGAGAGAGTCAATGTGAATATCACCACCGTCACGAACTAGCCAACAATACAACAGCCGAAATGGAGAGAGTGAGGGTGAATATCACCACGTCACGAGCTAGCCAACAATACAACAGCCGAAATGGAGAGAGTGAGGGTGAATATCACCACGTCACGAACTAGCCAACAATACAACAGCCGAAATTGAGAGAGTGAGGTTGAATATCACCACGTCAAGAGCTAGCCAACAATTCAACAGCCCCAGTGGAGAGAGTCAGGGTGAATATCCCCTCGTCACGAGCTAGCCAACAATTCAACAGCCCCAGTGGAGAGAGTCAGGGTGAATATCCCCTCGTCACGAGCTAGCCAACAATACAATCGATACAGATCATTGTCGATCATTAGATTCATTGAGAAAGGCTTCGTCATTCCGCCTTGAGGTACCGTCGTTCTGATTGCCTTCCCTTTGCTCAGTACCATGGGCGGGCTACTTGGTCAAAGATAAGTAGGTACTTGAACTTAAAAGTAATTTTTTCTAAAAGATTTTATCAATATTAGTAAGTTAAGTGTAGTTACTCACTTATGTAAACAATAATAGAGTTAGTTTTCACCCGAATATTTTTGTTATAAACAAACAATATTTTTGTAAAATGTAATTAAACAAACTTTTTATAAATAATGTGTTTATATATTTACTTATCTATTAAAATAAAGTGTGTTAACCTTCTGTGTATGAAGTCGTGAAAATGTTTATGAAACCCGATTTAAATCATATTACAACAACACTTTTTGTCTGTGAATGACATAATGGTCTAAATGTAAACCAATTGTTTGATTAGGTAAAAAACATATACTTAATATCATACATGCCTATCTCGAAAATTTTAGTAATTTTTCACTGGAGAAGACAGGAACAATTTGTAATTGTTTTATGAAGTCATGGTGTTTGTCAGAAATATTTTAAATCAAAACAATAATTACACAAAACAACCTCTTTACAACAATTATATTATCTATTTAAATTTGTAACAGATCTAACACGGTTTACAAGAGCCATTCTACGAAGTTTGGAGAAACGTTTAGTGTATAAAAAAGCTTAACTTTAGTTAAGTTTCAAATTGTATAATAAGACTAGCCTAACTTAAATATTACAACAAAAAAAAAAAGAAAAAAACCATTTGAGACAGAACCATTAATAAATTGAGTAAATAAATATAAAAACGAGTGCAGCACTTTTGTTTTAAATTAAAAGATTTCTTTTTTTACATTTATTATTTACAGGAAATTCCCTAAATAATTTGAGATGTTATATATGTTCTGAACTTAATTACTAAAACGTAGTGACTTTAGTCTAAATACATATTTTATGTTTATTAAACTACAATATTTCTCAGAACCGATACATATGAACTAAATTCGCTATCGCCTGCAAGTTTCCAAGATAACTCTGGCATCTCGTGCATACATGTATTGTACGTATAACAAACTGTAAAATATCACATTATCTAGCCTTGTTTTGTTGGTAGTTGGTATACAGCTGATATATTTTAAAATAAGAGATTTAATTAAATCAAATTAACGTTTAATTCATTAGTTTCAAAAGGAACGTTACTTTAACGCGTATAAATTTTGTTTAAAATACGGTATTGCTCAACAGAAAGTTTATTGGAAGGAAAATGTGAAAAGGTTTCGATCCTTAGCGGATTGAACTGGAAATTTTCAAAAAATTAGACTGCCTTAATACATCGTATAAGAAAAGTCAAAAAGAGTACACATTCATCCCAGTTAGGTTAAAAGCCAGCCAAAAAATAATGAAATATTTTACAAGCCTAAGGGACTTGGACATTTAAAAACGCAGTCTTGTTCCCTTATCAGCATTCTCCTCATATCTGTACAGGAAGTATGGAGGACTGTCTACACACCAGAGTGATGGCGGTTGTTTAATACTCTATGTGCGCCTACACATATTTCCGGTGGTCCCGGATATCCACGCGTATCAAGTAGTCACCAATCGCCTTCCACAATTTTAGTGTTTGTGTGGAAATTGCCATTGTTTTCCTCCTGACGTAGTAGTTTTCAGGAACCATGCTATCAGCTGAAATACCTTACTAACAGTCTAGTTCCAAATGTCAGGTTTAGCACGAAATAAAATGCACGTACGAGAACGTACTGAACACCTAAGACTACGTAGTCTGAGAGAGTTAGAACTACTTAAACGTTAATGAACATGTAGAATAAATACGAAGGAATGCTGATATTAAGGCATAAGACAGTAAGATGTAACTTTTATGTAAACTAGTTAATATATATTTCGTTTAAAAAAGGGAAATCACATCAATTTAAAAGTTTAATACTAAGAAAAAACGATCCAAGTAAGAGACAGTAAAATTAGATGAAAGATGGGAGATTTAGAAAAAAAACAGAGAAGGAAGTGTCAAAAGAAGGCATTTGAAGTGGAAATCAGTGTGTGGTTAATTGCATATAATATTTAGAAGCCTACTGTTTGATAAGAGAACACGCGAGGATAAGACTCACGTCCCTCTTAAAAGGCGGTCCTCCTACCCCACCTACCCATCATCACACAAATACATTGTCAACTATAAAAACTATTAATGCTATTTATTACTATAATGAGTATTCTCTTTTGGTTGCAACAGGAACATTTGTATTACTGCACGAGAAAATGATTGAGGTCGCTTATATAATTTATAAACGTATTACATAATAATTATGATTAGCATTGATATGGAGACTAATCACTATCAAACGATTTGATTTTTATCAAAGTCTGTATAAAGAGAAATAAATTTGATGCAACTATGTTACTGTACTTTCAAAAAATACTGTTCCACTCTAGACAGCGACGCCAGAATAACCTTAGATATATGTATATCAACCCTTAAATTATTATTCAAATAACTAATAAGTTTACATTTTTAATAAAGATCAATAACCTTCTCAGTATTATAAAATCATTATTTATATTCCAACAGCTGTTAAAATGTCATAAACATCATAATTAACATTTGAACAGCTGTTACTTTTTGACTAATTTAAATCTCTCCATATTATTCTTGTGGCCTAGAAAAGTACTTTGAGAGCTTCCTGTGCCCTTCAGGGTTAAAATATTGAATAATTAAGACTTAATTGCACAAATAGAGGGAAAATGTTTAACACCTAAAGTTAAAAACTTGTCAAGAAATATGAGGAGGGGGAATTACGTTAACAACAAACTGCTTCACGTATTTTATTTACAGTATATAAATATAGTTTAAACTATCGAACATGATGCTCTTATATCAGTAAATCTACCGGTATTAGTCAATTAAATGCGTTTAAACAAACAGATCTGCAGATAAATCTATTGACTTGGTATATAATAACAATAAGAGTTCCGTTATCACTGAATGTAGTTATCATTCTGATAACTATTCGCTGTGATCTGAAAATAGTTGATGCGTCGGTTCATGACGACATTGATAAGAGTGGTTGTGTGAAATTGAAAGATAAACAAACCGTGAAATTCCAAATAACTTGAAATACGGACTACAAGGTACCGGATATTATCGTTGATAAGATAGTCGACGTTTCACTACCAACATAGATAACCACAGTGTCAGTGTATTGATCATATAGGTTACATAAACAGTATAGGGAAACCCTCCAAAGGTAACGGGGCTTTAGGGTGATTGTGTTTGTCTGTCTTTAGAAAACTTCTCAAAAGCTAGCCCATTACACATAACCCGTTCCTGAATAAATTTGAAGTTGTTTCTTATAAAAATATAACAAGAATTACTAAAACTCATGGTGTTTCAAAGGTCTTGAACATAAACCAATAAATGAGCATAATGAAGAAATATTGTCGTATACATGTTAACAAAGTAAGGTTAGGCTGTAATTTGCTTGTTATTCAAAAGCACATAAACGCTGGATATAGGCCTACTATTTTCTTGATCGGGAATAATGATATTTTTTAAAATCACTTTTAAAGATTTCCATTAAAAGTCATGTGAGCAATTGTTTTAAGCCCCAATCAATGTACACTTTATTAAGTGGAGTAATAATTAACCACTGTAGAACAGTTTAACATTTTTATGTTAGCAAAATTATTCTTTATTACATTCTTGCTCTCTACTTTCTTAGCTCCTTTGAAATTGGAATGTTCTTACAGAACCAAAAAGTTAGTTTTGATTATTTTAATTGAATTCACTACTAACACACTTATTTTAATTTAAATTACTGTGTAATGACTATTGATTGATTTTTAAATTATTGTAGAATTATCTGACTGGCTAATTTATTAGTAAACTTTTATAACAAAATGGACTAAAAAAGATACTAATAATGCTTTGTGTGGCAATTAGGGTGCACCGGTGCGCTGAAAGATTTTGTATGGGCTACGATTTTAAGAAATTTATTTTGGTTCCTAAAGGTTCGTAATATGGGTGATTATTTAAAACTTATTGTATTTATTTAGTTTAGTAATAAATAAATATTGTATGGCCTGTATTTTATAGCCTTCTTATTTATTTAATTTCATTTTATAACAGGAGCAAATAAATTATAAAATAGAGCTAGAATGCAAAGATATATATATATTTTAATTTCCGGAATTATTTTATGTATCAATAAATAATACAATAAAGACAAATAATTAGTTTTCCTGTTTTTAGAGGCATCCACTGAGCAATATTTACTTTCTTTATAATTTGTTCTTAATAAAACTTGTATAAATTAAATAAATGGCCTCACGCACATGTTATACCATCAACAGTAAATTTGTCATTATAATAGTTAGTTTATGTGTACATGAGTGGTGGGCGGGGCACTCACCGTTCTTCTCATCGTATCCCCAGCTCATGATTGTTTACAGTGTTCGCGACCTTGGCGGAAAGGACCGGCGAGAGTTGGACTACTGTCGCGTACTGTAACTACGATTACGGCTGCAGGTCTTCGTGCTTTTAACGTGCCGGGTACTCCGCGTCGGTTGGCGGGATGGAGTGGGGAGTCCGTCACGTGATTATTCTTCTCCCACTTCACACTGTGTGTACTGAATGTTGTATTGTTAAAATTTTATGGAAACAGTTCAATGAGCAACAACTTAAACATAGTTTGGACATAGTTAAACATAGTTAACTGTGTAGAGTTACATTTAACACATTCATTACACAACCATTAATATAATAACTCAACTATCAAATCAATGTCGTCTGTCAATCAGTGTCTCGGCGTCTCGCCACTACGTCGGCGCTAGACACGCAGTGTTGCAGGCGAAAATATATAGGCCTACCAATTACCAACCGACGACTCGGAAATTCTCCTTTCTACAAACTCAGACTACACATCCGAATATTATATATACTGTAATATTATTAAGACGGTAACAATTACTAATGTTATTTTCATGACGGTAAATCAAATATTTTATTAACATTTTATTCTAAGCGTGTAGGTACATTTTTTGCTTTTTTCCGTTTGGGGGGGGCGATCGCCCCCATCGCCCCTCCCTTAAATCCGTGCCTGCTGATAATTCACTATGCGGTCTCTGATAAAAGACGCCACTGACAACTGTAATGGAATTGCGCTTGTAAACACAAATGACAGCTCAACAATACATTTTTGTGAATGCTCCTTACATAGAGATAGAATATCATATTGTTGAAGAGCTATTGCCTTTAATACAATTTAAATCCAACAAAACCGGATAAAGTGTAGATAATTTTTAGTTCAACGACTGTCACTGACGTCATAATTGCCAATACTTAAATCAAGAAATAATTTGTTTTGTTCATAGTTTGTATACCAGCTAATTTGTTTTTAAACAAGCAAAGCAAGACTCCAGTGGCATAGTCAAGAATAACTATATAAAAGGTATATATTATAATAATTTACTTAGAATTTATAAATTTGATAAAAAAACATTAATTATTTCCATGTTTGTATCGTACCAAAACATGAGTTCGTTTACAAATGAGAATATATATTTGAAATTATTATAATAGGCATTATATGAAAACTGCAATAAAATCCATCACCGACAAAAATGCTAGTGGAAGCAGACATTTCATAACTAATTTTGGTGGCACTGACTGCACACCTGATTTTCGTGCCACGTGGACTTGACGTTTATGTTTCCATGCAACGTCAGCTGTTACAGTCATCACAACACAAGTGCTGCGTAGGTTAGTTCAGTTCCTTTCAAAATCAGTATTTTTAGGTTATAGAGTCTGATAGTGGCATATGTTGTTGAATAAGAGGAATAGGTCCAGTCTGTGAATATCGTGATTGTGTCTTGAAGTTTGCATTGCATACACAATGGGTTCTACAAATACGAGTGCTTTATTAGATAAAATAAAACAATTAGAACAGGAGTTGGCAATAGCAAATGAAAAACTGGAACAGTGTCAAAATAAAGTACCAGTTCGACATAAAATAAAAGAAATGTTATCTGAAGTTGTAGATTCAAACCCTTACAGGTAAACACGTGTTTTATGTACAATACTAGCTTTAATTCAGATATAAAAAATAATATCAGGGTATTTATCTAGTTCATCACAAAACATAGGCATATGGATTAGTGTTGCCCAAATTTGAAGATGATATTTATGTACAAAACGATGACAGACTACCGCTGAAGGTTTGGTTAAACAATCTTCAATCATGCAATTATTATAGCAACCACTACAACCTAACTTTTACCATATATTTGTGGGTAAGTTTGAGGTCATCAACAATGTATATATTTGGGTTGTCAGGCTGGTTAAGAACAATGTATGTGGGTGATAAATTTATCGGTTCAAAATGTAAGTAGGCCAACCAATTTTCATTCTTGGGTAATTTTTGATATTTACTTTGTACTTAGTAAATTTTTAATATTTCTAGTGTTTATTTGTATCTGATCTAAATTATAAATTAAATCAACAGGAAACTCTAAATTCGAAGACGAAAAGTATCTAGCATAACATAGCTGGAGTAAGAAGTAGTACCTCTAGGGATGCATGGACTAGCTTTGCAGTATCAAAGCTATACAATCCTGCTGATGTTGAACTGCCATTGAACTTTCAATTATTATAGTCAAAGTCCAGAACTATGGGCATCACACCATAAATATGTATGCAAATTTGTATTTTGTTATTAGTGCTTGGTTGTTATTTAAAACTGTACATAACCTATACATGAAAAAGCCTATAATAATACTCTAGGCTCAAAGTAGGTAATTAGATAAGGTCTACAGTTACTAAGTCCTACAATATTAGAATCGCTTATTTAAACTCTGTGTAAGACTCTCAATTATGTACTACCTATAACAGGCCATATGAAATTTTTAAAGAAAAGGAATATTTATCATATTAATCTAATACTGTATGTTTGGGAACTATTACTGTATGTTTGCGAACTATGTGCAAATTATATGAGGAAGTAGTAAATCATTGGGTTTAACAAGATACCATATGACACTCACATAATATAGACTCAACATAACAAAGAACAATATCACTTTGAGCAGAATATTCTACTGAGGTGCGATTATTGGTCAAACTGTTGTCACACCAGCTACCTAGCTTATTGAGCGAATGGATGAGTCGAAAGACGCAAAGATTGTTGTGGATCTCAACATGTAAGCTCAGGACAGTCAAGAATAGGCCAACTATTGAGAAGGCCTACCCTCCAGAGTAAAATTGCAATTAGGTCCTTATTTTATGTCTCCTAGTGCCAAGTGTGAATATTGATTGAAATTTAGTTTTTCATGAACATATTGTATAAAAACATATGGTTTTTAGGGCATTTTGAGTTTGTCCTAATTTTTTTTTATATAAGTGGTTTTAAATAAGTTGTTTTTAAAATGTTAATTTTTGTCAAACAAGATCCATTTGTTTCAAAATTTGAAAACATGAAGACAATTATTATACTTAATCACTTATAAGCACAGTGATAAGTGAACTTGTGCTAGGTAATTAAGATCAGTCATTTTAGCCCTGTACAGATAGATGATTACAGTAATTATTAATTAGGCTACATGTTTCAGTTGATCTGACCAACATGAATTTTTTTTTTATTTCATAAAAAATGAAAAATATCCAAATATATACATTGTTCTATATTTTCTTGTTCAGAAGATAATAGAGATTACTATTCATTTATTAATTTTTGAGTATATATTTTTATGTACTTACTGTACATGTAGATGTATATAAAAAAAAAACAAAATCAGAAAAAGAGACTATAGTTTGAAAATATACAAAAAATGTTAAATATTAAAATCTGAGATAGCCAATTTTTGTCAAATTTGATCTAGTTTCAGAAAACCTAAACTTCCCGCAAAAATATAAAATAAGTAAAAAGTTGTGGTCAAAATAGTAAACAAGTACCGTATGCAAAGTAAAAATGACACTAACCTGAAAGAAACAGGTGCTTCTTTCACTCAAGTTATGTACACTCAGCATAGAATCTCTAGTTTGTGCTAATATACAAGTCTCGGTGATTGGGCAATGTTTTAGTACTATAAAATTTAAATATTGCGTGAATGTTTAAAACTCGAATTTTTGAGCATTGCCACTAATAGACTAGCTAAAAACTTGAAAATTCGAGTTTTGCCACTAGAAGGGTTAATAAACATAATGGAGATGCAAGACATGAAAATGGATCACTCAATCTGAAACTCGTCGTCCAGTTATTTCAACTTGGATCGATCAACTGAAACATATAATTAATAGTGTTAGGTCAATTGTGCTTATTATGTGGATTGAAAGCCTAATCAATGCATACACATCTATAAGAAATGGAAGGAATAGGGAATCTACTGTTATGTTTTGAAAGATGTGGCTTTGCAGATTGTTAAGTCCTCACTTCGCTTCTTAGTCACTGGAAAATTTCCCCTTAAGTTACTCCATCTCTCCCATAAAAAGAGCGACAAACCCAATTCAATACAACCAACAAGGACAGTCAGATCATTGACTGATTTGGAAAACTTAGTTATTCTTAAGATTGTTAATGTATAGACTGTTTTATAGTTTAATATAAGTATTGTGTGTCCTTAAACTGAAATGTTCTGTTAATTTCAGTCGATTGATGGCTTTAAAACGAATGGGAATTGTTGAAAATTATGAAAAAATCAGGGATTTCACAGTAGCAGTTGTCGGAGTTGGAGGTGTGGGTAGTGTAACAGCAGAGATGCTCACTCGCTGTGGGATTGGCAAGGTATTTAAAAATAAATATACTTATAAGCGGAGTAGAGTTTATAATGTTGCAGATGTTTCAATTGCTGGAAATCATTGTGAATGGAGAAGTAAACTTTAAGTACGGTTTAATATCAGGTATTTAACACTAAAGATTTCACACGAAGATGTAGTTTGTTGCCAATTATGTTTAGATTTGTAATTGGTCAGAGGAGTGCGACGTTGGATATGCAGATATGTGTTGCTAATCATTGAACACTGATCAGTTTATACCAGCCAAATGTGTTTCAAGCTCTGATCTCAGAACATTGTTGGCTAACAATAGACAATAATCTTTATTCTAATATTCATCCAAAAACATCTTTGTTGCCGGCAATTTATAAGTTAGGTATTATAAATCAATAAAGTAGTAAAAAGATCTTCATGGACATGTGTTACCCCAGATGAAATCGTTTGTGCTGTAGACGGTTTTAGCCAGGAATCAGTTTTGCAATCTTCTCCTCAAGATCTGTGTATTGCCCTAATTGATTTTGTGTGGTAGTAGATGTTACATTTAGTGCCTCAGTAGGAAGGTTTTCTGGCAAACGGATTTATTCTGTGTGCTGGAAGGCCGAAATCACTGGCATGTCTGTGGTACAGTTACGGTTATTAACACACCTGGATTACTCATGGATCACAGCATGTTGGATGACAGGAATGGTACAATGAATATTGACCAACCCATCTACCTATACACGTACGGTTGTATTTCCATTGAGTCTCCACAGCCTTGGGTTAAACCTAAAATCAGTTATACATCTGCCTGTTTTTTCTGTAGTATGAGTTACATTTGGATGAGGCTCCCCTCAGTGAGGAATCCCATACCAAATGTGTGTCTTGACAAAACAAAGTAAACAGACTGTGTTGCCTGACCGGTGCTGATTAATTTAATTCCTTTTAGAGCAAAAAGCATGATGATTCTATATGGCCGTTATATACTGCGATGGAGACCCTCCCACCCACTCATATACTGTGGTGATGACCCTCCCATCTATATATTCCACATACTGTAGTGAATGACCCTTCCTTTAATACTGTAGTTTATTTAAGCAATCCATAAATATGCTTAAATAAACTGTTAAGTTTACTGAATCCCTCTCCTTTACAATAATAATTTTGTGTATACTTTGTTTTAAGACACATTTAAAGCTGTTGTTCTAAATCAACTTCTGCTATTGGTGACTAGACCAAGATTAAGGCCAGAAAATTATTTCTTAAATATTGATAAAATTATACACTTAACACATACACTGCGGGTGACATATCTACAGCATGGCAGTCACCACACGTAGGCTGATGACGTATGAATCAATCATTCAGTAGTGGCAGCCATTTCGTGCCATTGTGATGTCAGCATTGCACAGTTAGCGTGGTCAGTACATTGTAAACAACATTGCGTTCGGGTTTTCTTCGGGGTGGCGTTTTTTCTTTTTATTTATTTATTTTTAATGCCTCTGTATAGTATATGATGTATATAATGTCTATGTTTCTAGTCTAAATATTTAGGTTATTTATATTGGTTGTAACATGGCTAGCCTCGGAGGAATTCTTTTTAAACAGAATATGAGTATTACTAAATAAGATGACAGTAGGTTTACAGTTTGAAGACATAATGGGAAATTCAGGTTTGTTTATTACGGATTCTGATGATAAACGTTGATGATAAAATGTGATAACGTTGAATAACAGTTCTTGGTTACAGATATGTTACAAATATTGATTGCAATCAACATTACATAACACTGATAGAACAAAAACTGCTGTTGTATTTTTATATCAATATTTATGACAGTTCATCTACCATTTTATTAATGCGTCTATTTTGTAAGAAATAACCACAACATCGCATTGATCATAAGTTTTATTAAAAATTATTCAGCCTGGTGTCTTAATGAAAGTTCCAATTAGTGGATATTTTATATAATACAATTCTTATGGTTTCAGTTACAGCTTATATATGAATTCTATTACAGCTTATATTATTTGACTACGATAAAGTGGAAATGGCCAACATGAACCGCCTGTTCTTCCAACCGCACCAGTCAGGCATTTCTAAAGTGAAGGCAGCTCAGCAAACTCTGAGCCTGATCAATCCTGATGTGACCATCGAGTGTTACGATTATAACATCACCACCGTTACCAACTTCGCAGATTTTATGGAGCGTATTAGGTATACACTCTGATTTGATCAGTTTCTGAAAGCTTTGTGTGATTATTACTTATTTTTTACACTTTTACTTATATGATGAACGTAATACCTAATATTGATCTAAAAACATGATTATTTTAATTATCCTTTTAGAACAATAAAGCTAGACCAATCATTCATTTAACCTTGAGTTTGTGTTGTTGCCACGGTTCTTATGCTTATGTCACTAGAAACACTTAAAATTGTTCTTTTTCAGATAAAATATAATTTTTCCTTCCTCCAAAACTCTGGAGAGAACTTCATACAACTTGGTATTTGCTAAGCATAATTATTCTTCTCATATTTGATTCTTGGCTTTGAATTTTAAAATATTTTGTTTGGGAAGTAAATAGCTTAAGTTGTATGAAGTTAAAACCCCTGTAATTGTTCAAAATTCCCTCCCCATTTAGAAAATGTTAAATGACTTTTTTAGTATCTCGTAAACCAAACTATTTGTTGTATTAATGTCATAATTGTAGAATTCTGATCCTAGAATTACTTTAATAATCAGCTTCCCTGGATTTTGTAACTTTTGAAACGTTTTTTTAGATCCTTGTGAAAATTGAGCCTAGCCATCTGGTAAATGTATGCAAAATCAAATTGATCTTCATTGCAGTGACATTGAAAAAAGTATAGCACTCGTCAATTATGAATTTATTTAGATTTTGGTTATCACATCTTAATACAACCTCATTCAGACATACAAATCTATTTTGCATTCACACTCCATTCCTTGAACCAATTTTCGCTCTTCCAACTTCGGTGTCAGTCTTCTAAATGAACGTTCTCCCAGTTGTATGTCATAAACTTGGTGACATTATAAAATGCCTGTGATGCTAATAATCCGTTTAAACCAGTTAGTAAATACTTTTGGATTAACATTGGTTATGAAAACTCATAACCAATGCCAATGAAAACTCAACTCATTGGTTCAGTTGCCTTGTTCGATACCTAGAAGCATCGGTTCACTCTTGCTTTTAGTATCTTGAGCGTTGGGGCGTATTTTAACAAGTTTAGCAGTTTGTTTATGAAATAAATATCAACTTGTGAGGGCTGGTTTTCGTAAATGAGTGTTCTGTTAATTCCCGTTTGTTAGTTATTTCTGTATCTTATCTCCTGCGTACCTATACTTGAATTGGCTATTACGAGATACTAATAGTTATGTTCAAGTGATAGATTTCAAAGTTCTGACTCAAATCTCAGGTATGTTATACTATTTCAGAATTTGTTTAATTAAATTATCAATTTAATCATATATCATTTTTTTTAAGTTACGAAGGAATTTACATATGAAGAATCTCTTTTTCTACTAAACTTGCTGTACATAGTCTCTCTCTCCTTTCACGCCTCCTGCCAGCGTAGCCTTGATCAACACTTTGATCGGTCATAACACCAACTGCGCATGAAACTATTGTTGTTCATATAAATATGGATCATTTCCCAAATACTTAAATGAATATAAATGTCCATATGTTAATAAAATGTGTTTATGTCAATATGTAATTTTTTTCCTCTTTTTTAACGATGAAAGATTATTTTGAAAACTTTGATACAATTATTTGTACGATATTTAACAACATTGAATTGTATTATTTGGTGGTCGAAATTGTGATCACTGTCCCCCACTCTACTGTCTAAATTGTGATCACTGTCCCCCACTCTACTGTCTAAACTGTGATCACTGTCCCCCACTCTACTGTCTAAATTGTGATCACTGTCCCCCACTCTACTGTCTAAACTGTGATCACTGTCCCCCACCCTACTGTCTAAATTGTGATCACTGTCCCCCACTCTACTGTCTAAACTGTGATCACTGTCCCCCACTCTACTGTCTAAATTGTGATCACTGTCCTCCACTCTACTGTCTAAATTGTGATCACTGTCCCCCACTCTACTGTCTAAAAGCATGTTCAAAGAAATTCAATAATCTATTTATTCCCTTATTACTGTTATAAAAAGGAAAGTATGCAATGTACTAAATGTATATTTTGAAATGGAGAAACATATTCCCTTTTATGTTTTGAGCAATGAAATAGATTTTAACAAATCTAATGGTTGTTGTATCCAGTTCTTGGGAAAGTGGCATTAAGTTGATATGATATTGGGCAGACCAGTAAAGCAGGGTCTGCCAAAAGATCAACTGATGTTTGTAGTTTAATTATCGGGGAAACTGTGTTCATTGCTGGTATTGCAGTTACAATACCGTTAGTAATATTTTCGTTTCTGATCTGTTTTTTAAATCATTTTTTTTAATAAAAGTCTGTACAAGCTACATATATGGTAGATGACAAACTGTAAATTTAAGATTTTATTTTGGTGAATTTTAATTACTTTGTTATTTCTTTTGAATGTTCTTAAATAAAAAAATGTCGCTAAGTATCATAAATCCTGATATAAACCTTTAGGTCTTCTCCTAATTCATAAAATTTAAAATCAGCCTGCATCATACATCTGAATTTGTTCTTATCACTATTGATGGCCCAGCCTAACTGCGCTCACAGACTCGACGTACAAGCCGTTCTCACTACATACACTATTTTATTTTTTCATCCAAAGACTAATAAATATTTTACAATGTCTTTTTATTTTTTAGATGTTAAAAAATATACCAATTAATTAATTACTATATATTTTTAAAATGTCAAAACCATATGTTATTTGTTTATGTAATCGAGAGTATTTATGTGCTGTCTGACCGTGTTAAAAATGTGTGTGAGAAAATACATCGGATTGCATGTAACGTTGGACTTGTTTGGTTTAAATACAAACATATGGTAAATGAATTAGACAAAGCAATATTTATTGTTTACTCCACGACATTATCCTAATAATTTTAAATAGAGACTACGATTTTCAAGTTTGTGGTTAAAATGAATATTGTATTTAGTTAGTGTAATTTATTTTATTTACACTTTAATGTCCGTTATGTTTAATATGAATAAAGTTTATTTAGTGTACTTTATTTTATTTACTTTTTTATTTATATTTGTCTTCTTAAATGTAATCAAAATTAATATGACGAGGTTTTAAAGGTCATAAAGAAAACGTTTTATAAAGAAGAAGTTTATTTGTAAATTGAACTTATAACATTTCTTAAAAACTGAGGTTATTCATAATACAGCAAGTAATAATAATTAATTAATTGGTTTACCCACTAGGCCGGCCAATACCTGACATAAACATTTATTACATTAATAATCTTACCCTTACTGAAAAACAAACAGATCCAACCTTACAGGCAATCCAGTGTACTTTCCCACATGCATTCTTAACGCAGTCAGACAGTAAGCATATTAGCACTATTACAATATTACTATTAGTAAACAATGTTTATTAGAAATATATTCTAGGCTTAGTAACAAAATAAAGACAGATAATATTTACAAATAGAATTAATAAAAATTATTAATTACTGGTGACACTGATAACTAATGTTTTCAATCAGCTGATCAGTATAACATTTTCACAAAAGTACCCCCACTCTGTCCCACTTCTTTAGTCCCTCAAGGTCACACCTTTAGGCTGGCCCAACAGTATTTAGTAGTTAAAAAAATTATATATTGTAGTACAAATATTAGATCAGTTTCTACAAAAGTATTAGTACCGTACAAAATGTTACCTTTAAGCAAAAAATCATGCTTTTTAAGTTTGTACTGAAATAATATAAGTAATGCTACTACAACCATGTTATTTATTTTGCTGAACTCTCATGTTATATTTGATTTCAGCCATGGGAGTTTGACTGGGGGCCCTGTGGATCTAGTGCTTAGTTGTGTAGACAATTTTGAGGCCCGTATGGCGATCAACACAGCCTGCAATGAACTAAACCAACCATGGTTTGAATCAGGAGTTTCAGAAAATGCAGTTTCAGGACACATTCAGCTTATAGTTCCAGGGCAGTCAGCGTGTTTTGCTGTGAGTTTTACTCAAATATCAGTTACCTTCATATGAAAAAATCATTAATTTAATGTCAAGCATAGTAGTGATCAGAAATCCAGTAACATAACTTGAAAGAAGAAAGTGTTGGTAAAACATAAATAATCTCATACAAATTGTGTTGCTGCTGAAAAATCTAATGCTTAAAATATTTAAAGAAAAGCAAAAATCAGTGAAAAAAACATTAAAATCTGTTTTTTTACTTGCTGATTTCTGAAAGTGGCAGCAGCTAACTTCTAGCACTATAATTGGGCCAGATAGTAAGCAACCTGTGTGTTATATTTAGCATATATAGGGATTCCAGTGGCAGAGGGGAATCTCTCCACCACTGAGCTGCCTTGCTGCATGAGCTTGGCTAACTTCTGTCCAGTGTTCAACTTCCGCAACAGTGTTTAGTTAAAAGAAAAAACTGTAATGAACTGCACAAATTTGTTTAATTACTATTTATTGTTTACATTATTATTTATTGTATAATATAAATGATTAGTTGTTATTTGAATACTAAAAAATGATTTAATTGAATTGTTCTAAGCTTGATTCATTGGTATTAATCAAATCAACCAATGGTCACTGCTACTAATAACATAAAATGGGCAGGACTTGCTATTGTGCCGTCAGCACGCGGGCTACCGCTCTGGTTCCCATGACAATTTTTAAATAGAACTACACTGTAGGGGAAGAGAAGTTAGTTCTCTGTCTCACTTGCACCACTCCATGTATTTCACTCAAACCATCTCAGTGTGTTAACACGTTGAGTGCTGACGACCCGGTTCCGGGTCCCGCGTGGTCGAGCGCCGAGTGCGCGTGCCCCGGATCCGTGTCGCGCTGCAATGTTCTCTTATACTAGGCAGTGTGAGCTCAGCTCTTGTGGAGGGAGGACTGTATGTCGCCCGCTCCTTCAGTGCAACACGTGCTATATTTTGGTGTTCGTCGTTTCCGCCTAGCGATTTTTTGAGTTTTCTTATACACGTTATTGTTTTTATAGTATTTAGTGAGTAGTTGCTTATATTATATTTGTATATAGTTTATTTTTACTAGTATTTTATATAGCTTATTATCATTTAGTGAAGTAATAGTGTTAATTTAAATAAAAATGGCTGATCGTAATGAAAGTGATGATGACCTTGGAAGTGACCGGAAACAGGAACAAATATTATTGGATGGCGTTGTAAATATTGTAAATATATAACAATTAGTTTTTAGTGAAATATAAAGTGTTTGTGACATTGTTTGGGTGCATTTTGAAAATGTTGCCATACATTTGCCTTCTTGGCGCATCCCCAGGAGCTGACGACCCGGATCCGACCCATGGATTTTTACTGACAGGGAATGAACAATAAACCATCCCACCGACTTCCTGATCTCAAATTAGCATCTGAAAACACTAATGCTGAGTAGTTTTTTTGTTTTTAACTTTCAGATATAGACGTGGTATAGGTCTAACATGTATAGCAGTCAACGTGTTAAAAAAGTTGTTTTTTTTTTTCTTTTTTTTTTTTTGTTTAGTCACTAGCTAACTCCATGGTGTAGAGAAACTCAACCATATAATGAAAGATGGCTTTAATATCTTAAAAGCATTCCTTTGTACCTAAAATGTCCTTGGAACACACCAGATGTTCACTTCCAGATAAACAAAAAACCTAAGCCAAATCCTGGTTTATTATCGATCCTGACAATCCTATCTGTTAATGGACAAGTTACCTGATTCTAATCCTTGCAAAGAAAAATCTTGCAAAAAGTTCTATTCATCTCCCAGCCTTATCATTTACTAGCTATACCACCTTAACTAACAAGATACTTAAACCACAATCAATTGTGAATCAACCAACTTAATTTACCTACTTCCCTGCTCTAGGTAAACTATATTAATCTGCCAAGGCTCTGTTCAAATCAATATCATTTGAGTGAACAGTACCACTGAAATTGCCGATGTAATTTTTTGCAAGAGAAAACGAAACCTGGGTGGCTATCTACCAGCATGTCTTTGGTAAGATCATGCATGTCATTTTCTTATACATTCAATTCATATCTCCTCTCTTAAAATAAAAATTATTAACTGGGTTAATTTTGTTTGTAAGTGTGCTACTTTTATAAAACACGATATGTTGCATTCATGGGAAGTTAGGACATGTACAATAAGTATTGACTCACCCATGAACAGTGGTACTAGCCCACCCATACAGGAACAGTGGTATTGGTTCTAATATACGACGTGTGGCTGGATTAGTATTGTCATAGCCACAGAACGAATGCAATAAGGCTGGATATCGTACTCCCCCTCCACCCGCTGCGTGTAACAGCGTGTAAATATTAAATTTCTTTACAAACTTGGAAAATCTGCAGGTGAAACATTTGTAATGTTACAACAGTATACGGTGATGATTGTTTATTACCAACACGAGTGTTAGAAACTACCAAATTTATTCCTTTATAAATGTTCATAAGTGTTGTTGATATTGTCAATCTAAACTAATGTATGTAATTTGCTGTGTAGTGTGCACCACCTCTAATCGTTGCGTCAAACATTGACGAACGAACACTTAAGAAAGATGGAGTTTGTGCTGCCAGCTTACCAACAACCATGGGTGTAGTGGCAGGCTTCCTCGTTCAGAATACGCTCAAGTATGTTTCTCTCACCTAAAATTTAATTCTTTCTTAGACACACTATTTTGAATTTAATGTTACACTGTCTGATGTTTAATAAAAATATTCTTATGGACTACTTTAAAATGTTCAGGCATAGAAAACATAACTTACAAAGAAAACCCTATCTAGCATTATTTTAAAGATTATTGAATAATAAAAGAGAATAAGATAATTGCTACAGACGTGTGCTGAATCTTCGTTTTTAGGGTTCTAAACCAACCAGAAGCAAGCTTTTAATGGAGAACCATATTATGAAAAATTTGATCATCGAAAATAGTCTTGGTCCCATCATCTTTGGATGATTATGTTCCTAGTATACTGACTCTAGTCCACACAAATGAGGTATCATATTAAAGAATTTCTTCTCCCAACTCTCTATATGCCATTAGATTGTGGAAGAGACAACAAAATTAGGGCTGAGCATCCCAAAAAACAAAATTAATAATACTAAGCTAACACACCCAAGTGGTATATCAAATTAAAGGAGTTATTCTCTTGACTCCTAATATACTATCAGATTTTGAACAAAATAACTTTATAAACTCACTTATCCGAACAAAAAAACCATCAGTTAAACAAAATTTATTCTGTTTAATATACCTGAATCTTTGTATAAGGCAATGATTATAAGCCCCCACTACCTAAAAACCCAAGCAGTCCAAATATATTTGGGTAACTAATAATCTTTTTAAAATATTTTAGTGGGGGTCGAACTAAATGTATTATTCTTCCCAATCTTAAAATACTTTTAAGATTTTAGGAAAGTTAAAATACCATTACTTTAAAAACTATAATTCCAACTAAAACCAATGAGATGGGTATCACATAGAAGGTATTCTGCTTCTCAATTTAATTAATACCCCAAGATTTCATAGAAGTCAAAACATTTGTGCCCTTACTACCCCTAACTTAAGTCTCCACCCCAAGTATCCCAGTGAATCCGATGGATGAGATTTGAAAGTTGGCGATGTAATAGAAGATGAGTGAAGCTAGTCTTATATTATAAAAGTACATGACACCACTCATCAAAATAATTATTTACTTCCCATCATTCAACCATCATCATACTCATGTTTGAATTAAAATTCACAGTCTGAAAGGTTTAAAAAAGTTGACTTTTTACCTTTAAACATGTCAGTGGCCTTTAAAGATTGAGGCTGGAAATGGGACATGAATTGCATGTAAAATGGTTGTTCAAATTTTAAATTTAAATACATTATAAGGATCAGGAATTAAACTTTGACTTCTTTAATTTTTCTGTATCCCAAACTATTATTTCATAAAATAAAAACAGCTTAACTTTTGAAAAAGATTATTCCAAGCAGTTTAATTAGGCCACGTATCGTTTTAGTTTTTAGGATATAACATAAAAACTGTTGTTCGAATTCAATATCTGAAAAATGTTGAGGGCGAGAAATGAAGTTAACTTTGACTTTTTTTCTCTCAACCAAGCTTACTTTTAATAATACAGCTTTATTTTTTAAAAAGGTTGTGCTAATTACAATTTTCCCTGTCCAGAAATCAGTGTTTCATCTATAATTTATTTACAAAATTACTAATTAAATTATGTTTATATTTCTTAGGTTAATTTAGGATTTCACAATTAATTAATTATAAAACGCACACAATTAATTAGTGTGTGTTTTGAATAAATTAAACTAAACTTAAAAGGTACTTACAGAAGGTTTTTAAGTATTGTGAATTAGGTATTTAACTGAAAACATAATAAAAGTATATTTTTGTAAATATTCATCATGTAAATTTTTAAAGTAATCAATAATTTCAAATTTTCAGGAAGCTTTTGAATTTTGGAGAAGTATCGTGGTATTTGGGCTACAGTGCCTTGACTGATTTCTTCCCACGAATGAAGCTCAAGCCCAACCCTGGATGTGATGACAGTTATTGCCGAACCCGCCAAGCCAATCGACCACCGTCTCCCAAAACTGTGACTTCTGCTGCAGCTGTCAATTTGGATAAACCAGTTGTTCATGAAGAGAATGAGTGGGGTAAGACTTTTGAAGTGATCAATGAATTTACAATGACATAAAGTAAGATGACTTTTCATGTTTAAAACTACTCTCACTGATGGCATCCTACTTCAAATTAATATTTTGAACATTTTAAGAGTTAATATTTTTCATTACCACTAATTATTATACAATAGTTGTTGGATATTACATAACTACTTAAATATGTACTCCCATGGCCATGGATACTCTAGGTGGTATTTGGTCTCACCAACAAGTTACCTCCAACTCTCCTTGTCTTCACACTTCATAGTATTTTTTCTGTCCTCCTAATTTGTTGGAATCCTTCTCCACCTGGTCCTTCCAGCGATTTTTAGGTCTACCTCGGGGTCTTCTTCCAGCTGGATTTTGCTTCCTAACTTATTTAATTAATCTCATCTTCCCTTCTTATCACATGGTCTGCCCACCTCAGTCTTCTCTTAAAATGTCTGGGGATTGGAACATATCTCTGATTTCTTTGTCGTGCCTAATTCTCCATTCATCTCCATCTCTAACAGGTCTAAATACTTTCTTCAAAATTTTATTTTCGAACGTAACCAATTTATTTCCTGCTTGTTTATCCATGTCTCCGCTCCATATAGAAGGACTGGCCTTATAATAGTGTTGTATTCTCTTAATTTTGTTTTGTGTGATAGTAATTTTTATTTTAGAACACTGTTTAATGCATATATGCTTCTTTTTGCCAAATTTATTCTATTCCTCCTAATTCATTAATCTTTGAGTTGCTATTGCTCCAAGGTATTTGAACTCTTCAACTTGCTTGAATTTTAGGTTAAATATTTCAAAATTCTCTACCATCGTTTTCTCGGGAAAAGTAAACTGATAAGCCAAAATAATTACATAACTACTACTATAAATTATTGTTTTACTAAGTTAACTTTTATTTTTATTACTAAAGGTTTATAAAAAAAAAGATATATTTTTGAAAATTTTTAGTGTTATAATAAATTAATGTGTGTTACTTAAATATTCCAGTTATTTTTTCATTAATTAATTAATTTTATAGCATCTTTGTTACAATATTTTATTGCAACTGTTTTCTAAGGAGTACATTGTAAAAAATAAAAATAAATGTTAATATAGACTATATTTTGTTGGCTGGAGAGCGTTTGTTGACTGTCTGCGGGCAAGGATATTTGGTGTTGTTGTTGACCCTGGGATGTTGTTCTCTGATCACTTGACTTACATTATTCAACGTGCCCTTGGCGGTTGTAAAGTTCTGTACAGATTAAGAAGTATACTGCCAGAAAATGACAAGCATCAGCTCGTGCAGTCTCTAGTTCTATTGTTGGTACATTATTGTTTTGGAAACAGCTCTCGAAGAAAAAACAGCAATTCGCTTTGTATTATCTTTGTGGCCACAGATCTTGTCATTGTTTTGAAATGATACAAAAATGTTTCCCAATGGATTCAGCTTGTAAGGTACTAATGAACTGCTTAATTTGTATAGTATTTATTTGAATGACTCCAGTAAGGAGGTCTGTTCTTCCAGTGCAGCACCCGCCATGATCAGCACTTACACTTGTGGAAGGTGCATCAGAGGAGTTTCTCCTACTTTGGCCCCATGATGTACATGTTGGCCCCTGTGAAGGCCCTTAAATCATTGCCGCATCCTAGGTTTAAAAAAACTCAAGTGCATTGTGAGCAATGAATTAAATAACTAGACTTGCTATGACTATAAATGTTTATATTGAAAGAGAAACTAGATTACTGGTAATAATATATTTAGTTTTAAGTATCAACTTAAGTAAGATTCATATATTATATGAAATGTTAGTATAGATTTTAAATACAAATGTCACTAAACATTGAAAAGCAAAATATGTTGAAATCCTAAAGTTGTTAACAAAAGGTCTGAAAAAACATAAAGCAAGATCTATTTAGATTTTTGTAAAATTTAATTTATAGTATGCCTTTTGCATCCTCAATTAAACAGCAACTTTTTAAAACAAGTATCTTATAGGAATCAGCTTGGTTGATGAGACACCGGCAGAAGAACTGGAGGAAGACGCAGGAGTAGAGCTGACTGAAGGTGTTAAAGTGGCATACACCTTGCCTCAGCCTACAGTTGGCGATAGTGCTGACACAGTTTCTGACACTCAGGCCAGTTTGGATGACCTTATGGCACAGATGAAAGCTATGTAGTGGTACGTTCTTACTGTTAAATCTAGATATTATGTAATAGTATCTCCCATAAATAAATGTAAAACTAGTCTTTTGTAAGTAACAAGGTTTTCCTTTTAAAATCAAAATAACATAGAAAATATAAATATTTAACTTTTTGTAGCATATTATTTCTTTTTATCTAGTTTCCAATAAAATTACTAATTTTATCGTAATAAGTATCTAAGTACTTAGTTTTGTGAAAAGAATGAAAAAAATTAAAAAATTCTCTATGTACGTTCTAACATTTAGATCTTATTAGGGGTAGTAAAAGGTTTTTGTTAACTAGTAAAAAAATGCTATCTTTATAGTTTAATTTTTGGTTATTATGTATGTAAATTAAAAAAAAAACACAAATGTCTAACAAACAAAAAAATATGTATATAAAACATATTTTACAGAGAGTTAAAATTATTTTAAATGTTTACAAAATATTAATGAACTGTTTTAGCTGAAAGAAAATATGAAATGCATCCAAATAATGTAAACAAGAATAAAATTGACAAAATATATTCAATTATTCATTAAATCCACAAATTAGGTTATATAATCCAACATAACAAATAGTATACAAATTTAAGTTTTTTTACACAGTATATTTTTTTATAACACATTTTGTGGAGATTCAAAAACAGTTTCAATATTTGAGGCACTCAATCCAATAATAATACGAGTGCATACATAATAACTTCCACTAAACCTTGTCACTAAAATTCCAATATATGCTTAATTTTGAATAAAACTCATTTTGTCAAACTTTAAGCGTTATTATGCTTTATTACTAAGTCCTAAAATACTACAGTATAATGTATCAAGACATAATATACTGAAAAGTGTATATTATTAAACACTTATTCGCTGAACATACATAAAAACAACTCCGAACAGCATTTTTCATCAGTGGCAAGGGATTAAAAAACAGCTATTGTAAAACACTGACTTGACGTGCAACTCCACCCTCTACATAAATAATAGCATTAGTTTCTATATCAGCCAACTCTGGACAGAAGGTTGTATTTCAATTGGAATTTTGGCGTAGATTTGTTGAAAATAATAATTTTGGTTGAGTTTAAAGCACCAAATTTGTACTTTGAAATTCCACTTGTATTTTATGTATTACAATAACTATACCACATTTTGAAGTACACAAGCTATTAATAAATATAAAAAATAGGTCCAGAATTGATTGATACCATTTTCAGCCTGATTAGAATGAGATAAATATATTTTCAGAGTAGCTAGATTCATTTGCATAGCACACATCTAGCATCGCTTGTACACAAATAATTAGGTTGCCATAATATTGACAATTGATACTCAATAAACATAAAATAAAAATGTTTGAAAGAATTGACAAATAACAAAAAAATAAAAATCATATTGTTGTTGTATAATTCTGTCCCTTCAATGATACTACTACTAGATCTTGTTTTGTTCAAGATATTTCTAAAAATAGTTCCAAATGTTGACAGGTCAAATTGCAGGTAATTTTCATTATCTGTCACCAAATCAATTTGATCTGACTGTATATGAGTGAAACCTCATTGTGTTTGTTCAATTTTTCATTATTACTGAGTTTGTGGTTATAAAAATATTTAGTAACATTTGTAGTCTTAAAACAGGTATAGAAGTGTTGACTGTAATTTATTAAATTACCAAGTTAAATATTTTTGGGCTGAAAATAACCGGTATAATTTGTTTCAATAATAATGATTGAGAATATTGTAGAATATTATATGATATTAAAATATGCAAAAAGTCAATGGCAGCTGAAACAAATATTCATTTGCAGTTTCTTGTTTATACAAACACATAAACCATTTTGCCGCATTGAACAATCAGGCATGTTTAATGTGTCCGATCAATTAATTTTACTGCAGTAATCTGGTTAACTATCGTTATAGTTGGTGAAGTAAAACATAATGACAAAAACAAATTTTTAACATAAATGATTTATTGCTTAAAAATTAATATAAAATATAATAATCATCAAGCACAACCATTTTAGTAATAATATTCATGAATAAAAGTCACAATATCTTTTTTTTATTTTAACAATAAAGAGTTATCAGACCCCCACACTTTAAAGATGACATTAATGAATGAAAATAACACAAAATGTCACTGCCTAAAAGGTGCAAGTCACTAGTCAAGTAAGTTTATTTATCTGAAAAAACTAGTTTCATCTTTGGATTGTGTTTTGTCACCTCAATGTACGTCCAATAGACAAATTATAATATAATCAAGGTAACAATTAACCACAAGTATCCTTTTTTGTTGGCAGTAGATACTACGATGTCTTCTTGTTCTCTTCACTGATCTTTTGATCATTGTCTGTAAACTTATCTCGGAATGTACGATTTCTTTTCAGGAAAACGCTTGGTCCTAGAGCTACTGTGGCGATCGCCCCCAGTTGCAGCAGAGTTTTAAAACTGAACACATCGTCAAGTGATTTCAGAGAAGTTAACATTCCTCCAGCCTGCACACAAATAAAATTATACGGCATCAAACCTGAAACAAATGTATTACATTATTATAATTTATTTCATAATAATTCAAGAAAAGTTGAAAAAACTGTCAAATGAATCAAAAGTATATTTTGATGTCAAATACATTTTAGCCCTGCTATACTTGAAGTAGAATTATTCATTTGTATTGCGAGATCTTAACCTTTTCCAAGCTTTTGGCAAATTGCACTAATGTGATATTTTTCCAATATAATATTTAGGTCTTTATTTTATAGGTCTAACCTTAGGTCTGTAAGTTTAAAGTATATGCCTGATTTATGCAAATGAATGAAAATGCAATGTAAAAACTTTCATATATTTGGACAGGGATCTTTAGACTTGAAATATGTAATGAAAATGAGAGTTTCATCTTCTGATGCTGTTGTTGATTTTTCATCACCTGTTATTATTTTTTAATGCATTTTGTAACTGTTCTGTATTATTTATTGTTTTAGTTTATGTTTTTTTAGTTCAGAAAACTACACCATAAGTTATAGATTATATTTGATAATGCAATTATTTTGTACCAACTTAAATATTTAATTGATTTGATAATTTACTATAAACACACACCCCAGACACGGCAGCATCTAAAACAGGTTTAAACCAGAAAACTTGTTATCCAGAGCATGGGAAGAGTAAAACTCATCTATGTTAGCTTGGATGATTATTTTCTTAGCTATATTTATTGGAACTAAATCAAAATGTGTATTTATAAATCTTAAAACCAATCATCCATGTTTTTGTTGTCAGATATTTTTATACTATTTTAATAAACTATGTTATTTTATTGAGAGAAAATGGAGGTTTAATTTTAACCTTAACAATTCATTGAATGGTTCTTTTTCTACTGTACTGGTTCCCCCTTACTCTGAATAATTTCTTCACACAGATCAATAGTCTATGAGGAATGCGCAGAGTAAGGTTAAGAAGGAGATTAGTCTCTCCTTTAAAAAAATCATTACATTTCAGTTCTAAATGTTGAATAATCATTAATCTCACCTACTAATACTGTCAAGAAGAACAGGTGAAGTGGTATTCCGACTATCGGTGACAGTAGATTAATTAGCCAGTTTGGTGTCATGGGAAACAGCCGTAGAAACAGTAAGTAGTACACCAGCTGGTCTGCATTGCTAGTCACCTAAAAATCATTGATTTGTTCATTGTATCAACAATGAAGCTTGATACACGGAGATCAATTGTAAATAACAAACATATTCTTGGTCTTTTAAGTCTAATGTGTAATGACATACAGTCATATATTCTAAGAGTTGCTTTTCTATTTCAGTGTAGATGATTTTGATGTTATTGAGTGTTCAGTGAATGTCTTATACTAATCAGAAAAAGTAGCTGATTTCAGCCACCTTCTTCTGTTCTTGAGTCAGCCTGAGTCAAGTCACTTAAGAGTAGATGATAGAGCCTCATGATATTCTACATTCTCCAATGAGTCAGTCTCATTTAATGAGCATGGCTATATTTGAAAATGGGATTGCAAAGCTTTTGAATTTTGATTATTTAATCCAACAATTTTCATAAGTAAAGACTTTTAAAACATTTTCATAGATTTTTAATTTTTTGTGACATTTCCATGTCTCTTTTTTTCTCCCTGCTGTACAACATTGCATTAAAATATTTTATACGGGGAATTTCAGAGATTAAAATATTAATCTTCTTGAATGGAAACAGAATAAGACTTTCCTTCAAAATAAATCTGTCCTATTTCTTTGAAATATTGAATCATTTAGCTCATTCCCAAAAAATTTTGAATATAAATTCACAATGCTTAATTCTTTTTACCTACCTCTACCACTAGCACTTTTAACTCAAAACTACATCATGAAAAATGCTTCAATATCTTTAAAAATTTTCCTTATACTAAAAATATCTCTTTAACAAACTTCTCACTGTCCAATAAGCCAAACCTTTTTCTAAATAAAGTTACCTAACCTTACAATCCTAAGGAATACAACTTATAATTCAACTCCTAATACGGGACAACCCTCTAGTACTGTAGATATTTAAAAAAATAACATAGTTACCAGGAAACTCAGGTTTTTTTTTATCTCTAGCCGCTTAAATTTTGTACAGATTACTTATACATATTTTCTGTAATATTAAAGCAATAAATATATTTTATTTATGTTATTAGTCTTTATACTTTTAGTGTGATTTTTTACAATCAATAGTTTTTAGCCCCAGTTAACTCAAATTACCAAGGCTCTACCTTAACACATTCACTGCTGATCACAAATTATGTCCTTTAGTATATTCTGAAACTAAATACATAATTTTGTAATACTACCTAATAAATAACAAAACTTAAACTAAAATCAAATACACCTCAAAAGTCACATAACCTCCAAACACAAATGTACTATACGTAAAACATCACACACACACAACAATAAACCAGTAATTGGCGGTTATCAGTTGTTTTAGTCCAGGATGCACAAGTGGGTCAACTTTATACACGAGTGCGTTTCCCGCAGTGAACATGTTAACCAAATAATTTTACTGATAGTTTATACTATACATTACAAGGTTTTCTTGCTACAGAAGAGAAACCAATCCAATTTAAACTGCCAAAGTATCTCTTATTGTTCAGTCAATAAAAAATGTTACATTAAATACTGACACTGTAAAGTAAAAATAAATAAAACACATACATAATAAAACAATAAACATAATATTATGAGTTAAAGCTTGGGAACTAAATACAAGGTATTATTTACAATTGTTTAGTATATTGGAGAGATAGGACATCAGCAAACTTACCTTAAAAGACAAGTTCACTAACACCAGAGTAGTAGTAACAAACACAAAATAAACACTATCTCACAAATTTTCAATACCACTGGCATTTTCTTCAGGTGAGTAGAGGGAGAGAGAGAGAGAGACACTGAAATGGCTTCCACTATTGCTGGGTAGGTGGCTGTGGTGGGGGTTGTACATTCATAGAGCAACACTCAGGTATATATGCAGAATTTCAATTAGTATATATATGAAGTTTGCTGATGGGGAAGGGGTTGAAGGGAAGTGGTCTATCTTATGTTCAGATTAGGTTGGTCACAAGATTTTGTTATCCATTGGTGTGCTAATTCCATCCTTCGGAGTTGGGAACTATTGGCATGGGAATGAAGGGATCTGATTACTTTAGTGGTGTAACACTGATCAAAATTTTGATTATGGAGAAGAGTATTGGACTTTGCAATCGTGTCTATGGCCATTCATGTGTTTTCCCTGGTAAGGCCGATATATTGGGCAGACAGTGCTGGCACTGGAGTTGATAAATTAGATTGGTGGAATCACACGAGTGGTTTCCAGGTATCTTGTAGGTTAAGGAGGTAGTGGAGCTGATAAAAGATGTGACTGGGAGATGAATAGGACAGGTTTTGCAAAATTTCTTGTTACAAGGATTAGAACCGGGTGGTTGCTGGTCTTTAGGACAGGTCAGGATGTTGAGATCAGGTAGCTTAGGAAGAACCAGGATTTGGGAGGTTTTTGTTTTGTCTGAAAGTCACAATATGAGGTTTTTCAAGGAAATCTTTGATGTGGGGGGAAGCTTTTAAGATGTTGAAGCCATCTTTCAGGATTTGGTTGAGTTTCTGTAGACCATGATGGTAATTAGTGACAAGGGGTAAGTATTGGGAACTGCTTCTGGTTTGGGGTTGGTTTTGGGACTGGGCTAAACGGATTTGGTTTTTAATAAGGTTGGTAGGGTAACCTCTCTTTTGGAATGCACTGACAAGTTGGTTGTTGTATTTATTTAGGTTTCTGGGAGAGGAAATGATACGGGTGGCTAGACTATAGGGTAGTGAGCGTTTAGTGTTGTTGGGGTGACAGCTGGTATAGTGAAGGTATTGTTGTTTATTGGTAGGTTTGATGTGAATATCAGTTTGAAGGATATCGTCCTTCAATCCAATTTCAACATCAAGGAAGACTATGCGTTCAGAAGAGGATTGCCAGATGAAAATCAGGGATGAAAAGTTTTGTAGGCTTTGAAGAAAGGTTTCAAGATTGGTTTCGGAGTCAGTTCATATCATGAAAATATCATCGATGAAACGGAGCCAGCAGAGGGGTTGGGCGGGTTGTTTTTGAAGGAAAGTCTTCTCCAATTTCCCCATGAACAGGTTGGCATAGGAAGGGGCCATGTGGGTACCCATAGCGGTACCCTTGATCTGGAGATTGTTGATGCCAGAACTATGGAAATGGTTTTTTTCAAGGATGAATTGAGTTAGCTGAACTAGGAAGGAAGTGCTAGGTTTGGTGTTTGGAGGGCGTGTATTGAGCAAATACTCAATAGCAGCTAAGCCATGAGCTTAGTATATTGGTGTACAGTGAAGTGGCATCAATGGTAACCAGTTTGGTGTTAAGGGGTAGAGGTTGGGGAAGATTGGAGAGAAGACTAAGGAAATGATTGATATCCTGAACGTGGGAAGGAAGTTGTCGTACTAGAGGTTGGAGTTTGTCATCGACAAAGGCAGAGATACGTTCGGTAACAGAATTATAGCTGGCCATAATAAGCCTACCGAGGGAGGGATGGTGCCTTTATGGATTTTGGGTAGGATATAAAACTGGGGTGGAATAGGCTGTTCATTGATGAGCAGGATTTGGCTAGCGGTGGTTAGGTTTTGGTGTTTAGCATGATGGAGGAGATTTTTCAGTTCTTGGTTGTGTTTTTCGGTTGGGTCGAAAGTCAAGTTTTTTGTAGGTGGTGGAATCAGACAACTGGAGGTTAATTTCATTGATATAATCTGATTTGTTAAGAATAACAGTGGTGGAACCTTTATAGGCAGGAAGGATCATTATGTTGCCATTGGATTTTAGGGACTTTATGGCTCCGCGTTCAGTGATGGTAAGGTTCTGATCTTTAGGGAGTTGGGAGAAGAACTGAGGATCTGATACTTTTTGGAGGATGAAGTTAAGGTAAAGTTCAATAGGATGGTCAGGAGGTAGTGGTAGTGGTGGTGGTCAGTATTATTGTACGTTTATGGGTGGATGGGTAAATCAGTTTAAAGGTTAATGGTCAAAGCTGGAAGAGGTTTGAAGCGCGCTAGGCAGGTTTGTAGGATTAAGGTTGAAGGTGTTGTTCTCAAAAAACATCTTCAAATTCAGGTTGCGGCCAAAGGAAATGACATCAGGAACTAAGGAGAACTGGTCTAGGTGAGAAGTAGGTGTTAAAGTAAGGCCTATGGACAAAATGCTCAGTTCAAGTTCGGAGAGGGTATGGTTTGATGGGTTATACACGGAATGGTTGGAATGATTGACTTCCGTGGGTTTGACACTTGCGGGGGAAGGGTTAATATAGTAGGTAGAGGAGTTTTTTTGGGAAGAACAGGGAGTTGACCAATGGGTGTGGGTATATTAAGAAGGAATGCTAGGTTAGGTTTTGGGCCTATAAGAGGATAGGTGGATTCAAGGTTAGGCCTAATTTGAAGGAATCCAGCTGTTTGGAGGGTTTGTAAATAGAGTTCGGAAAGTTTTAGTCATTTGACATGGTTTGCTGAATCTGTAAAACTTGCATACAGCCTCTGCCTTGCAAGCTCGGTTATTTCTCAACATTTTGCATTGTACTCTTGTTAGTTTAGAAATTTATGTGTATTATGAATAAGTTAGGATTTTTTATGGTCTGTCTTGGCATTACGTATATGCAATGTTGTACTAATTTAAATGTATCCTTGTATATATAGAGTATGTTGTTAATTCAAATTATTACTTACTTTATCTTGGAGGAATTTGATTTGAGATGGAAAGTAATTTACAAGAACGTGTTTCCCAAAAGCACGGGACATGAGATAACAACATGTGGCCCCAACAGCAGTTAGAAGGCAAACCAACGGAAAGCCCTTCAGTACACCAAACAACGCTCCTGCCAGGACATTCTACATAAGCACATACAGAGATTAATAACAACAAATGAGGAAAGGAAAACAAAGAAGAACAATTTAGTGAGTTTAATAATATTCATATCTAAGTTTAAGCTTACAGATTAGATTATTATACTTAAGACATAAATATAAGTGAATAGATATTTTAAGATGAACGCAAGGGATGTATGTGTAACCTTGTACTCTCTCCACTAAAAGAGTTCATAATAAAAGAATTATTTGTATAAATAATTATTTTAATGTTTGTATAAAAACACTACATGGTTCCGATTCCATATAAAGCTGTAGGTCCCATAATTGCCCTGGCCATTGGGCTATTAATAAATAGTCCTTTCTGAGCTAAGTCGAACTCAGATAGTAACAATGACTACACTCATCAACCTCATTCGAAATTCATATTTGCCCATATCTTGACAATTGGCGTCTTAAGAATAAATAAATAAATGAATAAAAGTACTTCATCAATTGCTTTAAAATTTGACACATAGATTTATTAGGATATGTATGTATTTATAAAGTTATAACGCCTGTTAAAGCTAAACAGATTAATTTTTAATAATAATAATAAAAAAAGAAACGGCTCCACCTAATTTAGATCAAGACATATGTTGAGTAAGAGGGTCCTAGTATGAGTATTTTGGATTAGTAGGTGGGTATATTTGTGTGGTTTCTAAAGTACCATTTCAGTTTCACCTTCTGCTTCCTAAGGTTGTTGGTGGAAGAGGACCCATTGACACCAAATGTATAGGAATGGCAGGGTTGATAGGAGCACGTTATTATCACATATGAGTGAGTTTGTTATGTGTTCTCATGCCATCATAAGGTTGTTGGTGGAAGAGGACCCATTAACATCAAATTTTTAGGAATTGCAGGGTTGATAGGAGCCCGTGATTAACACATATGAGTGAGTTTATTATGTGTTATCATGCCATCAAAACAGACTTCTGGCTGAAAATGGGTAGTTTTCATAATCCAGTAACCAGGAGAGCGGCACCAATTGTGTGTCTGATTTTGTTGATGTTCTACATGTTCAAACCTAGCATAGCTGCAACGAAACACCATCATCCAATTTAAACCTTAAAATGTATCCAGCAGTATTTAGTTCAAATAGTTTAAGATGACTAAGATCAGATCTTATCACCAATCCTAAAACAATTTTTCTTTTGAAAATTCAGATTACAACATTAGAAACAACTTAAGTGAATACAAGATCACAGTATATTGAATGAAATTAAACTTTATATGTTTAGTAATAAATGAATTTTTAAGGGCTACTTAATACTAATACAGAAAGATGTTTCTACAGTTTGAATGTAACAAATATATTTTGGTGTCTTGTCATTGTAAAATTTGTACATCTGAACTATATCAATCACTCTTCTTTAATGATACCATTTTATTCTTACCACGTATGATTAAAAATGTTAGAAGTAGGAATTTTAAAAGTAAAATGTATTAGATTGATGGACTGAATACCTTTATTCAGCAAGAACATAACATTTCATACATGTGTATTGGTGTGTCAATATTAATTATAAAATTACAAATAACATACATTTAAGTTTAATGGACAATAGGCTAGGAATGAATATAATAGGAAAAATAAGGCGCCAGCAAAATTATTCCACTCAGAGTGGAAGAAAACAAATATAGACACATCACAACAAAATTTCAATGCCATTGGTAATTTCCTCTGGAACCACTATAGGCACTACTCTCTCTACTTGCCTGAGGAAAGAGGCACTATAAATTTGTTAAACGTTTAACTCTTTTGGGACCAACTTCCAGTATATCGGAAGTCATAGTTTTAGGGAATACGGCAAACTTCTGATTTATCAGACGATACGCGATTATGTTTTTAATTTGACATATTTTGACTGACTTTTCGCAAAGCAACTTAGATAAATAGCCAAAGTAATTAAATGTAATACACCAAGTCGTTTATACGTTATGAACTGTGCTATTTATATTGTGTTGTCTTTGTAATTAGTCTGTGTATTTCAGTATTTAAACTGTTTTTCTGTATTTTGTTTATACTTGGAACAAAGATTAGCTATTTTCTGCATTTTAACATGACATACCAACATTGCTTATAAATTAACTGCATTTTTTTAGGGTTTTACTTGAACTGTGAAAAAATGTCAAATGGTCCTAACTGCGAATTAATTTTTTTCTTAAATCAACACTCTTTGTAGTTGTTTTGAAACATATTTCCTACACTAAAATATGCATGTTCCCATCTGTTTTTTTTTGTGTTTTTTTTATACGCAAGTTTTTCTAATTTTCTAATTTACTTTTAATTTATATATAGATGATGTATAATTTTTACCTGTGCACATTTCTAGCTAAAATTCAAAATCTGAAAGCAAGTTTCATATTCTATCAAATAAAAAAAAGATTCAAGAAAATATTATTTATGTTATCATAATATAAATAAAAGTGACTATATATTATCATAATATAGTCACTTCCTTGAGGGTTTGCAAAATTCATTAAAATGGCTAGGTCTATCTGGCTAGTCTGTTGTATTTTAGACTGGTCACCAAAGGGTTAAGTGTTGTGCCTACATTTTGGTGCGTTTTCTTTGAGTCTGTTTGAGTGGACTTGTCTTCTCAGGTTAAATATCCTGATATCCTTTATCTCTTAATAGGCATATACTAAATACAATATTATTTGAAACAAAAAATTCATTAGGAAAATTTAATATGGCACTGAACAAAAATCTTCTAGGGTCCATTGTTGTGACATAGTCATTTTAACTATTATAAGAATGTTTAATAAACATTTATAGATTTTTGTTTTAAATTTACAATAACTTCAAAGTATAATTTCTAATGGTAGTTTATTGTATAGCATGGTAGACACGATTGGAGGGCCTTTGTTACTCTTGTATAACCTATATTTTGGAACATCAAGCAAATGTTTATATATAGTATTAGACCTATGTCCCTCATTTATAGTAATAATCTTTATAACATTGACCTCAACATACAGTAAACAGCGAAAAATGTACAAACTAATAAAAGCAAATAAATTAAGCTCTTTAAAAAGGATTGCACTGTTCATATTTGGCCATTCCTGCAAAAACGCTTACAGGTTTCTTTTACATAAAAAAGTCTACCAACTGAGAGGCACCTCCAAACTATCAGGCTTAAAGCAGATGGGCTTGAAACAATCCAAGTATGTCTGTCTGAGGCCATCCTGGTCTAACTCACCATAAAGAATGTTTAGGGCAAAAATACATTTGCTTTATTTATTTTTAAGACCAATGACATGCTCTCTTTTCATGTCAATATTAGGTTATTTATGTTAACCTAACATAATATAACCAAACCTAACATAACCTAAACAAACCTAATATAACCTAGCCAAAGTAGTGGTAGGGAATTAACGGAAAAGTTTCAAAGATATTTCATTAATTTTAATATTTAATTCATTTTTTAAGGAATTTTCATCTCTTTCCAGGTTTTAAAAATATAGGGATAAAATTTGAAGAACAATTATATATAACATTTAGTAAGGTTTTTCTAGATATCCCTCTTTTTTATGGCAAAACGGTATTCCATAATCTCAAAATTATATTAATTTTTCCTGAACTTAATGTATCAGTCAGGGGGACTTTTTTTATTCATGTGTCTGTGTGTCTCGCCTTGGTGATTCATAGTATTGCGATAACAATAATATTAACACAAATAACTTACCATAAACACTGATCCTGGAATAATGAACGATTGTTTGTACAAATATGCACTGCAGAATAGCACAATTACATAAAAGCTGTTCTGGTTGTAGAAGGAATCCAGGAGCACTGCTAAATCCTTTAATTCCTGCAGACTTTTTGGAAAACCAAGACTAGCCTACAAGCATATTACAGGAAAATATTAGCTGTTTACTGTGCTTTTCTATGGAATCTAAATATTAACTACAGTAAATTACTGTTTAAACTGTGCAGTATGTTAGCAATTCAATTTTATATTAGGTTACCCTAATTTGAACTCTGCAAAGACTTAATGCAAAACTGCCATTACAGCTGGCATTAAAGAGTTAAAACAAATAAATTAATTACATTATCAAAACTTAAACTGTTCTAAGCAATATATAATATGCATATAGTTTAATCCTTGAACCAACCATTAAGAGAGGTTTACACGCAACGTCTTATTGTACATCAAGTTGGCAAAGACAAATCATATCAGCTATAACGTAACGTGTAGACAGCAAAATGTATGTTTTGTCGAAACGGAATGAAAAACAAAGACAGATATGAAAATTGATGATGCGAGCATTGTTTTGTAAAAACTGCAACGATAAGATGGAGGGTCTGAACACGTTTCCTTGTTTGTCATGTCGCCAGAAATAGCAATCACTATACAGTACTAACTTTTCCGTCCTGTTCTATTTGCTAAGATTTCCAAATTAAAGAAGCAAAGTTATTTCGTTTCTTTCATTAAAAATAAGTCATTAGACCTACGACTATATACTCGTTAATTTCTAACAGATTTTATTAAGCAGTGTAAGGGGTTTCCTTGTTTGTGGGAATAATATCATTAGTTGAGAATAATATAAGTGCTTCTTCCATTCTACAACTATAATGTAAACATAACCTAAACGTTACCCGAACTGAGCTCAACTAAAACATAGGAAAAGACGTTGCCGTACGAAGAAAATGGACGTACCTTTAATATGAACAATAAGATGTACAATAAAACGTTGCGTATAAACCCCCCTTTAAATTTTCCTATACCACCAGATGATTATGAAAAAAATATTACCTGATATCTTAAAAAATGCTTTCTTAAAAACATTAAGGTACCATAATTATTGGTAAATTAGTTAAAAAGGTTTTGAGAAATATGAACCTCCAGAAATATCGTAATTTGAAATGTTAAGAGCATTGACATACCTTACTTGGGTTTTATACAATAGATTATTATTAAATATTTGTCTTGATATTCTCAAATATAAAGAAAGAAAACATACCTTAACCAAATAATACTTGGACAAAAAGTCAATTCCATTAGCATTTCATCGATTTATCAACGTTTAATACAAAAATACAACAACAACCCTCTTAACCTTAAACAACAAACATTTATATATATTTAGTGCACATACCGAATTGTTGGAAACTTGAGGTGCAACACAAGTTAAAAAGTAAAGCCATAGTGTTGCTAACACCACTATTGGTAAGAGATAAATTATATGACTCATGATTTATAAAACATCACTGCTATAAAGCTCAGTTACTTTATGTTTGATAATATTTTTAATTACACAAATCCAACAATCTAGGAAGAAATTGAAGAACTTTACAGCAATTATTGTATTAGAAAGAACAGGCACTTAGTTCCTACTGATCACTACCCAAACCCAGTGATAATACCACTACGAATTTCAGACAACTACGGAGTGTCGACTGCTAGCTTGACAAGCCAAACATCACAAACAATAACATAACAAAAAAACTACTATCATTACGGCCTTCTCGTAGGAGGAGAAGTATCTGGCAGTGCGCAAGCGCGAGGAACATGTTCCTTATATCTGTAACAAGGAGAATGTTGTACTTATACCATAGACCTTCTATTATACCGTCGGTATAATAGAAGGTCTATGCTTATACAACGGTTACAAGGAATTAAACAGTTTAATCACTATCCACCACTCTCTCCATTATATTATACCGACGGAAATATAAGTGAATTCGGTTTTCGTGATTAGTAGTTGTTATACAGGGTGTCCCAAAAGTCGACGTCCAAACTTCACAGGCTTGTTATATGGATCATTTCCAACAAAAAATGTCCTTTATGGGTTTATAGTATTGTTAATAGTTACCAAGCTATTGACGTTTTTAATATTTTTAAAAATCTGTGAATTGCAACACAAAAAATCATTTTTATGCAAGGAATAATGCACACAGAGCCTTAAAACTTTTACAATATAATTTTAATCAGTATATTTGCATAGTTATACAGTTTTAAGGCATTTCGGGATGTTAAAAACATAAATTAATAGTGTTTAAACTTTATTTTTAACTTAAAATAAAGTTACTACTACATTCAAACGGTGACTGCAAATGTATTTTTACCCTAAGCTAATGCCCAAATATCTTTAAAACTTCCCTAATTAATGCAGAATTCAAAATAAATACTAACACATTAACGAATTCGTTAGTTTCTTTTGAGAATTAATTGGTGTATTTTTCAAAATAAGTACACATTTTTTGCGGGCTGGCCACTTGTCCACCCTCGCGCTGCGGCGCTTCTTCTCGGAAGTTTTACGCACGAACAAAGCTAACAAGTAATTTCAAAAAGGCTAGAGCAATAATGTAACTGCTATTTCAACACACATTTTTTGCTAACGTTATAATTTTACTAAGTAAATAATTTCATAAATTTAGTGTAATACAGTAACATTAAAGAATGAATTTTTAAATAAAATTAATTGTTACAAGCAAACATAGCAATAGAGAAATAGATTAGATAAATAACAGTCCATTTTTTTTAATTTATTTTAATTTCCATTTTACTATTAATTTATGTTTTTAACATCCCGAAATGCCCTAAAACTGTATAATTATGCAAATATACTGATTAAAATTATATTGTAAAAGTTTTAAGGCTCTGTGTGCATTATTTCTTGCATAAAAATGATTTTTTTGTGTTGCAATTCACATATTTTTAAAATTATTAAAAACGTCAATAGCTCGGTAACTATTAATAATACCATAAACCCATAAAGGACATTTTTTGTTGGAAATGATCCATATAACAAGCCTGTGAAGTTTGGGCGTCGACTTTTGGGACACCCTGTATATAATGATCGTGTAATAGCCGATAGTTGCGATTCGCCGCGAAAGTAGTTTCTCCGTTATATCTCGAAGAATAATAATTGTTATAAACCAAAATAGTTTTCAAATTCGTATTGAGCGCAAAAAAACACACCAAAACAACAAAAATAGAATTAAAATACCATATAAATTAATGGAAATATGACAGAAATACTTAAAGTTATGCCATTGTTTTTTTCGAATTTTTCGGTAAAATACGTGATTTCCACGGAATAAAAACATATCTTGTGAAAATACAGTCAATTCTAGACCCATTTTAAGTAAACGTTTCTAATTTTGTTTGGTAGCAAGAAATTACATAAATATCCAAATAATAAATCGTAAAACACTTATATCGTAGTAATGACTATAAAAGTTAAAATATTTATTGCACAATTTTCTCTTCATTGTTTAAGACTAATTTAAAGTAGTTAAACTATTCATATCCCTATGTTCAATTACAAAGAAATCTTCTTTGTTCGTTTATCTTTTAAATGATGTATTAATATTTACAAGATTTTACAAAATTGCAGAGGCCAAGACAATTTCTTGTTTTATTTTATTATGGTGCCTATAAGTGGCTCATCGCTCAGTTCCTGAAGGGGGAACTTTCAACCCTTGTCTGGTTATTTCGTTTTATTATTTTATATAATATATAAACTGCTAATATTTTCTATTCCTTAAACAAAGTAATCTGCTTGGACTTTTGCATGTCCACTTTTCCACAATATAAATAGATTGATTGATAATACATCTTGAACATCAAAATCTCCGTTTCTTATCCAATATTAAAATAACATATTTCCTTTGTCAGATTAAAAACCTGCCCACTCTCATTCTATTTCTGTCATTTCTTTTATTATTCTCTTGTTTATTATTTTACTCCCATTATAACTAAATGTATCTATATTTTCAAGGACATTCTATTCAAGTAATACCTTTTTATCTTCCTTCTGCCCCCTCTACCTGCATAAGTCCAACTTCTCGTCCACGTCGTGTGGGACGGGTCACGGTATGAAGTAGAGAATTGCCAGTGGGGATTTCATGTACCTTAGTACCTGCAAGGTTGCTGGTAAGTCCCTACATAAACTCTGAAAAGTGAAGTCTAATGAGCTAATGGTTAAGATATGTCAGATATAGCAAACCGTTAGTAGATAAAAACGCTTTCCAGGATGGACACAGCCTGGGAATTCCTTTAAAACAAACTGTTATAACGTTTTAGGTAAAGTCTCCATATTTTTGGTGCTAGGACGTGAATGTATTTCACAATCACTTTAATTAATGAAAACAATGTTACGTTCTACTTCCGCTAAGAGGGTCTATTGTTAGTCTTATAACATTAAAAATAAAAAGAAATGTGGGCAAATTAGGAATAAATATTGCTTTATTGAATCCCCATTTGTATAACTTGTACCATTAATTTGATACACACACAAATTGATTTTCCGTCCAATGTTAAATTTTGATTCTCAAAATATCAGCTGTTTTTGTGGTCCAATGTGTGTGAAGCGCTGTTTGTGGTACTGTTAGCTAGTGTAGTCTCATGTTAAATGTAATGCAGTTTTGGACCAGCTGTTTAATGCAAACCAGCTGCAGACGTGGTGTCAGGTCTCACTAACTAAAAGAATTACAGGCAAAAAATTCCTACTAGAGTTGGAATATATTGTAGGTGTATATAATTAAGGCTTGTGCCAAACGTGATAAAATTCCCTTATTTCCTTGGCTATTAATAAATTACTCTTCCTGAGAAACAGATAACAGTCGAACTCAGTTAGTAACCAGACTATAAACTACGTCCATCCACATTCTTATTCGCCATCGACAGTCCACACAACGTTGTGTCGGCGTCACACATATAAGGATAGTATAATTGATTATATAAACCTACATATCAATGAAAATAGAAAAGATAAAAAGATCTTTATTTCTAAAGCCTTTGGTAGTTTCGAGAAAATATCGAACGTATTGATATCGATGCCCGATGGTATTACTACTAAATCCCAACCCTACTCTTTAGGTCGTAACCTACGATAATGTTTATAATTTATATTTTAATTTGTTGAATAGTGTTGGTTGTGATTTTGAGGAGACTACAAGTATGTGTGAATTAACACATGTTATCGTTATACGTGATTATCAGCCGGGAGATGAAGCAATGTGTCGTGAAATAGTTCAGGAAGGGACTATGGCTACTGTAAATAATGCATTTATTTCTTATACTGAAGTTACTTTTCAGCTGATGGTTTTATCAACTGCTGTGATGTTTATATTTTTTGGATTGCCATTCACTTTGTGTCTATTTTCAATTCCTGGTGCCATAATTTTCATGTATTTAAGTTGTTGGGTTGGCCACAAGTTCAAAGCAATTGAGTTAACACAAGATTTGTGTAATATACCAAGAGTTTATATGTCTTCTGATTCAACTGGATTTTGGGTTGCAGAAGCCTTTGAACCATACTTCATGACTGAAGAACCATCTCGTCTTAAGTACCAAATACTTACTAACAATGATTTAAAAAAAACGTCAATTGACAATAGTTTGTACCGCAAGACTCTTGTAGGTACAGTGGGGATTATTAGGAGTATGAATTCGGAGGACTGTGCATGGCTCCGTAGAATGGCGGTGAAACCGAAATATCAAAAAATGGGTATTGGTAAGGCACTTTTAAACGAAGCATTGCAATTTTGTCACAGTAAGGATTACAGTGGTGTTGAGTTAATTACAACAGAGTGGCATGACAGTGCTAGAAATTTGTATGTAAAGAAAGGATTTCAGTTACGACAAATGTATCATAAACAGTTGCTAACAAGTTTTGTAATTGTTCTCAATTATCATCTATATTATAAAATCCAACCCAATAAAATATTGATTCCCCCGTAATAATTACCATATTAATTTTAAGGCTATTTAAATTTCATAATGATTTTCATATAAACAATCGCTGTAAATAATCATAATTAATATAATAGAATGTTAGTTTACAAACTTTCTTCATTTACCAACATAATAGGTACGATACTGTAATTGTTTCAATCCATATTGTTTCTCTGATAATATGTTATTAACTATCGTAATCATTTTTTAAATCTTATATTTGTATGCCATGTAACATGGTAGGCCTACCATACCAGTAAACCATTTAAATAAAAAACACTAATTTCAAACACTATGAACAACATGGTTATATAAAATTTACGCTCGTAAGGAAATCACATTTATTTGCCAAGAATACTTCGCGATTCTTCTTTGTGCTGTGATGACTCATTTTGTGTCAAGTGCTAGTTAAGTAATCCTTGTTATTTTAGAAATTATATCTAATTATTTTAATAAAGTAACTTTTGTATGGAATTAGTATTTATTTTAAATTAAATTAGTTTCATTCACCATCTTCCAATCAATATATTCAAAAACATAATATGTCATTATATCGATAATGGATGTGGAAGTTGGCCCATTGTTTAAAACCTGGGTATTAGTGCACTTTTAGACCCCTATAACTGGATATATGTAACACCATTAGGTTTAAAATCATATCTAAATATTCTAGGAACATAGTTTTTATTCTACAGAAAAAACATGTTTTGTAAAAAAAAATCAGCTTTTGCAATCTTTCATTATTGTTATATGTGTCCTTTAATCAGTGAAATGTTGCTGTGTTTGATTTTGACATAGTTTATTGCACTAAAAATTATTGTGATTTATGACAGTAACACATTAATTTACACTTTTATATTACAGTAGTCCCTCATTAATCCAACACAATTCAGACCAGATATGTGTTGGATTAGTGAAAAGCCGGATTACTGGAGTTCAATTAAAAAAAACATGCTTAAATTACATAATATATTGTGTATTGTACCTAAAAAGTCAATTTTTACAGTAAAGATGTACAATAGTTTCAAAGTAAGAAAAGTACGGTACAGCAGACTAGAAAAAGGACATAACTTTTCAAAATTTGAAGTTCTAAAACAAGTTAATAAAAATCAATTATTAGATGCATCAGAAACATTCTACATGAACAAATTTAACACACTAATTGTAAATAATGAACCTCCTCCCATTCAAAATTCTCCGTTTATATAGTATAATTTTAACTTAAATAACTTTACATTCATATTTATATACACAACTTTAAATTTAATTATTTTTAAAATATACCATATGTTTTAAATATTTATATTATTATATATTTTGTAAACAAATGTTTTAAAATTAGAATTTTTATGTTGATGTCTGACGATGCCTACATTGTAGGCGAAAGGCCTCACGAAATAAATATTTTATTGGAATTTTTGAGATTTTCTTAAATAAATTGAAACAGTGTTAAGACATACCACTGTTACATATGCATAAAAAACAAGTTAAAAAGCTTACAACACAGTATAGTACTCCACGCATGCAGAGAAGCAATAAACTGAACTGAGTGAAGTTTCAAAAACAATACATAAGATCCAACCCACTGATAACAAACAAACTGGTCCTCACCTTGTCCCATCTCCATACAGACTACCCAAGATATGTACAAAAAATGTTATTTATAAAAGTTGTGGTCTCCCAACTAATTAGTTGACAACAATAGCATTGTTTACTTTTACTCCCTGGGCCAGCTACTCCCCTCTCAATCTCTCTCAAACATCAACAAACAGTGACTTGAATGATGACACAGGCATTACAAGACTGCCTTTGTCTATTGGTCGGATTATAGAGGGACTACTGTAATAACAATTTTTAAAAGTTTTTACAATTATCTGTTAAAAACAAGTTTCCTGATTTGTTGATCAATACGATTTGTTCACAATTCAAAACGACCTCCTCTATAAATGCAAGTTAATTTTTACCATAGGGTCTACAAAGTGCATAATTACAAAGAATTGTTTTTACTAACTCTAGTATATCTAATATATATATCAATAGCAAACTGTTTTGTAGTTAAGTGACAAAAGGACTATTTAATAATAAGTAATTAATTCTTATTGCAATGTTACATTGGCGGTATAACACACTTAATGCCTATATAGATTAATAATAGTTCATTATCTATGCCTTTAGCTCAACAGGCATGGCTACGTTTCTCGTTTATCAGTAAACTACGGTGAGGTATGTCTGGAAATCACTACAGATCAAAGGTCAAGAAACTGGTATCGGGGTTCCCTGATCACTCAGAAAACAAATAAAAACAATTCTGATCCCTTTTTCATGTCAGATGTTTTTCACTCTTCTGTAATGTGTGAAAATTATTGCTCTCCAAGTATTGATATGATAGTGTGCCTGAGACCATTCAAATACCGTTGTTTCATTCAGTTTACAAGCAATAATTAATTAATTATTGAATTGTTTACTACTGAAAGAATATTATTAATAATACATTTATTTCTTTAGTCTGACAAGTTAATGACAGATGTATAAGCACCCATAGAATCACTGCAAGCTTTTTGACGAATATATTCACCAGATTTTATGCCATTTTTTATTCACGAAAATTTCATACAAACCAAGTAAGGCTTTATATAAAGTAGTAAATTTTCTATTATAATATACCCTAAACAAATTTTCAAACCCTAAATCGTGTAAATACACAGCGTACAGATTAGTAAGCAAATTCAGAATGATGAATTAATTTTTTTTCTTCTTCATTTTAAACTTTACTTGCCAGTTCACATGGGCTTGCAAGTCTGTGTGTGAACTTTATTCAACAAGTGAAGTACCGACCGTTGGCTCAGTGGAGATTCGAACCTTGGACCTTGGCCTCTGCAATCCGAAGCCTTAGCCACTGAGCCACCATGCCGGCACACTGAGTTCCTTCACAACCAGCAGGCCAGAGAATCACAACAATACAGTTGTATGAAACACAGTACTTCATTAGCAGAATGAACCCGTACTCCGTAATTGCATAGCTTGATTTTGGATTACTTTGTACTTAATTTTAAATCAAAACAGTTTTACTTTGACAATTTTTTTAAAAGCTACCAAATTAAAAGGAGGGGGAAAGAAAAATTAAAGATCAGAGTATAAATAAAATCTTAAGTACAAAGTACTCGTGTCAGTGCTGAAATATTAATCTCCAGTCACAGAGTTAAATTCAGGTTTTGTAACCATTCAACACCTGCTTCTCCGATTAAATGAAAATCAGCTAACCCCCCCCCCCCTCTGAAAAGAACGCAGTGGTTAATCGTTTTTGACAGTGCACAATATTTATTATGGCAAGACAAATCATCTATCAGTAAGAATACAACATGTATATGAAATAAAACATATAGACTACATTAACGAATGTGTACAATTAAGATATTAATTCTGGCTTGTTCAAAACAATAAGTGATTCTAAGTCAACATCTCTATATTCATTCACCTTTACTTTATTTTATAAATATAAATACGGTAATGTTAACTCATTAGTATTAGTTTATCTTAGCTCATTAATGTTGTGATAGAAAAATTGCTAGGTAATTTATTTGTACTTATCTCAAGAAGGTAACTTTGAAGCAAATAAATTATCCTAAACGACAGAAAAATATGACGGGCAGGGTGGCAATCTTTTTGCGAACTTTGAAGTCATGGGGTGAGGTAGTGTGTTGGAACTTCGTACCAATCCTGGTGTCTTCTGTTGAGCGGCCACATTCTCATTAACAAGAGTCACTGGTCAGAGGGGGTTGACTGGTATGATAAAAAAAAAGAAGAAAAATACAACAAAATTACGAACTCTTAAACATTTTTTCTTAATTAACATAGTACGTGTTGGTAGATAAATTTAATACAAACTGAACAAATACTATGGTGATCGATTAAGGTAAACGTGGTTTACCAAAATCGATTACCATAACATTTGTAGCCTACATATTGCACTTATTTTTTATAAATTAAAGTATTATACTGTATGAAGTTTGTATTGTGTGACGTTCACTTTGTTTTGAAATTGTTAAACTATTATTACATTGCTCAAGTAAATTTAAGATTTTCTGCTTGGTTCGGTTTTGCATTTTAACAAGATATACTTTAGAAAACTAGTTCACGTATTATAGCACTAACCTAGTAATACATTATTGTAAATAATTCATGAAATGTTTGACAAATCATTTGCCAAATGAATATTTTGCATGAATTGTAAATTTATATGTATTCCATGAATTTTGATCCGTGAGGTCAGGTACAGACTGTCTTAAATATTCCTACTAATCCCGTTGACACTTTTATGACGGTCTGTGCCTGACCTCACGGATCAAAACTCCTACACCCTATGTATTCAATTATTCTTTACATACAACCTTGATTGCTTCTGACTCATTATGTCACTCATCGTATTGTTACAGAATTTAGGCATTGCTTTATTTTGATTTATGGTCATTTTTAACAGTCGTGTTTAAAAAAATCGACTGCTCATAAGCAGCTTTTAAAAAAATCGTGATATTTAGTAATTTGTCTAGACCTATTTAAATCATATTAAATCAAGCACTCAAAAATACTGTGACATATTTATCAGTAAAACTGAACATTTTAACAAGTACTTGTTTAAGAACTGTTTTTTACGTAAAATAATTGCTTTTCTCATATTAGGAAATGAAGAACAACATTACTGGTACTGACTATAAATTCGCTAATTGTTGAAAAGAGTCAGTTAGCTCAATATTCGTTCAACCAAAGTAGGTTGAATACAAACAAAATCGGCGAAATAGGAGGGAGGGTAATTGGGCGTTTCCGTTTCTAAATACTACAAAATTACTATACAGGAAATGACTCTGGAACTACTTAAACTGTCCCTGGTGGAGTACTGTTCCTTTACCTTAATTAATTGGACATAGTTCCAACTTCTCTTGCCAGTGTCGCATGACTTCTATATTTTCTTTCCCTTTAGAGCTCTCTTAACTATGTTATCCACAGTTTGAATTTCTACTCCCCAATCACATGATGGATCATTTGCCTTTCCCACTTATATAAATTTGTCATATAACTAATAATGAAAAGATAGCTCTAAAGGATGAACATTGAAAACCAGCTTCTTGATAGAAGAATATGTTAAAAAAGTAAGACAAATTATGTTTGAATAATTGTGCATGATCTTTTATTGCAAATTAAATTTTAACACACTACTTCCCTAAGTTATAGATGATGTTTTGTAATTATCACTTAATTAAACATTAATTTCAATAAACTTAAATTGAAAATAATTTAGTTGAAGAACCATTTCATTTGCATTGTTTATACAGTACAACCTCGATTATCCGGCCTCGTTTTATCCTGAAGTTTGTGTCATTCGGTTCAGCAAGTAGATAGCAATAAAAATTATTTATTTGATACAATTGTAATTAATCGGAAGCGTCTTTCAGTTTTCAAACGAATATTTCATACATGAGTGTTTCGGTTTTGCATTTTGCAAATTGCAGGTGCTGTATTGACTAGTCACCCTCTCTTGACAAGCAGTCTCTTGTTACTGCCTAATACTTTAATAATGCGCCTGAAGATTCGAGCTGGCAATACCCACCCACCCACCCTTACACGTACAGTAGTATTGACCCACCCTTACACGTAGAGTGCTATTGACCCACCCGCCCACCCTTACACGTACAGTGGTGTTGACCCACCCTTACACGTAGAGTGGTATTGAAATTAACTTTAGTTCAGTGTGGCTGGCAGGAAGAGTATTTTGTGAGTGAGGGAAGTCGGAACTGGAAAAGTTCATTTTACATACAGAACACATAATTTACAGTTACATAACTGTACATATTTTTTTATTCAGTTGGAGTTAAAATTAAATTTAAGTATATGATTTACTATTTAAGTAAACATATATAATTTACATAACATTAACACTAGAACTTGTTATAGCCTAGTTAAAACATAATTGTATTTTTAAATATCTTTCGTATTGTACTGTAAAGCAGCATCAAAGTTGGCGATCGTGAGAAACATTCTTCGTTTCATTACAATAGCTGCAGAGCGTGTTGCGTCAGATGCAATTGTAGGCGCCCCACTTAAGCATGCTGTATGTTATCAGTTACTAAACATGATTCTCCAATAAAATCAAGTTATTTATGACTTATATTTTATCCGGCTTGACCTTCGCCATATTAGGCCGGATAATCGAGGTTGTACTGTAATTTGTACAGTCGTACATTTCAAGTAGGTTTTTTTACTTATTGTACAGAATATAAACATTTTTTAACAACTAACATTTTAAAACCAGTGATACACTATCAAATGATGTATTTATTTCAAAACTATGCAAGTTGCTGCTAAGTAAATAAATCTATACTTCATCATTAGCTAATTGATGTCTCATTTCAGTTTGTTCTAAACTCTCTGAATGTTGTGTTATGTTGTGTTTGATCTCCTCACTAGACTGAAACTCTTGCTGCGGCACAATATCTTGAGTAACAACAGCTGTGAGATTGTGCACCACTGTGAGAATCTAAAACAAAAAACCAATGTACTAGAACCATTTTAAAATTATTTAGTTTAGTTTTAGTTTGTTGAAGGGAAAGGAGAGCTCTGATGCCATTCATAGATTGCACTTCAACCTTGGGTTTATTGCGCTGCCCTGTTACCTACAAGAATAGGGTACCTATGCCAAGCAGCTTAACCAGCTCTAAAATCTGTTTCCCTACATTAGCTACCATTCTTTCTTCTGAGCTAATTCTCGAAAATTCAGACCTGCAAACTCAAGAGCCTCACCACAAAGCCGGCAAAATGATTTAGCATGGTGAAAGCGGGTAGAATGCTGGTATCCCACAGGTCCATCTGTCATTTGCAGGTGGCACTCTAATGCCATGCTATAATACAAAATATATACATTTATTGTAAACTAGCTTTTGTATTAGACACCTGATATTTTGCAGTATCTTGCTTTGACCAATGGGTTTTCTTGTGTACTTGTCCAATCCAAATGTCTGTAGCGATAGTGATAAATGACGATACTGGTGCAGTTTAAATGTATAAGAAGATTTGGTATACTTATATATATAGTTCATTAGTTATTCCATTAAAAAAAAAATTGAAATTTAAAACCATGAAGTGTATGGCAGTGATTGGCAATGCCATGATAATGCATGAAATGGGAAGTTGCATAATGACAGGGGGGGAGTTTCCCCTGTTTGTAGATTCTAGGAGCATGTCCCATCCGATTCTTCAAACTTTATTATTAAAATTATTATTAAAAATGACAGTTTTAAGATTAGAAAAAAAATTTTAAATTAACCATTAGAGCGCCATTTATACAATGCCCATTTTCCATTAAGCGTTAATTTATTGTAAAAAAATCAAAATAACATTTTTTAGTTGCTCATTTTGTTTTATTAATCTGTACAGGAAAATAAAAGATATGATAACATTTTGAAACTTTTATTAGCTTACTTTACCTTTTTTCTTATATATGTATATGTAAATAAGCAAACTTTTACTTGAAAGTAAACCTCAGGCATAGATCACTTATACAGTATGAATCAATACAAAATATTATTACTATCAATAAAATTTGTATAAATGAGTACATTTACTTTTACATAAACTGATAAAGACAGGGCCTGCACATAACACATATAATAAAAAATAAGTAAATACATATAGCACTTGATTACGATGTATTTATTAGTTTCCACAAAGTCAAAATCGGCCGGATTATTTATATTGACACTTAAAACTAATAAATAACTAACATATATTAAACTAAAGTAATGATAAAACAACTAAATACACAGTTTAACAGCTGTAAGGCGGCAGACAATGACAACCGCTCGGCTCGACAGTGCTGCGCATATATGCGCTTGTGGCGTTGGGCGGCGCAGTGGAAAATGTACACTGCCAGACAAAAACCAGTCTTGTAGTAATTGGCAGGCCAACAAAAGGTCGCAAGTCGCACGATGTGTCTCTCATGAGTCACCGCCCATAACCCAAACGCACTACCGGATTAAATTAGAAACATGACTACGAAAATAATATTTTTGTAACTATTACGGCGTTTAGAGCAAAGTCAACATATGCGCTTATAGCGTGGTAAGGGTTAAAAACTATCCTCGTAACTCTTATCTGAAGATGATGATCAGGACTAAATATACGTTTAGTTTGGTATATATTAGTTTATGATAATTTCTGCATGTGGATTTTCCATAAACAAACAATATAGACAAAGGAAAGAGTTCAATTTAAAATAATAAGACTAAGAAATTTATCTAGAGAATCCTCAACTAGTGTAAACCACATCAAAATAGTCCGATGACATTTTAGGCAGTGTTGCTATATTGTTTCTGAGAATCACCAAACCACAGGTTTCATCTATGACAAGTATTGGTTTTTGTTCAATATTGTCAATTTAATTGGCGTTTTGTTTACGAAACAACTGTATGATAATATTTAAAGACCTCTACAACGTAGTGGTAAAATTAACTATGGTATGTGTTGATCCTGTAATTGTTTATAGCATTATAATATAAATATTTATATTGTGTAGAAAGTACTATTAAATAATGTTTATCAAATGAAATAGCTGTTTTTATCCGTAATTATATCACTAAATATATATAACCGAAACACGTACATTATAACACAACACAAACACGGTAACTATTTAGAAAAGACGTCAGGTATCACAACGAAACTACGCAGTAAACTGTTACGTCATAGGGGCGAAATCAGCTGGTTTTTTTTCTATTAAATACTGGTAACTAAATCCACCAATTACATAGAAGCATTCAGCTGAATAGTTAAGCAAGTTATTTACCACTTATCAGCTGCAATTATAATTATGGGAATTAGAACAGTATTTTTGTGTTTATATTTGCAATTTTGTCAATGTGATGTCATTGGAGATGTGCGTGATACCTACCGTCTTCTTTCCTATGTACCGTGGTTTATAATAACAAATGATAGTGTTTGTTTACTGAAACAGATGTTTAGACAAATTATCAATATTTTCAACGAATTTATATTCAACAACATTGCTGGACGAGAAGTGAGGAGGGGGCTTCACATAGCACAGCTATCATCAAACTATTTTGGTGCGGTTTACACTAAGTCAATGCATGTCTCTTTTCAATTACAAGCTAATTTAAATGTGACTTAGCAAAGAAGAAGGACAAATGTTAGAGGTTGCAGGAGATACAAATGGAAAAGCAAGTTTACCTTGTTTAAGTCAAAACATCACACTAAATTAAATTAAACATGTAAGTTTTACGATCACTCATGACATCTTCAAAAATTGAAACAATGACTGGTAACATTTCAGGTTTTTATTCAGTTGTGTTATCTCTTCTTCTCTGCTTTGAAACTGGATCTTAAACAAACAAGGTAAGCCTGCTTTTGCTTTAAAATCTTAATTTAACTGCGATGGTCAATATATTAGTTACTTGAGGATTAATGTTGGGTATCTGTTGGGCGAGCTTGTTGAATATGTTGAGTTGTTGCAACGCCTGCTGGTGTTGACCTAACTTAACAAAATATCCTGCGTAGTTGGCTCGTATTGCTGGGTCTTCTGCATCCAACTTCACAGCTTGTTCATATGCCCTACCAGCATTTTCTGTATCTTCTAAATGCAGGAGAGCCACTGAAAAAAATGTTATTATTTATGCTTTTAGAACTATATTACAAATAAATAAATAAATATATATATTTATAGCCTATGGTTTCTTGTCAGCTACCATTTATTAATTTAAAAATATATAAAAGCTGTGAAATATACTTGGAAAAAAGTCCAAAAGTAATTAGATATTAATAAGAATTTAAATATCAAGTGATCTGTCACAAAGCTAAATCCAATCCATCAAGACATTTAAGACCTGCCTCACTGATTCTATTTATGCTAGCTAATCACTCCGTAAAACAGCCACAGAGCAATCTGTAATTATGTGATCCATTGTTTGGACAGACTCCCCACAATCACAACTGATCAAGTGTTAATCCTCCTTTATATTTCTAGTTACATCTGCCCATGCCATTTTGGAGGCGATTCAACAGTATTCAGTGTTTTGATGGACAAAATAAGTTAATTATTAACGATACCGGAAGATACCTGTAGTTTGCTGATGTGATTTCTCTCCTATTATGCTAATTCATATCCTTTAACCTAACCCAGAACTAACAACAGTAAATGTTTTTGTTAGTTTTTTTCAAGGAGAGGCTGATCTCTTTAACTCTTACTCTACCCATTCCCCATAGGGCATAGACCGTTGATCTCTGCAGGGTACTTATCACATTGAGTAAGGGGGAGAACTAGTACAAGGTAAACATTAATGATATAAACTAACGGTAAAGATCAGGATTCGAACCTGCACTATCTCTAACTTACGTCCAAACCCCTGACACTTAGACCACTCGGCCAACTTTAACTATTTAGTTTATTAACAATAGTTGCATTAAATGTTGCTAGTCAATATATATTAGTTGTAGTGTTGTCAATGAAACACAATTTTAAAACAATATATAAAACTTAATTTGTGACTTATTATTGTACATTTACTGTATTTTTATACATATCAAGTTTTATATATTGGTTTAAAATTATTTGTTTCATTTGACAATATTTTGTATAAAAATGCATACAGCTCCATCTTCAACACACATCAACTAATTGTAGTTATTCAATGAATACTAAATTAGTTTGTCTGTTTGATAATTTATTTTGTGGATAAACGTAATTGTTACTGTCTTTATTTAACAGTGTCATTTCAAACAATGTATGACTACCTCATTTTAATTGTCACCAGTCGTGGAGGTAATTGGCCATTCCAAAATCAACAGTCACCAGCTGTTACCATAAACTGCACCATCAAAAAGCTATTTTCTGACGATAAAGCTGTATTGTTAACTGATATTAATAGCAATTATTCCAAAAAAATTAAATCAGCTACAATTTTATGTTAGAAAAAGCAAACATAATGATTAAAACTATGATATATTGAGTTGATCTAGTTATATCTAATATTAAGCTGATAAAATATTGAACTATGCTCCAAGGATTGAGCAGATATAGGTACATGCTTGAGCATCTGCTGAGTTGCAGTTAAAAAATAAATTCGACCTGATATGTTTTCATTATTTTGTCTATATATATATATAAACAAATGTATTTGTGTTTGTCCTTTAACCATTACTAAACCACTCATCGGATCGCCATGAAACTTTGAGAAGTTATGGAGTTAACTCCTGTGAAAGTTTCTGGCATGGTTTCATTCACTTCCAACTCAAGAGCTCCACTCCAGTGGCCTCTAAGTTTCAATGATATTGTAATGGAGTTACTTTATTTATTTGACACCATCAGCTGTTAGATAAAAACAAATAAAATGAACACTTTTGAAATAGGCTAAGAGATGCTTATTGAAATTTAACATTTAAAATAAACTAAAACATTACTGTTTATATGTTAATTCCATAACAAGGCAGCTAATTTTTGAAATCAGAATATCTTTATTAAAAAAAAAACAACACCAAAGTTGCACAATAGCGTCAATACAGGTAACATGCATAAAATGAAATATTTCATTTGTAAAATTTTTAGACAGTCCTTATTTCTAATTACAACAAACAAAAAATATTACTTATGCTACTAATGACAATGAAAGTAACTCCTTATATGTATGGGCGGGCGAGTGGGCAAGTAACTCCGTATAAGTATGGGTGGGTGGGTGGGCCAGTAACTCCTTATATGAATGGGCGGGTGGGTGGGCAAGTAACTCCATATATGTATGGGCGGGTGGGTGGGCCAGTAACTCCTTATATGTATGGGCGAGCGGGTGGGCAAGTAACTCCTTATATGTATGGGCGGGCGGGTGGGCAAGTAACTCCATATATGTATGGGCGGGCGGGCGGGCAAGTAACTCCATATATGTATGGGCAGGCGAGTGGGAAAGTAACTCCATATATGTATGGGCGGGTGGGTGGGCAAGTAACTCCTAATATGTATGGGCGGGCGGGTGGGCCAGTAACTCCGGAACAATGTAGAAAGCGCCCCACAACATCAATACTCTGAGATTTTTTTATAATTCAACCACGCTTCCCTCAGATTTTAATGAGTCCGGTAGCAAGTTGAAGCCTGATTCCACAGAACGATATCTGTCTCTTATAGAAGCTAGTTTTATGAGGCGTTATAGCTATGTTATAGTTTGGGTGAAGACTGTAGTTGTGAGTAATACGGCTATTGAATTGGGAAAAAATATTTTTACAGACAAACAAGATTGATTTGAAAATATAGAGAGATGGAAATGTTAGGATTCTGTGCTCCTGAAAGAATGGCTTACACGAGGTACGGAATGATTTTTTTAAAAATGACCCTGATTGCTCTTTTTTGGAGTTTGAAAATAAATTTGGTTCTGAGGTTTTCTAAATCCCATACCTCCACAGCATAGTTCAGGAATGGAAAAGTAACTCCATAGTAGGCAGCCAACCCAAGACTAGCATCTAAGTATGATGATATGTTTCTGAGTATAACAATTCCAGAATTGATAAATCAATTCAATCATTGAATTAAAAAATGATAAAAAAAGAGCATAATTATTTTGTATAATATGTTACTTGTGATAAAAGGACTTCATAGAGAAATTATCAATGCGAAATTATTAATTAATATGATACCGACCATCAAGATACAGGTGAATATGAGAGGGGTAGATGAGTGTAGATGAACGAGTGTTGGCAGAAAGAACTATTAATTAATAGCCCAATATCCAGAGCAAATAAAGAACCTACAGTTTTACGTGAAATCCAAACACCGTAGTCGTGGTCTGATTTTCAACTAACTGACAAGCCAGACGCTCAGTTATCTTCCCTACACATCTGATTTGACTGCCATCCAACATGAACACCCCAGACTTCTCTAGTAGTGTCCACGTCAATGGCAACCATTGAGCGGACACCGTGTTGGTATTAAGAAAACCGAGCATATAACCTATAGCCTACAATCTCCTCAACACTTCGGCCCCAAGTAGCTGGGTTACACACTGCGCCACCAGTACCAACTACAATATTGAGTAGGTGCATAAATGAATCATATCAGCCAAGAGAAGAGGGGCTGGCACAGGAGGTAATAACATAAAGGTCAGATAATGGTGCTATGGTGATAAGATGGCCTCTTCTGAGTAACCATGGTAAAATTTGTTAAGCTGAACATTGTAAGGTTTTTTCTTACACTGTTTATTTAGTTTGTCTCTAAATCTAATTTGTTTAATTAAATCAATTGTTATTCACAGTTTTGAGTTTTGAATCTAGGACAATTGTACTACTTTTTTTTATGATTCACAGTTTAAGGTTCTACTAAAATGATAGGAAAAAATCATAGCCTTAACTTGAAATTTCATTTTATAATAATGAAAAGAGACATAATCACAGGTTTTACAATACTAACAGCCAAGGAGCATGAATGATGGGGCGTGTTTCTGCCAGAGTTTGACACAGGTCGAGAGGAATGTGAAAGCAGACGTGTACTGAAGACAAGTGAGATGCACCAGCCCCAGATTGTACAAGGTCTTCCAGTCTAGAGGAGCGAGATAATTGGCTCGTTTCAAACAGCTGATTGCCTGTATGATCAAAGAACAAACACCACAACATGCTTACTGCAAATATCAATAGTAATAGTAAGGTTATACTGAGTATTTAACATTTTATTGTTATTCCATTTTCTTGCCACAAAACAGGTTATAAACCCAATAACATTGGGGCAGTATGAACATGTAATACAATATATATCTTATGGGTAGAGTCCAATTCCATTATAATCCTAAAAATGCACAACCTACAAAAGTATAACAAAAATAAACACAATAAATAATAGAAAAACACTTCAGACATGCATATGGGATTCAATTTGAAAAGAATAAATATAAAATATCTAATTTATGATTAACTTAATTTATAATGTTTAGTTTAATTTGATGTTCTAATTTCATCAAACGTTTGTAACAAATCTATATATTATATCTGGGCCAGGTTGAAAACGACCTGCATGTTATATTTAGCACAAGTAGGGGTTCCAGCAGCAGAGGGGAATATTTTCACTGTTGAGCTTCCTTACTTCACGGACGTGACTAACTTCTGCCTTCAAGTGTTTAACTTCCACAACAGTGTTTAGTTGAAAAAAAAACTGTACAATTTTGTTTAATTGTTGTTTATTGTTAACATTATTTATCATTCTTTTATTGCTATTTTAATTGGCTATTTGGATACTAAATTTTAATTTAATCGTTCTAAGCTTAATTCGTTCACGTTAATCAAACCAATTTATCTGGTTTGCAGTAGTTAATAGTCACTGGGTGGGGCTTACTAATGCAGCCAGCACGCGGCATGTCATCGTGGTTGCTATGACACTTATTCAATGGAATTATTCAGTGGGGGAAGAGTACTTCTCTATCTCACTTGCACCACACAGTGCATCTCACTCGAACCAATGTGTTGAAAAAGTCAATTTCTACGCAGCCTATGTATTATATAGGCAACAAACAATAAAATTGACAAAATGTCACCCTTATTATTTGCTCTGTGCAAAATATTATACGTACTAACAAAATAACACTTGTCTACTTTGAATATGATAATATATACCATAAAATATATTGGTCGTTTTAAAATTAGTAAATTAATTAAAAAGGAAATGTTATCTCTCATCACAAAGTTAAATCTAACACACCCAGCCACCTTTTCTACCTAATGAATGTCTACTCATGAGTTATTTCTTGGATTTGACTGGTTTTATGATCCTTACTTTAAAGGTCTAATCTAGTGGTTCTCCTTTTGGTAGCAGGAGATCCTTACGACTGTCAAACATTATGGCAATTAAATATTTTATTGATACTGTTATGGACTCCTTAGTACCTTTTTTGTACAATATAATCTCTTCTAGTCCTCCCACAAGTTGTACGATGTTAACGTATACATGTGAGTATATTCATAAAGTGAGTTTAGTTGTGTGCGTTTTGTTTGTCTGGACTGAGCTGGTTTAGTTAGCTGTACGTTTTAGTACATAAACGAGTCACGTTAATTCCCTTTGATGTAATCCTTTAGGATGTGTTTCCCATCCAACAATGACCACAATTTCATACCTACCCATGCCCTGACCAACAGCAAACTTTCATACATGTAGACTATTTGCACTTTTTACACAGTTATTGCAAACTGTGCAAAACGACAGCACACTCAGTCTTTCCTCCCACTACTGATTAATGTGTAGTGAGACCCATCCCCCCCCAACAAAGCTGGAAAGCGTGCCAACTGGGGGATGGCTCAAAACAAGTCAAGCGATGGGATCACGGGCAGTTGGAGGGTCCAAAATAAAACTCGGCAGCTGAGCAAAACTACTTTATTACCAAGAAAGCAAAAAAATATATTAATTAATCAAAAACGGCAGAAGGCCACAATTTTAATTTGCACTTAAATAAATAACAAGAAACACTAAATTAACAAGAAAATAATACAAAAGCTACAAAACAACAAACGCTACAAATACCAAAATTCACCCCTACATGGCCTATCTGCAGCCTAGCCTGAGACACCCAAAACGTAAGAAAAATTTAATGCCCAAATAAAAGTGAAAATTTAGAACTTTTGGATCACAACACTTAAACCGGCAATTTAGCCCACATCCCATGATTCCACCGGGGCCAGGGAGTAAGCCGGAATCCCTGGGCAGCTCCGAATTAGAAGTTAAGCAAAAGAACAATAATCTCCTTTTGGTGAAGAATTTAAAAAAAGAAGTAATTAAAAATAAAATATAACCCGGTACCGTTTTAGTAAAGAGTCACTTCACGACCTCCATAATACAATGAACGAAAAATATAAATAACAATCACTAGGCCTAAACATATAAATAAATAACATAACTTAACCATAGGGACCTAACAACTATAAAATATAAAAAAATATAACAACAAATAAAACTAATTAATTAATAACAAGAAATATAAATAAATATTAACATCCAAAAAGTTCTTTTTGTATTTCAAGTTTTCTTTTCCCTTTAATAAAAAATATATAAGTCCCCAATGGCCGTGTTGCATAAAATCACTGTTCAAGTTTAAGCCTAGGCCACATAAAGTTCCACAAACATTTTTTTTCTTCTTTTTTTTCTATATTTCACCTCCCTTTCTTTTTTTTTGTTTTTTATAAATATAAACCTCCGCATCAAAACCCCCCAGCTCAGCCGCCGGGAACAAAAATGGAACGCACTGACCTGAGGACAGAAGACTTCTACCCCAAAGATGTAGAGAGGGTAGCGGGCGACTCTAGGCTCCAACATGGTCCTCAGGCCAGGCTAGCAGTTGGGAAGATTGAAATTCCACCGGACGGCAGGCTGAGGGCTGAAAGTCCCACTCACCCTGGAGTTTTAGAGTCTCTAGCCGATCATGGTAACCTCAGCAGGCAGAGCCAAAGACAAAATGCCGGCCAACCTGACAGACAAAGGCTGGAACATGGAACGACCGAGTCCGAGCCAACGGCCACCAAAGTAGCGAATCGCTGGGCGCGAGCGAATCTCAGGCAGCCTGGCAGACCACGACGAAAAAAACGAAATGTACCGGTCAAAGACCCGGTACAGTAGTAGCGTACAAATATATTTATGGGCTTGTAAATGTTTTCCATCAACATTTTCTTAATAGATTCAAAACTATCCGTCAGTTTGTTTTGGCTTACAGTCTGACTCAATTAATCCTATATATATCTATTCTAATGTATGTGCATAATTTTATAGTAACACATGAATTTAAAGTAAACTACTTATATATAATATATGAAGCCTTTTTTTGTCAACACAACTCCTCCCCTATTTCTTAAATAATTTAAACGATTGAGGTGTCAACAAAAATTTACCTCTGTTATTATTTTCACCCTGAAGGGTTTGGGAGCCCTCAAAGTAAGTTTTTCGACCATAAGAATAGCATGGAGAGACTGAAATGAATCAAAACGTAACAGCTGTTAAATATAAATAATGATTTCCAACAAGTTTTAACAGCTGTTGGAATGTAAACAATGGTGTTTGTAGTATTGAAGAGGTTACATCTTTTATAATGTTAAACCAGGGAAGGTTGTAGGCATTATTTTATTCACATTCGATTGTAGAGGTTCTCTCTACTGGAGTTGAAGTTTTCAATGGTAATTTAATGCAGTTATTTTATTCATTTGATTAATCTTCAGCTGTTAAACAAAAACAAATGTAATGAACACGTTTTAAATGGGCTAAGTAATAAGTCATTAGGTGTTTTTAGTAATAAATACATATCAACGCAAGTAATATGGGTGAGATACTGTAAATAAATTTAATATTGTGATGAAAAATGAAAATTTGATTTATTTCCCAGAGTAGAGCATAAAGAAATCATACAATTAATTTATACTCAATACAAAATAAAATGTACTTATCACAAGTAGAAATATAAAATAAATAAAACTAAATACAAAATATTATCCTAGTTAACATGTTAGCCATAACCATTGAAAAAAGGTCTGCACCGGCGGAAGCCTGTGTGCAGATCTGAGTTGCTAAAAGGCTGAACGATGCCATTATGTATGTAACAAAATAATTACTTTTTTAAGAATAAAGAGAAATATTGTTAGTAATATATTAAATTGATTTTACACTATACAGTTAACCTACTATTATTTGTAATCAAAAGTCACAGGCTGAGGTGTAACGTGTGTAGCAAGTGACTGGGTTGGCACACGAAGTGTGCAGAGATTTCCCCTAGTTTATAATTAATTAATGTTCAAACATGAAAATGATATCCACGAATTGAAAATATCTAGGTTAAACAATTGAAATAATGACTGTTGGAGGTACCAAACTTTGGACTTTATACGTAGTTATTGTAAAAACTGTAAAAAAACCCTGTAAAATTATTATTTACTTAGAAACTATATTACTAAATGCAATTCTGTTTTGAAACTATAAATCAACATTTTCTGGCTTTTACCATTACCAATCAGTTTATCATCTTGGCTACAAAACAATATGATCCTGGTTATCAAGACTGAACAAATTAAAGCTGTAAATAATTATTTTATTTTTTTATAAAAAATAACTTACAGAGATATACTTCTTTTTGCCAAAGAAACACATTCCCACATTGTTCCACAGGGCAGCAGACTCTGGTAGGAACTGGGCAGCCACTTTATATTTAGCAAGGGCAGTGTCACACTCACCATGCTTCTGCATCAAGCAATAATGCATTAACAATTTTCTTTCAATATATTTTTTAGCAGTAGAATTTTAAATTCTTCCAACACTACAGATTGATGCCTGAGACACATAAAATGTTGCATATAAAAGCTAAATTCAATTTGTATTTTTCATTTTAAATGAAGACACTTTAACCTTGTGAACTTGCTAGTTAAACAAATACTAAAATATTATTTACCTTCCTTTTTAAAATATCAGACAAACAATATTTTTCACTCTCTTAGAATTGAAGGTATCCATTACCTTAAAAATACAAACAGACTCAACCAGTTCATTCTATAGGAAAGAAAGATGGCACATAATAAAAATAACAGCCTAAAAACAATACCAAATGCAGCCAATTTAAAACAAGTAAAGATAAAAATTAAAACTCACCTATCAGCATTTTTATTCAGTTTTAAGGAACATTATTAATACAACTATATAAATAAAAAGTAAAAAATAAACAAAGGAGAAGAGCGCAGCCTTACAAACTCAATACATAGCCTATTCAACAGCAGACTATTTGAAAATTACTTAAATCTTGAGATTTAATCATAAGTTTTCGTAAAATTGAATAAAATATAGTAATGAATTTGAACTGACTTGTATTATTGCGCCAGCAGCCAGTAGAGCATGTGTGCTTGTTCCATCGTGTGCCAACGCATAGCCCAGCCAATGAAGAGCTTGAGGGAAATCTCCATGGCCGAGATATAACAGCCCCAGCGCTACAGCTAGATCGCTGCTTCCAGGATACAGCCTGTTTAATTAGTTCATTAGAAATTAATTTTAACAAATTGATTAAAGTGTTAATTAAATAAAACTGACTGTAAGCCAAACATAATTAGAGTGTAAACATATGTTTAACAAGGACACTTTCCCCCCTCTAAAATAGTGGTAAGATTCATGTCACTTAATTATTGCCACTCAGCTGTTTCACTTATTCATTTATTGCATGCTCTCCTTTTCATCGGTATTTTCTGGTAATTTAAAATCACTCACTACTCTTTTAATAACCATGGAACTTTTGGACTACGGAAATATCATAGCAAATATGTATTACAATTAAAATTATTCAAAGGATTGAATTATGAAGGTAAACATATATATAGGGTGTTCATAAAAAAACCCTTAAAGACTTTGAGATATGGTTATGTACACAAAAACTAAAAAAGTCCTTATGAAGAAGTCTTAAAATCAGGGATGGCCAAAAGTTACTGCATCAGTTTCTTTGTATAAGTTGATACAATTTAACTGATGCGAAAATTAACTGATATACGAGACCACCTGATGCAACAGGAAATGGATAATCCATATATCCCGCTCACCTTATCTGCTTCTATTTGTATCAGACAACACAACAGACGGTTAATTTCAATTCGGTAAGTTTCAACAGTAACTAAATGCCTGACTTCTTGTTCATTTGCATCAGTTAATTTAAACTGATACGCACAGCAAATTGAACTGTTACATCAGTTAAGCAAAAGCAGCAGGTTGGCACATCCCTACTTAAAACGCTTAGTTTTCTATCTGTCTGAATATGTTTTTACATAATTTATCATATCTTAATAACCCCCAAGATATATCTTCAAACCCGATACATGTATGAGGAATAATAAGACCTAATTCAGTATATACAGAGTCCGGCAGAAATAACTCCCCGATTAGAAAGTAACGTTAAGCAGACAACATATGGTGCAGAGTAATGGGGAGTGCGTCCTTGAGTAGCTGCATACGTGCCGTTTTCAGTGTACACCATGGCATGGATGGGTAAACATCGTGCGTTCGCTGTGGAACAGTTTTTTCAAAATGGCGGATCACCTATTAATACTCAACGCGCATTCTGTGTTCGCTTTGCGCTTGGACGACAGGATCCTGTTTCCGATTAGAAAACAATTTATTGTTGGGTTTCTAACTTTTGTGAGACAGGTTCCGCATTAAAACGGGAAGCCACCCGGTCGACCACGGACTGCAACAGGGCCAGGAAATGTTGATGCAGTTAGAGCGTCAATTCTTTGATCTCCTCAACGATCCGCTAAAAAAACATGCGGCACCATTACGATTATCTGATTGAAGTGTGAGTAGGACCTTGCATCGAGATTTAAAAATGCATCCTTACAAAATTGTTGTTGTTCAAGAACTGAGTGAAAGAGACTGTGGTGTATGTGTAATGTTGTGCCAAGACCTTCTTCGGAACATTCGCCCAGAAGATGTGATTTTTTCTGACGAGGCACACTTTCACCTTTCCGGAGAAGTAAACAACCAAAATTGCATCTGAACACAATCCCCAAGAACTCCATCAATGACCGCTGCATAGCCCCAAAGTAACAGTATGGTGTGCTCTTTTTAATTCTGGAGTGATTGGTCTCTATTTTTTCGAAGGAAATGGTGGGATAACCGTAAACAGTGAACGGTATTGTGCAATTCTCCGCAAGTTCCTTCAGCCCAAACTAAGGGAGCTTTTTGATGACATTGATAACATGTGGTTCCAGCAAGATGGCGCTACAGCCCACACAGCGTGGCAGCCACTGGCACTGGTGAAGGAAATGTTTCCTGGACACGTAATCTCTTTACGTGGTGACATAGGCTGGCCACCACGTTCGCCAGACTTAACGCCCTGTGATTTTTTTTTCTCTGGAGCTATTTAAAATCAAAGGTTTACGAACATCATCCTCTAACTGTAAAAACCCTAAAAGAAGTGATAACACGAGAAGTTGAAGCCATTCCACCTGACATGACTCGTAAAGTAATGGAGTGTTTCAGAGTGTCAAATGGTGGAAACCATTTGAGAGATGTATTGTTTAAAAAGTAAAGAAATGGTACATATTCTTAAACGGCACAATCTGTACTTTTAGTTAATAAAAATAAAATCTTCCTACCTTATTTTGTTTTCATTAGCTTCCCAAATAAATAGGGGAGGTTTTTCTGCTGAACCCTGTAGTATCAAGTCCCTACTTTGTACCATTTCAAAATGGCAGCTATTTTTAGTTTTCAAAGCTTAATATCTTAAAAAGTATAAATTAAAAAAAAAAAAAACAAAGATACACAATAATTGAAAATTTTGATTTTCAAAACAAAGATTGTAAGTTCGGATCAATAATAACTGATAAGTTGTAATATAGTACATGCTAATGTTGGGGCAATTTGATCTATTTAGCATGTACTGTATTATTTACATGTTTTCATGCAAGTAATCATATCCCAAAATCTTGTAGGGGTTTGTATGAACACTGTATAAAAAATATCTGGAAATAAAAAACCTGTGTTTAGCGATGTACAACATGTGATTTGTCCAGTTTTCAGATATTGGTCATGCCCTGAAAGGATAGATGCCAGGGAGCCCTTGATTATAAGGACACTACTCATGTATCAACCATCTAAGCGCTTGACTTAAATTTCTTTAACATCTCTGGTTTGTGTAAGAGAGTAATGTACACAAACCGTAAATTAATAATTATTACACTGTGATATTAATTTAATAGATAATTATGTAAAAAAAGTTGAGAAAATAGTAGCAGTTTAATTAGATCATTTATCTTGGTTATATTTACAAATTGATTTTCTTATGAACAATTTAGATATTGGAACTTGGAGAAACAAGTAGTAAGTAATATTAAGTTTTACTTTAGCTCCAAATAAAAAACTTCTTAAAACAAAACAACTGATAGTTACAGTAAGATTAAAGTAAGCATATAAAATAAATAACAATGAAAAACTGTACAAACAATGAACTAATATGTTAGCTGCCATCCTTAATATTAGTATTTTTACTCTAAATTGTCAAAAATTGTTTTGGAATTTTTAAAACAATGATGAATTATTGTATTGTACTACCGTTTATGCGTATATAAATAATAAATACTTAGGCATTATATGTACATAAATATGTCGGGAGTATTGGCCCGACACAGTTTTTTTAGTAGCGTATACGGCACATCAAAGACTCTGTCAGGTATATCGACCTGACACATTTTGAGGTAAATTTGTTTTCCTGGTTTGGCTACACTGACTACATGATGAAAGCAATCCAGTATTCAATAAGTATTACATTATTTCAATCCAAAATTCACTAAATAAGTCTGTAGGGCCTTATTCTACAACTTGCCCGTAGAACCTGCCAAAATTTAAAGTTTTATGAGCAACTTTGTAACTAATAAAAAACTTCGAAATTTGTACTGTAAATAGTATGATGTTTGCAGTACAATAAAGTGTAATCAGTTTCTTTAAGAAAGCAGGACCAGTCGAGTAACAATAAAAAAAAACCAAAAGGTTGCTAAGCAATAATGTTGGGCATAGTGGCCCTATGGCATCTAGCAGAGACAAAGAGCCGTCGGGCATACTGGACTGATACGGCAGCTAAAGTGTTAAGCAGTATAATTACACTTGAGTTAAAAGAAATATTTTAAACAATATACAGGATGTTTGTAATATGCTCTTTTAATTTTGCTCTAAATATTAACAATTCTGTAATATTTAATACAAAAACAGGTAGTTTCTTTTCTTATACTATTGTCATTTTATATGTTTGATTCATTATTATTTACAATATTATTATTAGGTCCATTTTATAAAATAATATTGAACCTTGTTACTTTATATATGTTTAATTGTGGCACTAAAAATATTGTTATTTCTCGTTCCTGAAAAAATTAATTTAAGAACTATGTAAATATAATAAGTATAATTAATGACGATATCATTTAGCAAGAGAGAATAATCTGCTATAAATTGTTGTCAAATTCTTAACCCTTGCAATCCCAAAATTGGCTATATTACTACAGGCTTACTCGAGAGCAGTGTTATAAATGTCAGCAGCCCCCTTGCTGTCTCCATCTTGTTCATAGAGTTGAGCCAGAGCAATGTACGAGGCTTCACTCTTGCCCAGTTGAACCGCTCTACTCAAGTATTCCCGTGCTTTTCCCAGCTGAGCTGATTGCAAGTAACATTCTCCTACATAAGAGCACACATTTTATCAGCTAAGGACTTCAATGGATATGAATTTAAAAATATTCATTAATTTTAATTTAAAAAAATTATGAATAGTCATAACTCTATACAGTACTAGCTAAAGTTTCATTTTAAATCTTCAATCATAAAACGAACAACTAAAAAAAATCATTTAATACTTTCATACTTTCTAGTATGTATTGAATATGTCAGAGTTAAGTGTTGAGTGTGTCCAATGGCATGAGTGAGTCTATATGAATGTTTGGTGGTCAATATGAAACTAAAACAGCAAGGATTTTTTTCCTGATTACGAATCATTTTTATGGCAGATACTAAAAAATAGACTCTTTACCAAAGCCTTCTATGTTTAGGGTCTCAATGTCATTCTTCATACTTAGATGCTTATATATTCCCCCTCCCTTTGATATTATTGGTCCTCCATATGTACTGACACGCTCATAATAAGCAAGACTTACAATATTTACAACTTCCTGTTCAAGTTTCCATCTTGAGTTAAAATATATTCAAAAAATAATAAATTTGGGAAAAACTAAGTCAATTTAAAAAGCATTTTAATATAACTGCACTAAACAATTTGTCAAATTTTAATTTTACGTGCAGTTTTGAAACACAACACTTTATCTGCAGTGTGCAAGTGTCAAAACGTAAAACAATATGCTTGTTATCAAATTAACATTTTGCAATATGCTATGTATCAAATGTAAAATTTTTCAATTTGATATGTATCAAATGTGACATTTTGCAATGGACTATGTATCAAATTTAACATTTTGCAAAATGCTATATATAAAATGTAACATTTCATGTATGCAAAATATAATTTCTCAATATGTAATATTACTCTTGCAGTATGCAACGTCTAAAAGCATATTTTTATACCTGCAGTATGAAATACACCAAACAAATAATTTATCAGCAGTGCAATGTGAGAAATCATGATATTATAACATCAGTATAGAAATGTACATGAGATTGTATCTACAGTGTATACAAACACAATTACTGTACCTCTACTGTGCAATGTGTCATTTTATATAAACAAGTGCAGATTACAAGTGCAGTTGATTTTTTAAACAATTCAGACATAACCGAGATTGTGGTAGATGTTCCAGTCTGGACTGTCCACTGTGCGTTCTGCTTCTAAATAAGCTTCAATGGCTAACTCATGACGCCCCAACAACACTCTATTGTAAACATAGTATTTAGTAACTAGTTAGGATTTCCAAAATAAAATTAATATAACTATTTCTTGACAATAGAATATGATTATGAATAAATATTTGTTATACATACAGTATATACAGGGTAGAAAAAAATATGGAAATGCTTTCCCAACTTTTGTTTGACTTCACTTGTAAAAGTGAAATCTCGTACATCATCATGGTTACAAAGAACCTAATTTTTGACCTCATTAGCAACATTTCATTTTTTTCAGGGAGATAGCCCACGAGGAGTTGAATGGAAATCTTCAATATAATAAGATAAAATATGGTATCAAATGAAAGGTCTATTGAAGAGAAATTAATTGCCACAAACCGGACTTCGAAAAGGTTATCTTTTCCAGAGAAGCGGTAATTTGAGTTCCAAAGTAACTAATTTGAAAAATATTTTTCTCCGTGACTTAAAAGTTTTAAGTTAATTATTCTGATTAAAAATTATGCTTTATGGAACACAATTATTTAAAAAAAATTAAATTGTAATATTGTCTATGGAAAAAATAACGATTTTACAAGTGAAGTCATGCAGAAGGTGTGAAAGTTTCCATACTTTTTTCCACCTTGTATATTCAATGTATTTTATATATTGTAAAAAAATGATAGAGAATTTTTCTTAAATAAGTCTCATTTAGAAAATTACAAATTAGCACATTGAATATGGTGTAAGTTTAGCTGTTCCCGGGAAACGTTTTGTCACTCACTGCATGTTATGCCAGTTTTTGTGTTCGAGAGCAGTTAATTTTCTGTTCCCACCATTTTTGTAGGAGGGGTCACTGTACTTCTGTACTTAGTGATAGTGTTTTGTGATTAGCTATTAAGATACGCAATTATATAGTTTTTCAGCAATCAATGTGTTAAACTGTTTAATTCAGTAGAATTATTTATATCCTATGACCCTAGGGTCATTCTAACATTGCATTACATACCGGTAACATAAAATTAAATTTTCATTTAATAAAACCACCCAAACTCGTAAAGTAGTTTTAGCCCAACCACCCACGTATACACATAGGCCTACTGTGATATTGATCCACCCATTCAAGTACGATGGTATTGGTACATAAATTATCAAATAATTACTAGCAACACCACATAGGAGAAAGAAACAGGATCGCATGTAATAGTGCGCTAAATCTGTGTCCAACAGTTATTTCACCTATTTGCTATGTGATGACAGGGCTAGCTCCTTGTCAGTCTCTCCCTGTATTCCTCTCAAATCCTCAAGTATAAAATATAGTAATTAGACATGTCTGCGACCAAAAAATTGCTTCAAATTTAATAAGTGATTTTCATACTGTTCACGTAATTTTTAATTATGTTCATACTGTTAACAAAATGCTAAAATAAAGAGTAATTAGGAGAAACTAGTAGTATTTTCATATCAGCACTTGATCTTACCGTCCCCCCTCCCCAACCACTTGCTGACTTCGTGTCAGTACCTGTCTGTCACGCTGCCCCTCCCCCCGCCATTAACAAGCAGTGAGCCTCTGATACTGTCCTTCAGTTCACAGCAGCTCTTCACTGATCAGTGCAGTTCACGTGTTGTTGTTATTAGTGCTTCCAAGTAGTGACTGTTTTCTTGTTTTGTGAAGTTATTGTGTTATATAGACATTGGACAATGGCTACCAGAGGATGTATAAATTCGCCAGATTGCTTCTGTTACATTTGTGGCAACTATATCGTTAAAAATCAACATAGAAACGTTTCAGATTTTGTTGAAAAAGTATATTTCGCTTATTTTGGTACAAAGTTAGGCGATCAAGATAAGCCTTGGGTTATTTATTTTTAAGGATTAAAACAAAACCCCACACAAAATTTGTTCAGTGTGTGTTGAAGAATTGAGGCAAGGGTTTCAAGGTAAAAAGCAGTCCTTAAGTTTTGGAATACCAATGGTTTAGAGGGAGTCCAAAAATCATGGTAATGACTGCTATTTTTGTTCTTGCAACGTACGAGGTTTCAATTTGAAAAACAAAAAGGATATTTCTTACCCTAACATTCAATCAGCCATTCACTTTTTTATTCACATTTAATTCCTCTTGAACCTGGAGTGCCAATACCTTCTCCTCCAGATTCTTTGGATGATTTACATGATGATCAAGAGCCATTGCCTCATCAGAGAGTTGATAGTGAAGAAGACAGTGATTGCTATGATCCTGGCACAACCGATCCCATTCCATTCTCACAATTTGAACTGAATGATTTAGTAAGAGACCTAGTCCTTTCTAAAGAATCAGCAGAGGTTTTAGGATCAAGATTGAAAAATAAACATTTGTTTGCTCTGGATACATCATTTTCTTGGTATCGATGTAGGAAAAAGGAATTTGTATCTTTCTTCTCCCAAGAGGATGACCTGGTGTTTTATAGTGATGTTTCTGAACTTATGGCACATTTAAAAATAGAATATGCTCCTAATGAGTGGAGACTTTTTATTGATTCCTCAAAAAGAATCCTTAAAGCAGTCCTTCTACAAAATGGCAATAAGTATGCTTCTATACCAGTTGGACACTCGGTTCACTTGAAAGAATGTTACGAAAACCTTGAACTGGTTTTAAGCAAACTCTGCTATTCAGACCACAATTGGACACTATGTGGTGATTTAAAAGTGATTTCAATGCTGCTTGGTCAATAAAGTGGCTATACAAAATTCCCTTGCTTCCTCTGTGAATGGAACAGTAGAGACAAAAAGCAACACTACATAAAAAAAGATTGGCCCTTAAGAGAAAGCTTACAGGTTGGGGTTAAAAATGTTCAGAGGAAAAGCCTTGTGGATCCCGAAAAGGTTTTACTTCCACCACTTTACATTAAGTTAGGGCTGATGAAACAATTTGTCAAGGCATTGATTAAAGAAGGGGAGTGTTTCAGATATCTTTGTCGACAGTTTCTTGGTTTATCCGAGGCAAAGCTAAAGGAAAGAATTAGAATGTTGACCGAACATTAGAAAACTAATGAGAGATCCCATTTTGTGAACAAAATGGAAGCAAATGAAAAGGCAGCATGGACATCTTTTAAATTAGTTGTTACTGGTTTCCTACGTAACAAAAGAGACCAAACTACAAGACAATCGTCGCAGACATGATCGACAACTTTCAGAAGCTGAACTGTAACATGAGCATTAAAGTTCACTCTCTCCACTCACATCTTGAGTACTTCCCGGCAAATCTTGGTGATGTCAGTGAAGAGCAGGGCGAAAGATTTCACCAAGACATCAAAGAAGTGGAAAGAAGATACCAAGGAAGATGGAACAAGCGCATGATAGCAGACTACTGCTGGATGATGAAAAGAGATGATACTCAACGAGTCCACAGCTGGAAAAGCAGTAAAAGAAACTTTTACAGTAAGCGAAAACGTTATTGTAAGGACTTATGAGCTTAAAGAGAAATGTAAGTGTACTGGAAATGTAGTTTAGAACATGATTTATACATAAACTAAAATTTTATAATGTTTGAAAAAAGGTGAAGAATTGCTAACATTTTGTTATTATATACAAACGTACTCCCTACTTTGTGAGAAAAACTGACGTGATAGACAAGAATGGTTTGCATTTTTGAAATCAGTGCTGAAAAGTACATAAAAGTCAGTTATCAAATTTCAAACAACTTAAAAAAAAAATTTTTTTTGCAGGCCTGTGTTATTACTGCTGATTTATAAAGATGTACATTATATGATATATACACATTATATTATCTATAACAAACTGCCACGGAGCCATTCGCTGCAGCCATAAGAAAACGATATTTGTGCATTTTTTTCTCTGTGGCAACTAGTGATGTAAAATGCCCGGGCATTTATAAGTCAGGGAATATATCCGGGCAAATGCCCAAAATCCATACATGCCCGGGCATTTATTTACTTTAACTGTAAGTAGGCTTGAACAATAGAGGAAAAATGACCATAATTATTAATACATTTTTAAATCTCTATCTCTATATATATAGAGAGATTTACAAAAGGCCTATATATTTAAAGGATTATATTAATATTAAGCTTATCAAAGGAAATAGGCAATTTCAACTATTTCCTTTCCTCCAAAAATGCCTCCAATCATCCCTCCATAATTTTTAACCTAGCTTATTTCTTTATCCAGCCTCCTTGAATAAAAATGAGTAATTATATGTTTTTATTGAAACCAGTAGGGGTAGGCCTGATGAATTCACAATGAGAATATATTTGTCTGATAATTGCCTCTCAATGTTATTGAAAACATCTTTTTTCAATAGTTTATATTTTAGTTGGTCATACCTAAAAAAAAATGTAAATGTAAAGTAGTGTATAGAAAATATGTTTAACAACTCCACAATATATTAAGGCACTCAGTTATAATATGGGGTTTTCGCAAATACTATACGGAAGTTTTCAAGGTTCAAAAACTACACCTTTGATAATGGTCTTAAAGTAAGTTTTAGGAACTCAGTACTGGCCTTGAAGAAATGTATTGGCAGTAGGCACTCAAATAAATATTTACAAGCAGTTAAAGGTTAAAACTACCTTTTTCATAAATGCCCAGTTTTTGGTCGCCAAAAATTGCTTTGGGCAAATGCCCGGACAAAAGGCCATTTATAAATGTCCAGCCCACTGGGCATTTGCCCGGCCCACATCACTAGTGGCAACACATACAATATGGCATCCTGAGTAGTATATCTAGGACTCACCCACATCACAGGATAGGTAGAACCTTTGGTGTTGTAAATATTGTATATAACACTTTGAGACAGTCTTAACTGGAAGCTTTAGTTTTTTTTATGAAACCGGCCGCTTAAGCCAACGAAATGGGATGTCTAGGGCATCTATTAGTTTAGTATATGTAGATGCAAGATGTTTATTGTCATCAGGCAATTACATGCATTGACATAGTCACAAAATAGCCAAGAGCTTTGTCAGAGTAACAAAACATGAACAATAACATTAGTCAAAATAGTCTCACTAAGCCAGGTTTCAACAAAATTTTAAAATATAAATTAATCCCACCAAACGTGAATCATAATTTTATTCAATCCAGACAACAACTTTCTATACAAATCAACCCACTATGGGGGCATGGATAATGTTTGATTTCTTAGAGATACCACTGAGGATGCAACATCACAGCATGGGTGAAACCTTTGGTGATGTAAATACTGTAAATAACACCTTGACACGGTCCAGATGCTTTAGTAACTCTTTGATATCTTGATTAGAATGTCGGCTAATCCAATTTGACATAAAATTACTTACAGAGATTTAGCGACTTGTTTGATGTTTTCCACATTTCTAGGATTCAGAGAATGACATTTCTTAAAATATTCCAAAGATTCTTGGATTTTCCCTTCATGTCGAAGAATAAGACCCTAGAACAATAACATTATTTTATTTACATGCTATGAAAAATGCATAGATGTCTTGTAATTGTTGGCAATATTTATTGGCTGTGTTACTGGCCTTCTAGGGAAAAACTACAATTTTCTTCATTGTTTTAAACTCTCTGTCATAAATATTGGCATGTTGAGTATCTAACATGTAGAAGTTAAGGACGTTAATCCTATACAAGATCAGCTGTTGATGAATCCAAACAAACCTCAAAGTGTCACGTACAGGGGTGCCCCTCCCTTCAAAACTGATGGCTGATTCCCCCCAAAACCAACCATCTACCCCCTGCCCCAACTAGAAGCTAAAAATGTGCTTTGTGAAAACTTAATTCATTGTGTATAAATTTAAATTGTTTTTAATCTTGTTAAATGTTTTGAAATTTTTGAGGTTAAAATAGTATGTTTCCAAATATTCTAACATAAAAAAAAAAAAATAATAAAGCAGAATAAATACTATACTCAAGTGCTTAAATGCTGCAATCATGCATACAGCTCAAAAAATCATGGATCTTTCAAACATTTGTATAATAAGTATCTACAGTAACAATTTTTATTTGTTTTTATTGCTTAATGGAAACAAGTGTAAATAAACTAAACATTTGAGGTTTAACTATCTATTTAATTGACACAAAATATATTGACCTGTTAACCCTCAAACTGCAATTCGACATATTTTTTGTCGGTTACAGCGTTCCTATACTTCCAACCGACATAATTTATGTTAGTTAGCACCTATTACCTTAATCTCTTATTTTAGCAGCACTATTAACGATAGCATCATAATTCGAACATCATTGGAAGCAGGAGGAGTTCTTGTTTTCAAACATGTTTGATTTGTTTCTGAGATGAAAGGAATGGTGGAAAAGAATAATATGAAAATCAAGTAATCCAGTTGGCACAGTCACTACATGGCTTAATGTCAGCCATGTAGCACTGTCGGATATAATCTCTTATTACAGCACACCTATTAAAGATATCGGCATGATTTGAATATCTTTGGAAACAGGAATAGTTCTTGTTCACAATCATATGTTAGTTTTTTTTCTGAGTCAAAAGGAACAGTGGAAAAGATAAATAAGAAAGTCGAGTTTGCAAAATGAAAGCTTCTTCCACTGTGTTGCATGTATAATGCTTGTAAATGTACATTTCAAAAATTCATCCATCTTATAGAGCATGTATTTCTGTAAATATTAGTATTAGTTATGTCTCTAGTAATATTTTTAGTGAATTTTCGAAAATACTGTTACCATGGCAACGCATTGTAGAATAAGTTTTACTATACACGGTTATATTAGTATCATCTTTTAAGCCACCGAATAGTATAGTACCTTTATTTCCTAAAACTAGATAACATTTGGAATGTTTTGTCTATCTTGGAATTTTGAATTGAGCTGTTTTATATTGTTTTCCACGTGACTCCCACTTTTTTTTGTGTTTTCAAAACCATTTTCCAAGATATCAGGTCACGTGAAAAAATATTCCTTTTTGCTTAAAGTGTAATAATATATAATTAAAAAATAGCCTGGTTTATTTCAAGTAAAATAATACCAAATACAAGTAGATTTATATAATTTTACTATTTTTTAATGAATTTTTGACGAAAAGACAGCAAATGCACGAAAAAGAACCTGGCAGTTTGGGAAAATCTAATAGCCAGTGCGAGGGTTAAAGTACACTATGTCAAAAATGAAATGTAGAATCAAATATTACTACTAAGTTGATAGATAATGCACAGTACTTACCCTTATCCTTGATAGACTTTGTAATGAAGAAGTTTTTTATAGTTTTTATTGCCTGTTACTGATATTTATTGTTTTAGAAATGAGTAAAAATGGTAGACTATAATAGACAGGACATATGCCATATGAACATTTTTTTTTTAACTTGTGACATTTTCTATACAATTTACACCCATATAAAAAGAAGCATTACTTCTTGAATACTTACAAGTATATAATTGGCATACTCATTGCAACCATTTAAGTTTAACAATTCTTCTTCAATTAAAAGTTTGCAAATATCAAACTCTTTACGGACGTACCGTTGATGGATTAGCCAATTACGAGCTGATAGGGAACTGAATTCTAATTCTGAAACAAAACACTTTCTAATCAAATAACTTATTACGTAGTGCAAAACATATATGAATGTATTTAAATACTAGCACTAGTACACATCCAAAAATCATGACAGTAAAAAGTGTAATAACTTGAAAACTGATAAGTACCTTTTATATTTTATTTTGTTTAGATTGGTAATAATTGCTATACTTTTTGTCAATGAGGAACAAAATTCCTGGTGGATTAAAACCACATCTGCATTACCTAGCAGATATGACATATTGACACATATTTGACTCCAGACATCGGATATTTTAACTAAGTAACTACATTTGTTGTTCTTTAACGTGTAAATATAATCTCAATAAATAGAACTGTATGTAAGAATGAAGATCTGAGAGCCACCTTGAAGTATCAGACTCTTCGGACACACCAGTGAATAAATCTACATATGTTTCATCTAATATGTTTTAATTATTTAATTTAATCATTACTTCATTAAATATTTCCACAAAATATATGGATGTTCCACAAGGTTCAATATTAGGTCCTGTGAGTACAGCTCATGAGAATCTATGAAAACATCTTAAAACATTTAGCCATCCAATTATGGATATTGAAGACAGCGTTATTGTTATCATAATCAAAAGAGAAGAAACAAAATAAACACAGTTTCATCTTTGTTCCTAAACAATCAAAAATTATGATTCTAGTTATAGGCAGACCTAAATATAGCTCAGGATTGCTGGACTTAAAACATATAGAATAATAATACTAAAAATTAAGTCATATTATAATTGACACAACAAAAGCAAATAACTCGCGAGGTATACCATAGCACTTGGCTAAGCGATGCGCAGTAGACTAACTCTCATTCAAAGGTGACAGTCTAGGTGCTGCCGAGCAAGAAAATATATTTTATTTACATCAGAAAATAAAATCACCTGATATTTAAATTGTTGTTCATATAACTGACTTAATTTTATTTATAAGCTAATTTTACACATTGAAGTGCTTATGTGCTTATTTCCAGAGCAGACTTTGCAAATACAGCATAGGTAATAATAATAATAATAATAATAATAATAATAATAATAATAAATGTTTTGTTGCATATTTTTACATTTGTATAATGCATCGCAATCGTCATTACTATAAAATATTTAAACTAAGCTAAAATTATTCATCCACGCTTACATCCAGATCCACATTCATACATACAATAAGCATAAATAAATAAAATAAATAAATAAATAAATAAATGATTTATTGCGTACAACATAGTAAAAATATGCATTGCAATCGTCAAGCTATCCATTATTGCTATTCGCTATTGTTTAGCCATTCATTCTTCCATCGAGATCCCTTTCAAACATACAAAACACGTTAATACACGCATTCATCTCATAAACCCACTCAGTAGCCTAACCCAATAAATTTCGCTAGGTCTCCCAGTTGTGTGCCATAAATTCGTCTAAGCTGTAGAATGCCTCTGCAATCAGCTTTGCTTTTAGACGAGATTTAAACGCCTTCAGCGTGGGGGCACTTTTAATTGAATTTGGCAATTTGTTGACAAATTTTACTCCTGCCTGTACAGGCAGTCGCTCATAAACTACCGTTCTGTGCCTCCCAGAACGGTATTCGCCCCTGCCTCTAGTGTCATAAGAGTGTATGTCGCAACCTCTTATAGCATGACATTTTGATTTGAAAAAGAGACAAGTTTCCAAGATGTAGAGGCAGGGTAATGTCAACAAATTCAGATTTTTGAATACTGGCTTACACGACTCTCTTTGTTTCAATTTTGCAATTGTTCGCAACGCTCTTTTTTGGAGGATGAAAACTCTTGAGAGGTTTGAGTTTGAGCATCCACCCCACACAGTCAGTCCGTAGGAGAGATGAGGGTAGATGACTCCGTAGTACGCCGTCATCAGAACCTGAGTCAGGCAGTACTCTGATAGTTTTCTCAAGATATAAATTCCTGAGGAAAGTTTTGAGCAAACATGGTCTACATGGCAATCCCACGTCAAACCTTTATCAAGATGTATTCCGAGGAATTTGGTTGTGTAGACCTCTTCGATCTCAGTTCCATCTAACATGACCGCTAGACTGTCTAAGTCTTTTTGGTGCAAAGAGAATTTAATGAAATTTGATTTTGTTGGATTGGTTTTGAGGTTGAGCTCGTTGAAATGTTGAATGGTGCTGTTGAGCTCCACGAGAGCAATTTGCTCGAGTTCTTTGATTGAGTTAGCTTTCAGACAGAGAGTCGTGTCATCTGTGTACTGAACAATGTGTCCGTTTTGTACAGATGTGCCAACATCATTGACGTAGATTAAGAAGAGAAGCGGACTAAGTATGGACCCCTGCGGAACTCCATAGTTCAGTCGCCTCTCTCTCGATCTAGCGTCAGATATTCCAACGAATTGCGTTCTATTACTGAGATACGATTCAAGCCACCTGAAGGGCACTCCCCGTATCCCGTAATATTCCAGTTTGTGAAGAAGTGAAGTGTGATCAACACAGTCGAAGGCTTTTGACAAGTCGAGAAATACACTTAGTGTCTCTCTTCGACCTTCAATTCCCTCTGTTATCATCTCGACCAGACGGACGACCGCGTCTGAGGTCGATTTACCGCTTCGGAAACCGAATTGGTTATTTGACAACAGATTGTGCCTTTCCAGAAATTCCACACAACGTGTCAGGAAAACCTTTTCAAAAATTTTGCTCAGGATTGGTAGAATTGAGATTGGGCGGTAATTTTGAGTGGAAAGAGGGTCGCCTTTTTTGAAAATTGGGAAGACTTTTGCAGTTTTCAGTGCAGACGGGAAAACCCCCTTGCAAAAAGAAAGGTTGATCAAATGCTCCAAAGGTCTCAGCAAGTGTCTATAACACTTTTTGAGAAGCCATGTGGACATATGACCTGAGTCGTTTGACTTTTTTGATTGGAGGTTTCTGATTACCTGGTCTACTTCAAGCTGTGTGACTAGAGCCAGAGACATTGAGACGACTGGACTTTGCACGGAGGAGAGGGTATGACGCGAAGTTGGACCAAGTCCTTGATCAATTCCAACCGAGGCGAAAAAACTGTTGAATTCATCTGCAACCCTTAGAGGGTCTTTGATGCATTCATTTCCAATCTTTAGTTCAATTGGTCTGTCAGTCTGTGAGATTTTATTGTTTATGATGGCCCATGCTGTTTTAGAAATGTTTTTTGATGCGAGCAGAGCTTTGTTTACATCATAAGCCTTTGCAGCTCGGATGACTTTCCTATATATCCTTTTGTAATTTTGAAAAAAGTTTATGAAACCTTCGTTTAATGTGCGCTTTTTTATTTCTGAGTAAAAAAATAATTTTTCTCTCGAGACTAGGATACCTTTGGTAATCCATGTGCACATTTTTTTCCTCGGTTTTTGTTTGATTTTTTTCAGGGGACAGCTCACGTTTAGATGATAATTTAGGGTAGATTGAAAACATTGAAATTGATTTTCTACGGGATCGTGAAAATTTAGAAAGTGCCAACTCTCCCTAGAAAGGAAGGAGTTGAGGAGTGCAACATTCGCGGGCCGTGTGTCTGATTGTTTTTTCTTTAATTGGATCCTGTTCTGGTTCATGGCCGTCAATGATGACTTGTTGGCCATGGTGGTCTGAAATGGCTGTGTTGATCACCGAAACCCTCACGTTAGTCAGGTTTGTTATGACGTTGTCAATAGAGGTGGCTGACGTATTTGTCACTCTCGTTGGTGAATTGATCGACCAAGAAAGGTCAAAGGATTTGAGCAAGTCAGCGAATTTCCTTGTCATAGGGCAACGGAGGTCTAAGACGTTCACGTTGAAATCCCCAATGACAATGAAGTTCTGAGTGCATTCACACACTCATGCATGCATGCATTCACACACCCATTCTTTCAAAAAAAAGAAAAAAATGTTTCCCACTCAGCCAGCCTACTCTTGCAATTTTACTAGATCTCCCAGTTATGTGCCAAAAACTCGTCCGAACTGTAGAATGCCTCTGCAATCAACACTTGCTTCAGACGAGATTTGAATGCCTTCAGCGTAGGAGCACATTTGATTGAATTTGGCAGCTTGTTGACAAATTGAACACCTGCCTGTGTGGGCAATCGTTCGTAAGCTACCGTCCTATGTTTCCCAGTTCGGTAGTTACCCCTGCCTCTAGTCTCATAAGAGTGTATGTCGCAACCTCTTATGGACTCGCATTTTGATTTAAAAAAGAGACATGTTTCAAGAATGTAGAGGCAGGGTAATGTCAACAAGTTCAGGTTTTTGAATGTTGCTCTGCACGACTCTCTCTGCCTAAGTTTTGCGATTATTCGAACCGCTCTTTTTTGAAGAACAAAAATTCTTGAGAGGTTCGCGTTGGAGCAACCTCCCCACACCGCCAGTCCGTAGGAGAGATGTGGGTAAATTACTCCGTAGTACGCCGTCATCAGTACCTGAGTTGGGCAATACTCTTGACAGTTTTCTCAAAACATAAATTCCTGAGGACAGTTTTGAGCAAACATGGTCTACTTGGCAATCCCAAGTCAATCCTTGATCTAGGTATATTCCTAGGAATTTGGCTGAGTAGACATCTTTGATCTCAGTTTCATCCAGCATGACTGTAGGTATCTCTGAGTCTTTTTGACGCAAACCAAATTTGATGAAGTTTGATTTTGTTGGGTTGGTTTTGAGGTTGAGATTATTGAAATGTTGGATTGCGCTGTTGAGCTCCAAAAAGGTCACCTTTTCGAGCTCTTGGATTGTTTTTGCGTTCATGCAGTGTCGTGTCATCTGCATATTGGACAATTTGTCCTTGTTGTGCGGATGAGGCAACATCGTTGACGTAGATCAAGAAGAGCAGCGTACTAAGTATAGAGCCTTGTGGGACCCCATAATTTAGCCACTCCTCTCCCGACCGGGTTTCAGAAATTCCAACGAATTGTGTTCTATTACTGAGATACGATTCAAGCCATTTGAGAGGCACTTCTCGTATCCCGTAATGTTCAAGTTTGTAAAGAAGCAGACAATGATCAACGCAGTCAAAGGCTTTTGACAAGTCAAGGAAAACACTGAGTGTCTCTCTTCGACTTTCAATTCCATCTACTATCATTTCTACTAGACGCGTTACTGCGTCTGTAGTCGATTTACCACTTCGAAATCTGAACTGGTTGTTTGATAGCAGATTGTGCCTATCGAGAAAATTCACACATCTTGTGAGAAAGACTTTTTCAAAGATTTTGCTGAAGATTGGAAGCATTGAAATTGGGCGGTAATTTTGGGGAGAGAGGGGGTCGCCCTTTTTAAATATTGGGGATACCTTTGCCTTTTTGAGCGAGGACGGAAAGGTTCCCGATGTGAAAGAGTGGTTGATCAGGTGTTCCAATGGTCCCAACAGGTGTTGAGAACAGTTTTTGAGGAGCCACATGGACAAATGATTTGAATCGTTCGATTTTGTTGACTGAAGGTCTCTGATCACCCGGTCAATTTCCAGTTGAGAGACTGGGGCCAACTCTCTCATTGAGGCTGCTGGACTCTGCACTCGAGGCGGGAGAGGCTGTCGCGGAGTAGGACCAAGCCCTTGGTCCACTCCGACCGAGGCAAAAAATTTGTTGAACTCATCCGCGACCTTAAGAGGGTCTTGAATGCGTTCATTTCCAATTTCCAGTTCAATTTGTTTGTTTGTGGGTGGTTTTTTATTGTTAATGACGGCCCATGCAGTTTTTGAGATGTTTTTGGACGTGAGCAGAGTTTTATTTACATCATAGGCCTTTGCAGCTCTGATGACTTTCCTATAGATTCGTTTGTAATTTTGAAAAAAGAGCATGAATTCTGGATTTGTTGAGCACTTCTTAATTTCGGAGAGAAATAATAAATTCTCTCTCGAAACTAGGATACCTTTGGTAATCCATGTGCACAATTTTTTCCTCGGCTTTTGTTTGATTTGTTTCATGGAGCAGCTCACGTTTAAATGGTAACTAAATGTTGATTCGAAGATTTCAAATTGTTTATCAACGGGATCATTGAAATTTTAAAAGCCCCATCTCTCCCGCGCAAGCATAGAGTTCAGGAGCGAAATGTTTTCGGGCCTTGCTTCCCTGGCTGATCTCATTTGAATTAAATCCCGTTTTGGCTCATGGTCATCAACGATGACCTGCTGGCCATAATGATCAGATATGACCGTGTTGATCACAGTCGCTTTGATGTTGTGTTTGTTTTAGAAGTAAGAGGTTTTATGTTCAAATAAAAATCGAAAATGGCTTTCTGATTGCCTATAATAATTAATAACAACAAAGGAGGCGAAAAGAAATACTAGTCTACATAGAGAGGTGTTGCAAGTGCAGCTCAATGGGCAACATGGGAACAAAGAGATCAGTCACATGGTGGAGGGGTATAACCAGTGGTGAGATTGCCCTCCCCTCCACTCCTAGTATTATTCCTCTAACACTCAGGCCAAGTGCCATGAGTGTTAGAGGACCACACAAATTCCTCCCTTTAAGTGTTAGTTGTATTACACACACAAATAAATCCCTTTAACCCACAAAATTATTACTGTTCAGGCCAAATGATTTAATGTTAAAGAAAATATTTTTACTATGTACTGTAATATGCTATCTCAAAAAACTTAATAGGCAAAAAAGCATATGCATAACATGTATTGCTTTTTAATAAGTGGGAAAATCATTCAAAAATTAGAATATGTATGACAATTACTTGATTTTAAATGTATAAAATGATTTTATTTTGAAGAAACCATCAAAATACTTCACCACCTACCCATAACATCAAAATATTGTATTTTAAGACAAAAATTTACTCGTATATTACAAGTCAGTTAAGGGGTTAGTTACTTAGTTACTTAAGCCACAGTCGCCTGAATGATTTTTTGATGAAAGTTTTTAAAACGAATGAACAAGAATATAAATGTTCATCTTAAATTCCAATAACACGTTCTTTTAAAGGCTTCTGAGACCTAAAATTATATATGTCATGGTTTTGAATTCCAGCTGCCAAAATAAAAAAAAATAAAAAATGAAAATTATGTTGAAAGTTTAAAATTTAAATATAATAAAATCTTAAGTACAAAATACTTGTGTGATAGTGTTTAAATATTGAACTCACATCAGGGAGCTAAATCCAGATTTTGTAACTATTCAACACCTGCTTTTACGATTGAATGAAGAAAGGCTGATCCCCCTGAAAAAGCCCAATGGGCGATCATATGTGATCCACAGTTTGAATATTGGCTCTGCAACACATGACTGATCATTCGGCATACCATACTTTTTTGTATTCTAGCAATTCCATCTTCCCACACACCTTGAAAGCCACTCAACATAATCCATTCTTTATGAGAAAGGTTCATTCCATCAATGACAGTCACAGGGTCTGACACCAGAAACTTATTTCAACCACCAAACATATCCCAAATAAACGCCCAGTCTGTTTTACTGAAAATTTGTTTGAAATTAACTAGGAACTACTAAGTAGGTGGGGTTTTTACATTGTATATTTTATAAAAGGGGGAGATTCAGAGTAATTAGGATCTTTTGAACTTTGTGAGAAGTGCTCTTTTGTATGAATATTTGGAGGAGCTATGTTGCACAGTACTAGAAGCCATGGTAGAAGGGTTGCTATGAGGAAGCCATATAGCAAAAGGATAACAAGAATGCTACATGAACAAATTGATCTCACTTAAAATAAAACAATTTTTTTTATTCATTGTATTTATAAGGGGTCTCTAAAGAGCCCGACCACAACTCTTTAAAGGCTTACATGTTCATTACCTCGATCCACATTTCCCAGAGCTCTTGGCACAGCAGATATATTTCTGACCTGATGGCCACCGGACACGCTTCCATTTAAAGACGAGTGATTCATTACTAAAACACAATAACAGTTACTTAGATGGTGAGGTATCTACATGAGCCATTAATATAAGCATTCACCAATGTTCGATATAGTTGACTGACACTTTCTATATTTAGGCCAACATATCAATTTATATAAATGTTTCATTTCATAGAATATCAGTTTAACCCATTTAGTGCTACAGTTCTGCTATTCGGATGTCAAAAAACTATGGATAAAGTGCCAACGTTGGTTTAAAAATTCAAAAATAAACTTTTTATCGATTTAGGATTGTTTTCTCGTTGCTTAACATATAGTTTTATATAAAAACCATGAATTTGGTATGTTTGTATAATATTTAGTTATATTTTAATACAAAACGTTCCAAAACCTGTCAGAAAACCGCTGTTTTACAACTGTTTTGAACAACTTAAAACTTGTATCTATAATCTTGGTCTTCTGGATCTGACCGTATCAAAGAATTATGTACATTATATACATAGGCTGACGTTTCGGGCTGCATGCTGAGTTCCAGCTTCAAGGCAAGTGTTGAGGGGAGGCCGGGCATGCAGGTTATATTTGTTAGCGGTCACGTGCCAGATGCACTGCATTTGAAGCCTCCTTGCCAGGACTACATCATCAATGATTTAGGTTTTCCAACAAGTGGTTGTTTACTGGTACATCATCAACCACGGTCAACTTGATTGACAAATAAAAGTTCAGCAATAGAAAATACAAACAGAGCAGGTGAAATGAAATGACCTTCGCTCTATTTTCAAGCGAAGTTAGGACTTATCAGTCCTTTCTTCCACTTAACCTGATATTATATGTACACAATTCAATATATATATATATATATATATATATAACTTATCTAAGTAAAACACAAGAAAACTATAATATAAATAAATTGACATTATAATGAATATACTACCCTAATTGAATAGGCATGGTATCAGTAATAATTAATAAATTATGATCATAACTTTAATTTAAAAACATAAAAGCAGGTGGGTAGATCCATGGATCTTTAATGAGATAGAATGGAAAACTGGAATCATTCTTATTGCCTTTGGTATCACGAGATGAAACTATTGTTGAAATCTTAAAGGATTTGTCATGCCAGAAATCATTTAAATTCCTAGGAGGTAATTGCTCATACCAGAAGAGTTTTCTGCACAACAATGATTTTTGAGTTTGAGGATCTGTATACAAGTGCCCACAACAACACTTGTGTACAGTGAAGCGCACCTAGAGCTAACAACCACAATACAGTGTTAACAGAAAGCACACTTTGTTAGATATTTGGCAAAATATCAATTCAAGGAAAATTATCTGAACATCACATCCACTTCAAGGCTGATGTGGATTTTCTACCAACTTCTTCCATTACTTTCTCGTGAAGCACAAGTTAGAGAAGTGTTATGTTACTAACTTAGCCAGGAAATCCCTGATTTAGCATACTTTGTTTGTTTATATTACACAACACTCAACTGCTCCTCCATATTATCACTACTTACAATTGTGTCATAGTTTTAAGTGTTGTTATTGTGTGATGACTTGTTTCTTTTATTTTGTTACATTATATTTCATTTACACTGAGATTCTCTTGTTAGTGGGGGAACTCTTCTAAACACTATTTTTTTAATCATGTATAAATGTAAATGCTAATAATGATGCAAATTATGACTTTGCTGATTCTGCATGTAACAATGACATATCAAAATAAGCTATTTGACGTTTAAGTTAACATCCTATTCTTTTCCAGCCAAGTACTTTAGCAGGCAATTTCAAATTCACCAATCAAATGGGCTTTCTTAAATTACAGATATTGTTAATGAAAGATCCTCATCTCAAGACCAAAGCTTGTTTATAAATAGACCAGTTTGTAACGGGTCTCAGACTCCAAGAAAACATTCAGATGTTTGAAGAGGAAGAGCATGATGAGGGGGGTACTGCAAAATTAAGCAGATATTAGCAGCTCTAATCCAGTCACTGAATGTGAAAATAAGTTATATAAGTTTACCCTATGAAAGTTTTAAAAAATTACCAAATTTTCTGAAATGTTGGAATTAAGCTTGTCTTACACCCTATTTCAAACGTTGCAAATTGAGCTTTTTGTTGTAAGGGGATAAAAACCACTTCTTTTAGTAATATGTTGCAAAAAAATGAAGCGTTGTATTGGATTTAATTGTGTTAAAATATATTAAATATTTATTATTTTATACTCAAAATACAGCTTAAATTGTGGCTTTTTAAGATATTAATAAGATATTTTCTAATAAGAGGACCATTGTATTTGAACATTGACTAATTAATTAACTTTGTTTTTAAATTAACATAAGAAAATTTTTAAAGTACTTACGATTCAATTGTTAATAAAAATAATAACACTAATTTATAATTGTTTAGTTAAAATAAATAAATATACACCAAGTGTTGATTCCTGAGTGTTTTGAAATACACTAATTAATATATACACATACTCATTTAACAAGAGAAGAAAATCTTTTAGCAGCATTTTCCCATTCGGCCACACTTTATATAAACTGATCTTTCTATTTCTATTTCCTATTCAGTCACCTTTTACCTAGTTGGAATGGTGTTTTCTGTGTGTGTTTGTGTTTTATGTTTCATTAGTGTTTTGAGGAAGGTGTATATATAACAAACAGCACTTCAAAATTTAAAAAAATTCCATGCTCCAATATTTAGTCCCCAATCATACAATTTTTTGTAGTAATAACTCTGTTGTATTTTAAGATATTTTATCCATTAAAAACCCTTTTGAAGGGAATTTGATGAGATTTAACCTCAGATAAAATTAGTTTTTTCAACCCCTTATTTGGCTAAACCCCTAAAATTGCCTGGCACACAGGGAAGGGGGGGGGGTTTGTAATGTGCACCCGGAGAGTTAAAAGTGTTAAGTTAGACATGAGCCTAATATGATAAATTTAAAAGCACCAATTTATTGTTATTATTGTTTGTTCTCAATTTCATTTCATGTGCACTTGTGCTATTTATTCAAGAGTTGTTACTTAAATTGATCACCGTTTTACAAGTAAGTTAGTACCTATTTATATCTGTTCTTGTTGTTTTATTATATTATTTGTTATTAATGTATTATTTGAAAAACATTATCACGGGTCATTTTTGTACTAATTGTTATATTTTCAGGAACTTGAACTGTTGTGATATGTATTGTTGCTTTGCCATTGGAAGTAATAAATAAACAAATGAACTAGGACCAAAATAGTAACTAATTAAAGTGAAAAATAGCTAATTTTGTGAAGAATAATAGATTTTTATTAGGGATCAAGAAAGTGCAAAGTTATAAAGTATGGTAAGCACTGACTGATATGTAACATTACACATCATAACCTAATACATAAAAGAAGCATTAGCCTATTACTGATGTTTACATACATCGAGTAACCTGCAATAAAAATTGCTATTTAAAATGTTCTATGTACAATTGTAATATTTAATTGTGATTGATGTTTGCTAAATAATAGAGCACAACTAAAATACTTTGCGTGAACGTAACATTTCAATAACAATTTAGGTTAAAATAAACAAAACAGTACTTTGTTTATCTTTTTCTGGGCCTACAGTTTTCTCCTATGTAGCCCAGGTGTACACTGTGGTCTGTGGTTGTCCATGTTTGTAGATTTTAATTTGTAACATTTAGTTCTTTAACACTAACCAACCGACACTGGATTATTTTCTTACTTGGTATTTACAATTTTCTGTTTTCAATAGTACATTTAAATTTGTTATTGCATTGAATGTGTAATAATAAAATCGTATTATTTGAATATATGATTTTATTATTATATTCAATAATAATATCACCAAAATCAAAATAATAATTTTGGTGATATCAGTCTTTCCGAATCAGCATTGCCTGATTCGGAAAGACTGGGCCCTGGCCCTACTAAATTAAAATCTTATAACAGAAGGGGCACTATACCATTTTTTCCTTTCAAAATAGTCAAGTTTCAAATTGTACTTTTATAAATATAGTAGTAATCTATTTTGGATAAAAAAAATTCTTAATAAACATGACGGCAGGTGTAGCAGCCTTAAAACACTATGGAATGGACTGAACTCCTTACGTCACAAATCTAAATTGTCTGCTCAAAGGGGAAAAAATAAAAAAAAATAAAAAACATAATGAGTTCGAGTTCATGAGTTGAGTAAATTGGGATTCATGTATGTCTAAAGAATAAAGATAATAGAGAAGAAAATAAACACGAGAACAGTTATTAAAAAATCATTAACCCAGGCTGGGAATATATTGATACGTTCACATAAATAGGTAATTTGTCCTCCTGTGATTATCATTTTAGTAGGTAGCATATGAATTTTGTTTGTTATAATGTATTCCTAGGCAGAATGGTTAGTTTTAGAAGTTTTCACAACAGTTAACACTTTGGTTATTTTGTAATCCACCTCTTGCACAGGTAGCAATACTAAATTTTTTTCCTTATTTAAGTGTCCTTAGAAATGTATGATCGAACCTAGAAATAAGTTCATATTCATATAAACTCTTAACATTGTATGCTAAAGCCCTAGATGGTATTTTACTCATTTTTTTAAACTCCTATATCTTACTGTGTTCAAGACATAAGTTATGAAAGTCTTGAATTTGTCCATAGTAAAAAATCACTTATTTGGATCAATTTGATAGTTATTTTAAAAGCAACATTGTGCCTTATAATGGCATAAAAGTCAAGGGTAATTTAACAGAACCGGGGCCTTGTCATATTTTTTGTTTTAACATTTCTTAATAGGGTCTAGTAGATAAATAGCTAAAAAACAAGAATAATATATGATAGTTTTTTCAGTGGAAAAACCAGAAAAATTATGAAATTGAGGAAATATATGAAAATATATGTTTTTGTCTTAAATATATTGATGTGGGTACTCAAATTTTTCAATGCTTTTAAAATCGAAACATTATTAAACACATTAGTGCAGGAAATGTGCTGATTTCAGTAAGGTTAGGGTAGGGCTAGGTTGGATATTGTTAGGTTATGTTAGGATTAGTTATTATGAATTGGTTTGTAGCAAAGTTAATTGAACCCCTTCTAAGTTCATAGGTTTACCTAACATAACCTAAACCCAATCTGACATAACCCAACCAAACCTAATATAATCTCAACATACTTAATAACCTAAACAAACCTAACTACTTAACCAAACCAAACATAACCTAAGCAAATCTCACAACCTAACCTTACCTATCACTAACCAACCTTGCCCTATCCTAACAAAACATAACCATACTGGAATCAGCACATTTCTGGATGTAGATGTGTTAATAGTGGTTTGATTGAAAAGACCTTGTTATATCCGTAATCAGGACAAAATTCCACGTAATATGACTACCCGCATCGCTATATTGGTATAGTATATAATTGGTCGGTAGCGTAGTTGGTTCAATCCCAGCTTCATGTGCTAAAGATTCTCAGTTCGATCCCAATCAGAGTAGTTAATACATTTTGAGAAGGATCAGCTGATAACCACCGGCTGTTCATTTGTCATTGGGCTATTAATTAATTACACTTTCTAAGGAATAGTCGGCCTTAGTTTGTAACAATGACTACATTCGCTCATCTACACTCATCACACTCATTCGAAATCTATATTCGCCCTTATCTTGACGATCGGCGTCTTATGAATAAATAAATAAATATATTTAAGGAAAGGAAAATTTTGTCGTCTTTTCTACTGAAAAGAAACGATCATATTCTTGTTTCTTAGCTATGTATCTACTATAAAAAAAAATCAGTCAAAAAATGAACAAGGCACCGGTTCTAGTCCTTTTTTCAAGAAACTGTAAGCTTATCAACTCAGTTTTTAGCCTCAATAGTAATAGTGCCTCTGAAAACCTCTAAGAAACAACAATACATAATTATTGTTGTTATTATTATCATATTTATTAACTTTATATCACTACTATCCCATAGTGTCACCGTATATTGTTGATGACTAGTACTATCTCATATCGTATTGTTGATTGATATTGTTTTTACAATGTATTGGAATTCTTATTCTTATTCTTACATATGAGACGCCGACAGAACGTTGTTGGTACTTTAAGGCGAATATGAATGATTATATGAGTGTATTATGGTTACTAACTGAGTTCAACCAGTTCTGAGTTACCCTCAGAAAGGGCAATTTATTAATAGCCCAACAGCCAGGGCAACTAAGGGACCTACAGCTTTATGTGGAATCCGAACCACGTAGTGCTGGTCTGATTTTCAGCTAATTGACAAGCCTGATGCTCAGTTATCTCTCCCACACAACGTCCGTACAATGATTACCACCCAACATGGATACCCCAGACTTCTCTAGTAGTGTCCATGCCGTTAGCAACCATTGAGCGGACGCTATGTCGGTATTAAGAGGACCAAGCATCCAACCTATCGCCTACAATCTCCCAAACACTTTGTCCCCAAGTAGCTGAGTTACAGCACTGCACCACCAGTGCCGACAGCTATTACCGAATTGTTTATTAGTAAAAGGACTGGTTAGTAAAATTTGTGTGAGGGTGTGTGTGTGTGTGTTTTGCCGCATATGCTTGTATGCATAGGTATGTTTTGAGTACGTACATGTACCGTTTTTGTAATACTTGAGTATTATAATCATAGTCTTATATGATTAGTATTTGTACTATTTAGCTTTACCGATGTATTTAAGCTTTTTACATATAATTGTTGAACTTTTAAAAGTATTTTGATCTTTGTGTATTATTGTTGCGGCTATTATTGTTCAGAATGAGTTTACCGTTGATGAATAAATAAATAAATACATCTGTAGTAATGAAACATGTTATAGTGATTATATTGAAGATATGATAGGCACATATTTTTTGTTTATAAAAAAGCAATTGCCATTTTTAACTTAGTCTACAAACGTGGGATAATGGTCAAACCCATCAAAGAAATGTTTAGTGGACCTCCTGGGACTTGAATCCATGAAACTGCATATGAAGCAGAAGTGCTAACCACTAAGCTAGCAAGAGGCCTTATTTCTGTTATGTTCAGATATAACAGTAAGGATCTATTTATCATTTACTCTGTAAACATAAATAAATTAATAATAGTAGAAATAGAACTAAGTGTAATATTAGGAATTATAGTGTATTGTTTCTTATTTGACTGTTGATAATGCAGAAGTCTGTTTTACAGCAATAATTATTTCTTAATTCTTATTGCTGAGATAGGCCTATCCGGGTGACACTGGTTCTATTTGATTCAGTAGGTAATAAACCAATTAGCCTTGGTCTAGTAGACCCAGTTAAGAGATAAATTATCTTCAAACTTGATACTGTTTGTGCATAGAATTAAACAGGGATAGGTCTACTTATGTCAATAAAAATTAGTATTTGTTTGCTTAATGTTTTAACCCTTAGAGCGCCATTTATACAATGCCTATTTACCATTTAGCGTTAATTTATTGTAAAAAAAGGAAAATTAAATTTTTTAGTTGCTCATTTTTTTTCTGTACAGGAAAATAAAAGATATGATAACATTTTGAAACTTTTATTAGCTTACTTTACCTTTTTTCTTATATATGAATATGTAAATAAGCAAACTATTACTTGAAAGTAAGTTTCAGGCATAGATCACTTATACATTATGAATCAATATATAATATAATTACTACGTATCAATAAAATATGTATAATTAAGTACTTTACTTGTACATAATCTGATAAAGACATTAAGAGCCTGCACATAATACATATAATAACAAATAAGAAAATACATATAGCACTTGATTACGATTTATTTAGTACCTTCCACAAATTCGAAATCGGCCGGATTATTTATATTAACACTTAAAACTAATAAATTACTAACATATATTAAACTAAAGTAATGATAAAACAACTAAATACACAGTTTCAAAGCTGTAAGGTGGCAGACAATGACAATCGCTCGGCTCGACAATAGATGTGCGTATACACGCTTGTGGCAATGGGGGGCGCAGCGGAAATGTACACTGCCAGACAAAAACAAGTCTCGTAGTGATTGACAGGCCAACAAAAGGTCACGAGTCGCACAATGTGTCTCTCATTAGTCACCGCCCATAACCCAAATGCACTATCGGATTAAATTAGAAACATTACTAAGAAAATAATATTTTTGTAATTGTTACATGTATATGCCCTTACAGCGTTTAGAGCAAAGTCAATATATGCACGTATATGCGCTTACGGCGTGATAAAGGTTAAAATATGTATATTATCAGTTTTAAGCTTAAAGTATAATAGCATTCTCCTATTAGTACAGCCTGAAAGTAACTTTATACCTTTAGGGTTGGGTTTAATCCCCCCGATGTCAGTTGTTGGTTACGTAACTGCATAATGCATAGTTTGGTTAAACTACCGTAAAGCCGTTACTAACAATGATTTTGTATACTTATTTGATATCGTTTTAATTGTCATTTCAATATGATTCTCCCGATATCTGTGAGTAGGCGGTTATTGTTTGTATTTGTGGAAAACAGATTACCATAAAATATTTTACAACATTGGAACAGCTGACGCGAGTAAAGCTGTATATAGTACATATTTTACATAGTTTGATTTTCTTATTGTAGTTTTTTATTTACGTAAATATTGTTTATATAAGTTATATGATTGATTTTATATGCAAACAGATAAATTTCCTATCCAATATTAAATTTGTCTCAAAATATCAGCTGTTTTGTGGTTATTGTGGAGCGCTAGTGTAGTCCCATGTAAATGTAATGGAGTTAAAACCAGTTGTAGTAGCAGACCTTACTAACTAACCAAATTACTGGCACAAATATTCCTGTTACATATCTCTTGTAATTATATAATCAAGGATTATATTTTCTAATTTTGAATAACATTTAGAACGAATTGGCTATTTCAGAATGTTTGTATTGTAAATATTAACATTTCTCAAGGTAGCTTGGACTTCTAAATATGTTTTGAAACAAAACTTTGTATCATGTCTTGACCTCAACAACATTTCAAAATACAGAAATCCACTTTTCTTTTGCATGAACTATTTCTCCATGATTTTACAAATAAAGTGATATATGTTAAGCTATAATTATAATATTTTATTTGAATTTTTTAATTTATACTTAACCCATGTGGCAAAAATGGGCTAATATTATGGAAACACATAGTGAACACTGGGAGGGTTAACAACTGTCCTCTATCCCAGTGGGTTTTATGTGGAAAAACAACTTTGTTGAATAACAAACATAGCTATATAGCTGGAAAATAAAAGAATATATTTTTTTTATTGTAATAAAAATTAAACTAAAAACAAACTTCTGTAACAAACAGAATAAATTTAGCTTTTCTGAATTTTAAGCAAAGTAACAAATTCTAAGATGTTTCGCATGTTGTTGATCTCACATCAAACCCATTGAGGAACATTAATTTAAAGTGTTCTGAGACAGTTTGGTCAGATGTCTGTACAATTCACTGTTACAGGTTCACCAAACAATCAGGCAATTTCCATAGATTTGGACTCCATAAACAAGTATTGTTGAGGTCTGAGCATGTAAAAACAATATATATTAAAGAATTTACTTACAATAAATAATAGCATATATAATAAATATTGTTCCTGAAATATGTCAAATAAATTTAAAAACTTGTTTTATCCTACAATTAATACACTCAAATAAGATTTTGGTTGTTTTTGTTTGTTCACCAAGAACTGTAAAATATGCAAGAGGACTCATCCAATAGTGAATCAACTTTTGAGTTTGTTGATTCAAAGGCTGATGAAAAGACAACATCTGGAAAAGCAGAAAACAGCTCTGAATCAAGTAAGTTTTTATCTTTGACCTCAGATTTTTAAGTTTATTGATAATATGTAACCAGAAACACCAAAAAGGCTGTATTTAGCTTTGGCACAAAGAATCATTCATACATCTATTGTCATTTACAATTCTTATTAACTGGAATCTTGATGGTAAAGAATAATCTTTTATGAATTATATATATATTCTTTAAAAAAACAGTCATCTATACACCATTACCATAAAACGAATAAAACCATAAGTTACCGATGTGTTTGATCTTTGACCAACAATTCTTTGTGTAATACATCATGTACTTTTAATATTTTAGTTGTAATTTACAGTGCGGTGGATTACAACTACAGAAATGTTGTTGTATTCAAGCACTTCTTTTGAAAATCTCTCCTCTATGATTAACTGTAATTTAATTAGCTCTTAAATGTAGCATTATTCTGGTGATATCTTAAGTTTGAACTAAAAAAGGTAAGATGGGTAAGACGAGAAGCCATCCTATACTGAAGCCAAATTCCTTAACATTCTACCAGATGAAGTAAAAAACAACGATAACAGAACTATGAGGCAACTCTTTTCAACATGGCTACTAGAGAGGCCGTTCTACACAACCAGAATTTATAATTTGAAGGACATTAACATCAACCTGACTACATAATAATACTACTTACTAATTTTAAATGTATAACTGTCATTTTAATTTTTCTGTTCTATTTTTAAAAACACTTATTTTTTAACACTTATTCTGTACCCAATGTATACAAATAAAGCTCACTGATTGATTGTTTGATTACTGTATTATTTTGAGCTTGGGACCAAAAATGTTAAGAAGCGGAAAGAAGGCTTAAAGTTTTCTTCATGAAGTTCTACCAAGAAATTACTCATGTTGAAGAAATTAGCTTCAGTTGCCAAGTCAGAATGTTGTCCACACTTTCTGAAGAGAAATTTTAAAAAGTACACAAACAGAACTGTTAATCTTCTTCAACTAACTGCTGTGTCAGATACTTACTTGAGTTTAATGACAATAACAAATTAACAATTAAAGTTAATTGTTCATTTTTCTACCAACTTGTTTATTAGTTTTCATCTGGTAACTTTATCTTCTTGAAAATGATGATACTACATATTTTTTTTAATGTCATTGGTAGTAATTATTTTGTGTGTTATTAATAATTTAGATAGTTTGATAATATCTATGTTACTCGTTTCGGCAATAATAAAACAGTATTAAAAATGCACACAGAACGGCAAATTTTTAAACATTGAATAAATTGAAACGCCCTATTGATAATAGTAAAAATTGATCTGCCTTTACCAATAATTGGAGTATATTCTTTTAATTTTTTTATTCATGCTAATACTGTTCCATCCATTATTATAAGTGACCCTTCCTTAATCATCTCCTGCCTGAAATTGTTTAAACATTTTACTATATAATTTGGCCTTTCTTTATTGTACATGAAAATTAATAAAAATTACAGGTTATCGTTAACTTCCTATAAAAGAGTTTTTATATTTTTTACACAAGTATTTTTTGAAAATGTACAACTTTAATTACAAAGATTTAAGTCTGTTTTGTCAACATTATCAGTGATCAAATTAAATATTTAATTTTCAAGATTACAGACAGTTATGCAATAATAATTACTATAGACAATACAACAGTCAAATTAAATTTTGAATGGTATAGTGTATACCTTTGAATTGTTTAATTTATTATAAGATAAGATTTTTTTTCATCTAAGATATTATTTTTTAAAAGGTCGTAGTGGTCAACCTTTCTGTTAATTTTTATTTTTAACTCAAGCAGTTAATTTCAATTTAAGATAACTATTAACTTCTATTAGTTAATTATTTTAGAAATAACTATCTTTATTTAGTTAAAAGAAATCATTAACTTTCCTTTGTGTGGTCAGATGATTGTTCCAGGTGGTAAAAGTACCAACCACATCGCCTTCGTAAAGTGAAAATATCGCTACTTAAACCTTCTACTGTAAAATTCTTATATACTGATTTAGGCACATCAAACTGTGCCATATCAATATCAAAATATGTGACATATACTTTGTGTTTAGAAGGAGAAGCCAGCCTATTGTCTCAAGTACCTCCTCCTTCAGCTCTTCCGAGCTTCGTTCCTCAAGTTAGTGTAGGTAACAGCAACCCAGCTTCGGCTTCACTAGCTTTTCACCCTACGATGTTCAGGTATGGTTTTTTAACTGTGTTGATTTAAAAGAGTAGCAAAATTAAATAATATTTAATATAAGTTATAGTTTAAGATAAATGAAATAGGCTACTGTATTATTATTTTTTTTTTTTTGCAGATTTTTACATTGAAGAATTGCTTTTCTGGATCTGGATGTTTCACTTGCTGAATTTTTTAGGCTTTACTTAGAATAATGTTTTATTAACTACAGATTACCCTGCAATAGATTTAGTTGTCAAATATAAATTCTCCGTCATGAAATCTTGTAGTAAATTAATGTTTATATAATTTTCATGATAAATTAAACTTGTACATATTTTTTTATAATAATAATAAATATATTCTAAAACTCCTTAAATTTAGAAGAGTATTTCAGAATATAAATTTAATTTAAGTGAAAATGTTCAGTGATAGTAATTTTATCACTCGGCCCACAGCCCAGTCATCCCAGCTGAGAAGGGTGTGGCCGTGAGCAGTCCCAGTGCTGATTCTGCAGTTGAAGCAACACCTTCTCCCTCAGATTCAGGCTCTGGACTTCTGGGCTGGGTGCGAGGCTACAATGGTCTGCTCACTAAGGTAGCAGAGAAGGCCAAGAGTTCTGTCGACACAGTAATTACAACTCTAGACCCACAGATGAGAGACTTGGGCATATTGTGTAAGTTCAGTAATTATACATACATATCCACTCCTGTCCAGTTCATTCCTGGGTCTGGGTATTCACTACCCTCCGCCATCTGTCTCTATCTCCCACAGCTCTCCCTACACACCTCAGCCTACCTTGCTACTCCTATCTCCACATTCCTTCTCATATCATCAATCCATCTACTTCTTGGTCTTCTTCCTTAAGTTCCTATCTATCTTGTTTTTCTTGGTATTATGTCCTCTCACATTCTCTTTAACACACCCATATCACTTAATTCTCCCAATTATGCTTTTTATCTTTCTTAAGATGACTTCCATGACTAAAATAATCAACATTCTGGAAAGCATACTCCCTAGCTCCAAGCCTCTTTCTTCTCTAAATCATTCTGTGTTTCCTAAGGAGGTTCTTACTCTATTTTAGCTTATTCTTTGCATATCTTTTGTGAGTTCGATGCATTCTTCTTCTATTCCTATTTCTCTTAGACATTCACAAACTGCTATTTTGTTAACAGAATCATAGTTTGTCTTTTATGTTTATAAAAATTAATATCAGCTTCTTATTTTATTCTGAGTTTTTCAACAAGTTGTCTGGTGGCGAAAATAAGATTAACTTCCAGGTCTAAAGCCGTATTGCTCTTCACTCAATGCTTTTTAAATTTTGTCAAAAACCACCTTCTCAAATATCTTGGCAGCATGGTTCATTAAAAAAACAGTTCTATAGTTTCTACATAATTTTTTACTTCCCTTCTTGACTCTTGCGATGTAATGATGTCACTCCTCCCCCAGTCATCCAGTACTTATATACTATACCACACACTGGAGAAAATTCTCATTATTCATTGCATTCCAATTAGTCTCAATGCTGGAATCAATTCAACCATAACTTCGTCTGATTCAGGTGACCTTCCTGTCTTCATACTATTCATAGCCACCTCCATCTCATAACATGTTACCCTATATTCAATTCAAATTGAATCTGTTCACTGAATGCACTCTGTTCAATTCAATCTACTCTATATATTAGGAAAGATAGGGTATCAACAAACTTACTAAGAAGACAAGTCCACTAACACCTTGCAGTACAGAATATGTAAAGAGAAATCATATTACACATTGTTCAGTGCCACTGGCACTTTCCTCAGGGGAGTAAAGAGAGACTGACATAGCTTTCTCTGTTGCTGGGTAGATGGTAATTGTGGAGTTTGTATACCTACAGGTTTTAATGCAGTTTATTTCCAGTTTGTATATTTCGGAATTAGTCCAGATTATGAAAATATCATCAATGAAACAAAGCTAGCAGAGGGTTGCTTTTGCAGAGGGTAGGACGGGTTGCTTTTGAAGGAAAGTCTTCTCCAATTTCCTCATGAAGAGGTTGGCATAGAAAGGGGCCATGAGGGTACCCTTAACAGTATCCTTGAAGGTTGTTGATGCCAGAACTTTGGAAGTGGTTCTTTTCACTTGGATGTATTGAATTAGCTGAACTAAGAAGGAAGAGCTAGGATTGCTGTTAGGAGGGGTGTGTTGGGAAATGCTCAATAGCAGCTAAACTATGAGCATGAGGTATATTGATGTACAGAGAATTGGCAAACATTTTAATCAGTTTGGGGAAGGTTGGAAAGAAGTAAGGAAATGATCAGAATCCTGACTGTAAGAAGGAAGCTGTAATACCAGAGGTCGGAGAGTATCATCGACAAAGGCAGAATTATATCTGGCCACAATATGTCTACCAGGGGGTGGGATGATGCCTTTATGGATTGTTGGTAGGATATAAAACGGGTGGAATATAATGTTCATTGATCAGCAGGATTTGTCTGGCAGTGGTTAGATTTTGGCATGATGGAGTTTTTTCAGTTCTTGATTGTGTTTTTCGGTAAGGTCAAAGTCAAGGGTTTTAAGGTTGAGGAATCAGACAACTGGAGGTTAATTTCGTGGATGTAATTGGATTTATTTAGGATGTCACTGGTGGAAAACTGATCAAGAGAAAGGATCGATCTTGTCATTTGTTCAAAGACTTAATGGCTCCAACATAAGTCATAAGTTTGATAAGCAAAACATTTCTGATCTCTAGGGAGTTGGGAGGAGAACCGTGGATCTGCCACTTTTTGGAGGATGGAGTTAAAGTAAAGTTCAATAGGTAGTGTCAAGAGGTAAAAAGGAGGCTTGAAACTAGCCAAAGAGGTTTCAGGCAAATCAGCAGGATTAAGGTTGAAGGTTGTTCTCTAAAAAATCTTTAATTTCAGATTGAGGCCTAGGATCCTAACTCCCCGACCTGTTCTAAGACCATCAACCACCTGGTGCTAATGCTTGCAACAACAAATGTTGCAAAACCTGTCTAATTCATCCCTATGATTACCAGTTCCACTACCTTATTAATCTACAAGACATCTGGAAACCATACCTATGATTCCACCAATTTAAGTTCTCAACTCATAAGGTTGGAATTAGCACACCAATGGATAACTAAATCCTATGACCCTCTTAATCTGAACATCAGATAGATCACTAACCACTTCTTTCCTACCCATCCACCATCAGCAAACTTCATATATACAAAGTGGGGAAAAACTGCATTAAAACCTGAGTGTTGCTCTGTAGATATACAATCTCCGCCACTGTTTCCGACTCAGTAATAGTGGAAGCTAATTCAATCTCTTTTTGCTAAACTGAGGAAAGTTTGGCATCTTAAACTGTTTAGACTTAAAGAAAAACTTATCGAGAGAAGATTGCCTGGTTTGGAGTCCAGATGGTGAACTGCTGTCAAAACCCATCCTGCCCTTGCGCTGTTCTTCCCACGCATGCATGTACGACACGATAGGCAGTCAGCTGCTGGTTCAACGCTCAAGTTATTGTCGTGGGTGGCGCATGCGCCACAAATGTGCCGGTGGCACTGAACATTTGTGTAATGTGATTTCTTATTATGTGTTCTCTACTGCAAGGTGTTAGTGGACTCATCTTCTCAGGTTTATTTCTTAGGTTAATAAGTTTGCTGATGCCCTATCTCTCCTAGTATACTTATTCCTAGCCTAATGCCTTTTAACCTAATCCATCTACTCTGTGTAGTTCTTCATGTTTTATTTCATCTCTTCCTTCTCCACTTATACCCTTATTTTAATATGGTGATAAAATGTTTCTTCCAAAGGTCTTTTATATACTTGTACCAGCCTGCCATCTTCTAATTACATTGTCTTTGCACCCTCTGTAGCTCTTCTCTTATTCCTTATCATTTTATATAATATTTTCTGGTTGCCGTTTACGTCTTCCTTCAATTTTCTTGTAAAAACCTCCCTTGCATTTCTGATCATTTCCTACATCGTCATTTTTTAGCACAATACATTTCCCTGTTTCATTCCTTTTACTTTCCCACCATGTACTCCTTTCTTAATTCTTTCCCCTTACTGCTGATCAGTAACTAGTCATTATTTATTTTGTAATTTATTATTATTCTTATCTTGAAGTGACTGTGGTCTTATCTTATTTAACATTTCATTTTACATTTAAACTTAGCATAGTAATTTTAAATAAATTCATCATAATCATTTTTAAAATATAAAGAAAACATCTAACTTCTTCAAAAGTAACATAGTTTTTATTTGTGATTGGACAGCTTCTTAATATAAACTTATAAGTACATTCCTTTACAAATGTTAATGGTTGCAGGATGGGATCAATCTTTACTTACTACTCTGATACTTTTTTTGGGAGGGTTGTTTGATTTTATGATCTATTTGTTAACTAATTTTTCTTCTAAATTGCAAATGATATAAATATAGTGCCATAAATGTAGTTAAGTACTTTGCATCTAATTCTAATATCATCAAACTTAGAAAACTGGAACTAGGCCACCAAGTGGATCACAGAAACCTGTGACATTTTCAGGTTAGGTTGTATAAAGATTCTGTGGTACAACAAATATTTTATTGTTGTCTTTTTTTGTATGTCTCTTTGTTTTAGTCAAATAGACCTTTATTTTATGTTAAATTTTAAGTGTTTAGCTAATCACATTTTCCTTTTTGAAAACTAATTATTTTTATATTTTTTGTAGCTTCAGGTAAAACAGAATTTGAAGTAATTGTTGCATCAGATAAGGAAGTGAAGATAAGTCCAGTACGAGAAGCTTTCCAGAGTATATTTGGTAGCCGTGTAAATATCAAGTAAGTATTTAGTAGCAAGTAAACATTAAACAAAAGAAACAAAGAAAATTAAGACACCTTTAACGTTTAATCAATATTTTTGTTATTCATTTTGAAAGATATAGAGTTCACCCTTACCCAGCGGCTTGCGCCTTTAGACGCAGTGTGTATAGGTTCTATACCGCGGCTAGCGCTTTAAAACGCAATTTGCATATTTATCCCCTAAAATTATTTGTGACCTACTTTTTGCCATTTCAACTACTGCGTTATGTTGCGCCAACGTTATTCAATACATTGATGCATAAAAACAAGGGTTTTGTGTGTTATTGACTCGTTGGCTTTGATGAATGCCGCCACATACCTGGTTGGGAGGGGTCGCCTACAGCGGCTAGCGTCTGGAGGCGCGCCATTGTTTAGTCTACCGTCTGCCTCGCTCACTGCCTCCCGCGCTATTGTGTCTTCACTGTTTGACTTGTTCGTGTTTTACTTATTGTATATATTTTGTTTTCAATATTTTTTTTATAGTTTATCAGTATATCTGTGTGTTTATTTAGTGTGTAAGTGTGTGTAATAGCTTAGTTTGTAAGATGGCAAATCCTGATGATCCAGAGTTTGATGAATTCGTTAGCAATCTGATGAATGCAACATGCTCGAGTGCTATGGACTTTGATGACTTAGAACAAGAGGAAGTGGAAGATGCAATATTGCATAATATTAGTGCTAGTGACATTGAAAGTGGTAGTGATCACAACACACACAGCAATCAACAACTGTACAACACACTCAGCTTACAAATGATCAGTGGATTGATGTAACAGATAATGATCCTGGACCTTCACACGGTATTCAAATTTACATTGTAAATCATGGGCCTATTTTACCATCTAATTTTGATGATGGAAGTAGTCCAATTGATTACTTTTCATTATTTTTCAATGACGACCTTATTAGTCATATTTGCGTTGAAACTAATTTGTTTGCAAATAAAAAGAGAAATATCACTCAGTCACCTCACTCAAGAGTAAAAAAATGGATTGATGTTATACCTAAAGATATGAATGCTTTCATTGGTACAGTAATCAATATGGGGCTTATGCCACTGCCTAATATTGAATCCTACTTTTCCACTCAATGGGAGAAAAGAATTCCCTTTTACCGTGATGTTTTTAGAAAGGATCATTTTCTAAATATATTTTATAATCTACATTTCAATCACAGTGATGTACAAAACCGATCTAAATATAAAGGATTTCTTATTCAGCCAGTACTTGAACATGTACAGAAAATGTGCCAGCTTTTTTTTGCTCCTGGAAATCACGTTGCTGTTGATGAGAGCACTATTTCATTCAAAGGCAAGGTAAGCTTCCGTATTTATAATAAAAACAAACCTACAAAGTTTGGCCTTAAAGTCTTTGTATTATCTGACAGTGACAATGGATATGTTTATAACTTTATGCCGTATTTTGGAAAGGAAGAACTTATTCCTAATTCCAAGTTACTAAAAACTACCCAGATTGTAAAACTATTGGCTGAGTCTGTAGTACTAAAAAATCCAAACAGTCCTATAAGTGGACTTCACGTGTATACCGACCGGTACTATACCAGTCCGGAGTTAGCAAGAGAGCTACTAAAAATTAAATGTTTCATTACAGGAACAGTAATGACAAATCGTGTTGGATTACCAGTAGGCCTAAAGCGAGACCAAAAAAAAATGAATCGTGGTCAGATGTTTTCTAAGAGAAAAGGTGATCTGGTAGTACTCTCTTGGAGAGATAAGCGTGTAGTTACCATGCTTACTACAAAACACAAAGGAAGCAAGCGAGAAATTACACCAGTTGAAAGCAAATGGCCAAATCAACCCTCCATTGATAAACCAAACATGATTTTAGATTACACTAAGCACATGGGGGCAGTTGATCGGAGCGACCACTTCATTTCAAGTTACCAGTTTCTAAGAAAATCCAAGAAGTGGTACAGAAAAATGTTTTTTTGGCTGCTCGAAGTATCCATTATAAACAGTTATTTATGTATAAGGATGTTCAACTAAAACATGGAAAGAAACCACTGAACCACGCTGAATTCCGACAATCCCTCATCAAAGAACTCGTAGCTGAAAAAGCTGCGGAACCGGCCACGAGAAGGCGAGGACGGCAGCCGACGGGACCTCCCGAACAACGCTTGGATGAAAAGCAGCACTTTATGGACAGAAAACCAAAAGCAGTAAGATGTGTTGTCTGTGCCAAAAAAGGACAAAGGCGAGAAACAATATATTTTTGTAAAACCTGTGTGTCAAACCCAAGCCTTCACCCAGATGAGTGTTTCGAGAAGTTTCACACAAAATCAATATTCTGGAAATAGGTATGTTGTTTATAAAACTATTATAACTTTGTAAAAAATAAAGATAAAAATGTAATATGTGGTTTTTATTTGTTGTTATTAACCAATATAAACAAAACTAAAATTAACATTAAAAATAAAAATGTATATTTTTTTTTTGTAAATGAGCAATAGCTAGTAATTTAGCTTAGCGCTTTAAGGGTTAATATTGCTTGATATAAAGATTTTTATAAATATTGTTATTGTGATAAAATTATTTCTTTATTTGTCTGTAAAATTTATAATTTAGATCTTATTGTATTCACTTTCTTGCCTAAGCATTCTTTGTAATATTTACAATGATAAATTCATTGCTTATGAATATTACTAGTTTTTGTAACTAAAAAAAGATTGATTTATAAATTTTTTTCAATTTGTAAATCATGTTGAATTTAAAATTAATCAAAACACACAGACCATAAACCAAATAATTTAATAAAGACAAAAATTGTAATGACTCCATCTATAACTGGTTATCACATTCCAATTTTAGAATTAAATGTTGGTAAAGGATTTTAACTATCTTCTGAAAAACTGGTTTTGCCATGGAAGTAGCTGTAAAAATTGTTACTGGAAATTTTAATTTTTCTGCTAGTTTGCTAGAAACGCAACAAAATCTGCTTTTCTTGCAGTCTTTTACCATGCAGTGACTTCATAAAATTATTTGAAAAAGCTAGTTTTGTTACAGTGAATAGACTATTGGTTCCCTCTTCTGTTTGGTTATAGCATTGATCAAGTTGAGCTCTCAAAATGTAATCTCATTAACTCAAAGTTATGGTGAAATTATCTAATTGCTTTACTATGTTACTTATTTACATTTCTGTGCACCAAACACATTTTAATGCCAAGAGCTAAGTAGACTGGAGACAGGTTGTAACTTGAAAATAAAGTACAACAAATATGGATTCATATTACTGCACACATAAGATTGTTTCATTAGTCTTAACCCAGCCCCTTACTTTGGGGCTGTCCTTAAATTACGTTAGCTAAAATCCGCTTTATCTGACCCCCCACTCCCCATGTAATGGACTTGTAACGGTAATGTTAAACCCCCCTAAAAAACTATGTAACACTGTCACCAACACCTCCTCCACATTTTTTCATTCACTTTCATGCATACTTTGATTTATGATAAAGTCATTGTTTAAATGTTGTTCTGTTGGTTTTCTAATGGAGGGAGAATATATTACTAACTTTAAAATCTTTTTAAAAAAATCTTCTATGTTGTGAAAAAATTATGATATTTTTTTATTGAGTTTAAACAAATTGTTGAGGTTTAATAGTTACATAACTCTTTGTAGAACTCCCCACCCTCCCACATAACAGTGCATAAGATTCCAATAATCCATTGTAACCATTAATATGTAGAGTAGAGCCGTTGATAAATGCCCTTTGTTACGTAATTTAGGGATGATGCCCTTGGCACTTACTTGATATACTTGATACTTGAAGTTCTCCCACTAGAAGTGCAGTCTGCACTGTGGTCGTCAAAATGGATTCTTGTGGCCTATTCTTCAGTTAAAAATTCTTCTACCGAATAGTAAGGCCTCATTATAAGATGTTCTTTTAGCACTGACTTGAACTTTTCTATGTCATCCATATTTCTCATTTCTTGAGGAATCTTGTTAGAGATTTTTGAACAGGTATATCTTGGTCCATTTTGAGCCTGACTAGACTACTAAAGGTACATGGATTTTCTCCTTTTGTCTAGTAGGATACCTATGTATATCTTCATTTTTAATAAATGTCTCAGGATTTATCTTTACTAACAAAGCTTATTCCAAAATAAACAAAGCTGGCAGGGTTAATATTTTTAGCTGCAGGAACAAAGCTTTACAGTGTGACAGATAATGTTCCTTACAAATGGTTCTGACTACAAGTTTTTGCAGCAAAAATATACATTGTGCCATTTGGCTGTTTCCCCAAGAAATAATTCCATATTTCATGATGCTGTGAAAACATCCAAAGTAATCTTTCAGAAGTACATCTTTTTCAACAATTGGCTGTAATCTATGTACCATGTAGCACACTACTGAAAGCCTTTTAGAGATGGATTCAATATGTTGCTGCCATCTTAGGTCACTACTGATGGTGATACCTAGGTATTTAGTGGATTCAACTACGGCTATGCCGGACCCTTCAAGTCGAAGCAGCAGGGTACTAACTGGCTTTTTGCAGTTATAAAAAGTCTTGGTTTTCTTCTTGTTAAGCAACAATTTATTTTCTTGCACCAGTTGCTCATATCGTTCAGTCCTATCTGTGGTTTATTCCTCAATGACTCTTCATCTTTCTGATGTATTAAAAATGGTGCACAATCCTAAGTAGTTAATAACTGCACCAAACCATTGGTAATGAAACGGACAAGTGGTCTATGCGTTCAATATTTAGTGTTCTGTTGCCAGTTACAGCGCCGAGGATCCTCACTTCGAATCCAGCTCAGGTTGATACTTTCAGTTTTTTCCCCATGTAACTGTTTGTAGCATGGTGGTGAAGGGTCCACTTTAAATAAATGGTGCCCAGCAACAGGGAGTGGAAGATGATGGGATCGGCGTTTCTATTGTAGTTGCACAGAACACTTGTCATGTTATTATTTTTAATTTATGTTAAGAGGAGCAAGACACATACATTTTTTCTTTTATTGAATGTGTTTTTTATTTAATAAAAATAGGATAGTTAGTCAACTGAAAAACATAAATGAACATGTTAGTAAGACACATAATAAATATATTAAATATTGAAATGTAAAAACAGAAAAAAGGACAAGTAAATTAAAGTATAAAATCATACAAAAATAATGTTAGTAATACGCAATAAGGACAAGTGTAGTCAAGATTTCTATACATATGAGTCATAGACAACAGTGGCAGCATATTTAATTTTTAACTCAAAAGTAGTGTGTATAAAGGATAGTATTTACTTTAAGTTCATTACATGTTAACTACTCTATAATTCAATATTGGGTCAGGTCCTCTTTGTAGATTAAGGTTTTTTCTACAACTTGATCAAAAATCAATAAGAATATTAGGAAGTTCAAAAAATATGATTTTACCAGCTGGTCTTAGTCACACATTGCTTTGGCTACTTTCTACTGTTCAGACAAGTAGGCCCATTCTTCCACTTGACAGTGAGGCTGTTGCTAGACAACATACTAGTACATAAAAATTATCCCTTGTACCGTGCCTGAGACACGCAATATTATAATATTGAGTACAAAAAATTCATGAAGACGACCACTTCCAAGTACCATTATGTCTAGCACCATCAATAACCACCGTCTGCAAACATTTGGAGTGGTTAGTTTTGGTTCCAGATAGTATAAGGACACGCTTGAATAAGTATACTTATGCTATTGATGATGGCTCAAAAATAATTTACTTTAAACTTGTAAACAAGAATTAGTTGACATTTATTTTTTATTGACTACATTCACTAAGACAAATGTTAAGTATTGTTGATGGTGAATACAGGGGTTTGGCAGCAGAAGTAAAGGGTGGTGCTCAGCAACCAGTTGGGTTTGAGGCTGGCCTGAGAGGGGCTTGGTTGAGGATTGAAGCTATTCGTGCTATCTACCCTGAGGCTCCCGTTGTCGCTGTTGAGAACTTTCTCTATGAAATGGCTCCTGAGAAGTATGTATTTCTGATTTAATTTTGACAAGCACTACAGTATGTTCTATATTCTGAGACTCAAGTCATATTCATGTTTAGTGTTCCAGATATTTATTACTTTTAGTACAGTACTTGTATGTATGTAGAGTAATAGAGTACAACTAAAGAAGTGTCATTACATTACCCCCACCTTGTTATCTGCCAAGCTATTAAAAAAATAGTTCAGCTTTAATTGATTCAAATCAAATAAAAATAACTTTATTCAGCTAGCACATATGCGTACAGAATGGCGTCATACAAAATTTACTTAAAACAGTTATTATAGGTACATAGAACATATTATATTATATATTATAAACATAAACACTTAGTATCATCTTTTACCTCAATATGTCACTAAAATATTATATTAATAAAAATACTCCTCTAATGAATAAAGAGGTTTATTAATCATTAAAATCCTTAGTTTTTTTTTAAACTTGTCATAACTTGTAATATCTTTTATATATTGTGGCAAATAATTATAATATCTGACTCCCGCATAGTTAGTTTTTTTTTTCGTAAAGTTTTAACTTATGTGAATTGAAAGCAATATTGAATTTATTTCTCGTATTATAACTATGATGATGTCCCAGAGTATGAAGTGTAGTAATATTACATTTTATTGATAATACTAACTGATATATATAAACACTGAAAACTGTCATTATTCCTAAAGCAGGAAAATGATGCTTGGCCAACTCAAACCATTTCAATTTAAGCATAATCCTAACAGCATTTTTTTGCATTTTCAAAATTCTGTTTAAATTTTCAGTTGATGTTCCTCCATATACAGAAATTCCAAAAGAAATATGTGAATGGATAAAAGCAAAATATACAGATTTCAGTGTAATTAAGTCACAAAGCTGAGCCAATTTTCTAAGAGCAAATAGTCCAGTTGATATTTTTTTGGAAATGTTATTGACATGCGAGTCCCAAGTAAGATATTTATCAACTTGTAATCCAAGAAATTTAAGTTCATTTACTTCTTCTAAAGCATTGTTATTTATAAAGATATTTGTATCACTTCTGCTAGATATTCTTTTATTTGCAGTAAATGTAATATATTTAGTTTTATTAGGGTTTATTACTAAATTTAAGTTTGCTAGATATTGTTGAATAGCTGTAAGATTACAATATGCATTAATTTCTAAATCTTGTAATTTTTGGCTGGACAATTTTAAATTTATATCATTAGCATATAAAGTGACTTTGCAGCTAGCATTTGATTTTAAAAACTGGGGAAGTCCATTTATGTAACATAAAAACAAAAGTGGTCCCAAAATAGATCCCTGAGGGACTCCATAACGTAAAGTGCTCTTTAGTGAATTAAATGTTCTTAGGTTGTTACATTTCAAATGATTTACTTCAACATAAGATGATCTGTCAAGTAAGTATGACCTAAACCAAGAAAGTGCATGATTTCTTATACCCAAGTTTTGAAGAACATCAAGTAACCTACTATGACAAACACTATCAAATGCTCTACTAAGATCCATAAAAACCCCAATAGTGTTTTCACCCTTATCAATATAGTCAATGACTGATTCAATAAATTCAATAGAGGCGCTTATCGCTGATTTGCCACATCTGAAACCATGTTGATCACTTGTAATAAGATTATTGTCTTCTAGATATCTAATCAGCTGATTGGCCATTGCCTTTTCATATAATTTAGAAAATGAAGACAAAAGTGATAGTGGTCTATAATTTTTTTACGCTTTCGGGGTTACCTGTTTTAAAAAGGGTTTGATTTTTGAGACTTTTAGCCGTTTTGGAAAAATTCCAGAAACAAAAGATGAGTTTATTATGTGCGTTAATGGTTTTATTAAATGGACCTTAGCAATCTTAATTATAGGCATAGGAACTTCATCATAACCCGTAGAGTATTTGCTATCAAATGAGTTGATTATACAATTCATTTCCTTTTCAGTTAAAAATGTAGGGGAGAATTTTTTATTAGTAGTATTTGTCTGATAAAGACAAAAACTACCTGCAGGGCAGACAGATTTCAACTGGGGAATGATTTGAGTATCGACCATGTTATTGTAATAATCATTAAATACTCTAGCTACATCACTAGGATTATTCACTAATGTACCATTAGATCTTAATCTAAAGTTTTTCTGTTTTACATCATTTTTAGGACCAATTTCATTTTTAATAATTTTCCATGAAGTTTTACAAACATTACTAGAGCTACTTAACAAAGAGCTATAAAAGTCATGTTTAGCTTTAATAGTATTTGTATAGTATTTTTTTTTTTTCTTATTTTGAATCATAAACTTCAATTCAGGAGTTTTCAAACGTCTGTATATTTTTGTCAAATTAGTAATTTCATCTTTATTTTTTAGTAATTCAACTGATATCCAATTATTTCTTTTAATTTGTTCCCTACATTTTACTTTTGGAAAGCAAAAATCAAAGTAATAAAAAAATATACCAAAAAAACAATCAAACTTATCATATACATTAGAGTTATAGACATTAATCCAGCTTTCCTTGGATATCATATCAAGAAATAGTTTTTTATTATTTTCTGAAAATTTTCTTTTGAAAAAATGTAAACTTTTATTATTGTTAGAACTCAAAGCAGGGTTATCCAATTCAAGAACTTGAGCATCATGATCTGACAAATTTGTAATCAATCCTCTAACATTAAGCTTATCTTTGGGTAAATTAGTAAGGATGTTGTCGATGCATGTCTCAGCTGTATCACATATTCTAGTAGGAAAATCTATCAAATAACTAATTCCATGATTCCTTAATATATTTTTGAACTCTCTTGTTTCTCTACAATTAATCAAGACATTTATGTTAAAATCTCCACATATTACAATATTAGGACATTTCTTTACAATTCTCAATATTAAAATGTTTAATCTTTCCAAGAATTCAAAAAAATTAGAACTGGGTGAACGATATATTCCTATTACAATAAATTGAAAAGAACCAAAAATAAATTTTGTAGCACAAAATTCAAATATTTTGTCCTCACATATATTGTATCAATTAAATCATTTAAAACTATTTGTCTGTACTTGATATTCTCTTTAGAAACAATCATAACACCCCCTTTATTACTATATTTTCTACAATAAAAAGCATTCAAGGTATAACCATCAATTTTTATGCTATTAATTTCACTATCCTTAACATTGTGTTCTGACAGAATAACTATTGTGGGATCAATTTCAAACAAAACAATTTGTAGAGATTCCAGACGACTAACTAAACTCTCAATATTTTGGTGAAATATGGTAATTTTTTTAATTAATTTTTTTTTCCTTAAGCATATAAACATCTTTATCTGTTATGTTACATCTTTTGAATGAATTAAAGGAAAATTTGTCATAGATTGATCTGTTTTGTTATATGGAGTATTGTCAGTATTTACTTGACAATTATTTACATGCAAAAATGACTCATTCGTCCCAACACTTGATACATATTCAACACTCAAGGTATCAGAACCTGAAATTTCACTCTGTAAATTATTAAAATCATCACTTCCAAAACAACTTGCTGATCCTTGATGGTTTGTAGGAGCATCAAGCTCATAATCATCCACAAGACGAAGAGCAGTACTGTATTTTTTCAAGTTAGAGTCAACAGCTACCCCCTTGACTGCTTCACTATAGGATGGCACTCCAGGAACAACTATCAGGGAAGGAGTCTTTGTCAGGTCATAGGTTGCAAGCTCTGGACTTGGCCATCCTCGCCATGGTGAAGATGTTGATATGATTGATAAGTCTAAGTCTTGATTCAGCAGGCTTTGTGGCAATGTCTTGAACTCACAGATTGTTCTCTTTAAACTATTTAAAAAATCTTCATGTGAAAGTCCTATTCTTGACTCGTTCCAATGCTTACTATATAATATAATGTTAATGGTGGCTTGTCTTTCTTGTTGAAATTTGCTAAGATTGGCAACAAAATGGTCAAGTTGTATCCTGTCTCTTATACAACCCATGGGAGAGAGAATCAGATATTTGAAACCCCTTTCCTTAAAATCTTTTATAAACTGGTTAAAAGCAGAGTCATAATCCTCCTTATTCGGTTTAGTGTTGTATTTTGGTTTTGTGACTAAACCATAAACCCCGGCTTCACCATTTCTCTGCTGGAAAGTCAGTTTTGAGGACACATAATCTCTAGCAGAAGGTTTACCAAACATATCCCTAAATACAACCGCCACCCCAGCTGACATATGGTGCTCCTGACCTAAATCTGCTGATATGCAGTGAGAGAAGGCAACTGATGGGTTCTTCCTAAGTCTTGAAATCATGGTTCCCATGTGAACATCACTTATTAGAATTTGATTCTCCTATCCATATCATTCAGCAACTTTATGATATAGATAGGATTAAATAATTTCCAAAAATAAAGTGATAAACGCCCACTCATCCTGAAATTTTGCTTTTACTTTTTGAAATTTTACTGACTCATCATACACATATTGGAGAGATCATTGGTTTCAGAATTGAATCTAGAAAATTTACTTGGTTCAGCCAGTGAGGCCTTTTTATTCTTTATACTGTCACTCATCCAAGACTTACGATTCGTATTGACTTTGACTTAAGTTACAGGAAAATATACATAAAATATTACATAAATGTTTTATGTATAATTCTTAATACAATTTCGTAATAAATGTGCTACAATTCAGGATGTGTAGCAAACATTTTCTTAGGACAAAACTTATTGAGCTGGAAAATCATAGAAAACTTTTAAAAATAGGTATTTATTATGCTTCTCTTACTTCTTTTTGATGTTTGGTTGTTTTTCGGTCCTAAACAAAACCTAAATGATTCAGGCTTTTGCCCTATTGTGAAAAACTAACTCCCGTTTAAGTTGAAGACATGCTATTTAATAATACATATGTTGTTGTTTTCATTTTCAGTTTACAATCATATAAATGCTTTTGTGTTTAAAATATACTATTTTATTTTCAGGAACATTATTTATCAACTTAACTTTTACAATAGTTATAAAGGGATCATTCATAGGGTTAATATTTAATCTGAAAAATTAATGTTCTTCAAACTTGTACTTGGCAATGTCCTGATCAAATTAACATTTATTACCATACAAAGTAAATAAAATTGCATAATATATTAAGATAATATTCTGTTATCTTTTTTATTTATTTATTTATTTTTTTAATTTTTTTTGTATTTTTCAGCATTGCTAAGTGTTGTTTGATTTGATTGTTTTTAATCATACTGTAAAAAATAATTTATTTTAGGATTTCTATATAGTTTTACTTGTTTTTTTTTTTTGTGAAATTCACTAATAATACATTTTTGTTACTCTGTGAACTTCTTGTCCTCTACAAGATTGGTTTGGTCGTTCTGTCCAGGTGGTTTGATGTTGGAGCGGTAGTGCTAAGTGATATCACACGAGGGGTGTCACTTGAGGGTTTCACGCAGATGACTCCGGTGCCAGCAGCCATTGTTGCCATGGCTCAGGAGGAAACCCCACCTGAATATCTTACTTCCACTATGGGCTTCAAAATACCTATTGGCAGTCTCATGGCCAGCAACTTGCATGTCAGTTATATTGCAGCATGTTTTCTATATGTAATAAATTTAATTAACTTAAAACCTTTTTTTGTTTTATAAGTGATCTATTTATTTTTGTACATTAAGTAGTAACTTTCTTGCATGATTATTCCCAACAATTAATTATTTGCGACGATTAATTATCGTTTTTGGAATAAATAAGATGGTGAATCTAAACTTAACCTTTAATATTATTTATGCAAGAAGATTTTGCCTCAGTCACACTAAAAAAGAGATAGTAGGTAATCATAAACCCAAACTAAATGGCGGGTTGGGTTTGATGAAGAGACGATATAAAATAGTGTGAGATGAAGAACTTCTCCCACCACAGTTCCCCTCTAGATGAAGCGTGCAGCAAGGTACAGTCAAGTCTGTAAGTTAGCCTATTAATGGACACAAACTTCTATAATTAAGTTGTGTCCTAACAAATTTAGCTCTAGTTCATAATTCACTCTCATTAAAATTTGCAATTGCTGTAATAGATTTAATTATGAATAGTTTTTCATTAGAATAGGATTTTACACATTGTGTATTTGTCTTATAAACGATACCGTATTGAAAATAAACAATATTATTAAATTAATTTGCAATGCCATATAACTTTAACTCATTTAGTACTACGGCATCGCTGGAGCAACGCTACATATTTTGTATAATACGCCATAATTATTTAATTTTACTGGCCGCAAACTACGTATTCATGTTCTAAAAGTTTTCTTATTAGTTTTCACACCTTGATTGTCTTTGGAATTTTCAAATGTTTTTATGATTTTTTAACAAAACATCCATATTTTTGGATGAACGTTAAGTATTTCACTTTTTGATTTTTTTTCTATTTTCTGGTTTACCATTTATTTTTTTCTTTGTAACTGTTGCTTATTTGTTGTTACGGAAAGTAACCTCGTTTGCTCACTTTTGGGGGAAGTAGAAGGAGTAGAGCCGCCATCTTGCCACTGGCATGCATGGCAGATCAGTGGCGTTCAGCCGAATTAGAGTAAAGGTTGTCCTAGCGTTAGTTTGTTTTTAGTCGCTTGTCGAAATAAGTGCTGCAATAAATATAAGTTCGTTCTGTCATTCAATTTTTCATAGCTAAACAGTATTTGGGAGCAGCAATTCATAGAAAACTTTGTACTCTGTATGGGTCAACTGTAATGAGTGCAGTTGTTCAGGAATGGGTTCGCATGTTTAAAAGTCGCAGAATAAATGTGTGTGGTCACTGATGATCTTGTTGAGAAAATCAATGCAAAAATTCATGACAACCGAGACTTCACCATCAGAACTTTCGGAAGAATTTCCACAAATTTCCAGGACTATTTTGTATGAGGTAGTGACTGACAGGTTAGGCTACCAAAAGTTTTGTGCTCGGTGGGTACCGAAAATTCTGTCAGAAAACCTTAAAACTCGAATGACAGAATGCACTTCACACTTTCTGGGAATTTTTATTGTAGCACTCATTTCAACAAGCAACTGAAAACAAACTAGCGCTATGACAACCATCACTCTAATACGGCTGGACGCCCACTGTCATGCCGTGGGTGCCAGTGAAAGATGGCGGCCCTACCCCTTCTACTTCCGTCAAAAGTGAGGAAACGGAGGTTACTTTCTGGACAGCCGTCATACTTTAAGTTATAATAAGCAAAAATTGCTTAATTTATTTCTTATAATAGTTATTTCAAATTTTTTGGAATTTCAAGAAATCATTTCTTAGCGGGTCTCTGTGATACAAAAGCTAACTTCCCTTAAAATTTTATCAAAATCCGTTCAATGGTTTTGGATATTTCATGATTAATAAGTGACTGGTATTTTGTTTATATAGATATAGAAGATATCACAAAATAAAAAAGTCAGGAATTGTTTTATGGGAACAATTTTATTCCCCCCTAGTTTAGTCCTCCCTCTCACCCTCACATGAACAAAGTTAACGGTCCACCCTCACACAAACGATATTGTGGCCCAATCTCACTAGAACGACCTTGGTGGCCCTCCCTTCCACCCTCACTCGAATGACATTGACGGCCCTCCCTCCCACCCTCACTCGAACGCTATTGACCGACAAAATTATTTACCACAATTTCAGGTTAATTTAATGGCACTAGGCCTTGGATTTAATAAAATGTGAAAGGATAGGAAAGCAACATACTTGAAAAAGTGTATATAAAACACACAACACAAAAACAGGTAGTTAATGACATTGTGACTGTGTATCCAGTTTTTTTAGTGACTGAGAAGAAGGGGCCAGTGACCTCGAAATGTTTCACTATTTCTGTTCTTGTGTTGTATACATGATTCTATCTAAAGTCCTATCACTTTATAAGTTATACTACTGTCTTATCACTTTTTCTGTTAACTGACATTTTAGGAAATTTTTTATAAATATTAATTTTATTTACTTAGTTTATTTATTTATTTATACACGCACAAGTTAGTAAATATTTCTATAATTTAGGTAAATTTTGTTGGGGTAGTAAATAATATTACTACTACAAATCACTATTTTCTTATATTTCAAACCATTATTTAAATTCATGACATAACATATTGGACTCCTAACTTGAAAGAAAGAAAATTTGTTTATTCCACATATCATATAGAAAGGAACCGCTCTTTCCCATAACCACGTAGTGTAAATTTACAATTTGTTTAGTAATTAAGGAAAAATAAACTAAATTTATCCATGAACTGCCAAAACGTTTATTTAACTAAATATTTTGTAGGTTCACCCTTCGGAGTGGCACCAAGCCTTGACAGGTGTGTCCAGGCGTGAAATGATCTTACTGACTGCTCGGTCCTTGGTCAATATTTACAAAAACAGTCTCCTGTAACTGCATCATACAAAAGAACTTCATATTGTATATAATTGTATTTAACATATTATTTTGTAAGCTTGTAGACATGTATAACTGTAGATATATACTGTGAAATAAATCTATTTTATATTGGTTTTGTTTGATTTGATCTTTGATTTTGCTATATTTGGGAAACTTTCTTAGTTGACAACAAATATCAAACTAGTTATAGTCAATTATCTCTCATTGGATTAGTAAAAATTATTTTAAAAATATGGTAGTGTACTATCCAAAGAGAATTAAATTAAGATTCCTAACTGAAGGTTAGAATCTATACAAATTATAGATTCTACGTTTATTTTACAAATCTAATTAATTAATCAAACCTTTTGAATTGAATCAAAAAGCGTTAATTTAGAAGTATAAAACTAACTTAGAAATTACTGAATACAAAATCTTACTTATTCTAATCACGACAATATAAATCCCGTTCTGGCTTCAAGGTTCCTAACAAGAGGTTTCCTCAGACAAATATGCATCCGTTTCACGCAGGTAGCATTTACATCATAGGGAGGCTTCAGCTGTATTTTTTCATACCTTCACTGCTGTAAACAAAACAAACCGCAACAATGTAACACATCTGATATTCTTACTCTCAATGACACTTAAGTCTGCGTTGTTTAATTTTAAATATGGGTTTGTTTTGAATTTGGAATTCATATGACTATGACTGATTTTAATGTCGGTTATGTTTAAGGGCACTAGGCCAGGAACTAGTATTTTGGAGAGATAGGACCAGAGTAGTAGTAACATACACACAAAAATTTGTATGTTACTACTACTCTGGTGTTAGTGAACTTGTCTTCTAAGGTAAGTTTACTGATGTCCTATCCCTCCAAAATACTGATTTTAATGTTGATATTATTTAGTAGTAAGTATAACTCAGCAACACATTGTTTAACTAAGAATACTACATAGTTTTAATTGTTCAACATGCTGTGTATAGTTATTATACAATTATATACAGTTTGTATATAAATAAACTAAATTTATATACAATATTTACATAGCATATATGTTATCATTTTTTCTAATATAAAAAAGACTAAATTTATATTAACTCCCTCTGACGTCACAACTCAGCTGATATAGACCATATGAGAATGAGGCAACCTGTTGTATAGGAACCTTGCTCTGGCTTGTCCACTTGTAGCCATCATTCAAACTTCAGCCCTTGATTATAAATACCTACAATATACAGGGTGATTATAAACTATTGGATACATTTTAGGATTGAATAAATAAATAACCAAGCAACTCGTAAATATGGGAATTGTTTTATTAAATAGCAAATTTAAAACAGCTTTCTTCATAACAAATGACAAAAACATTACTCTTGCTTTTTATTTTCATAAGTAAACCAAACCATTTCCATGTGCTTTCCGTGGTTTGCATGCCAAGTTTGTAGTCTGAGTTCATGGAGTCAGTGCTACACATCACTACTGTCAGTGCAGAAATTATGTGTACCTGAAATTGAAGGTTGTATACTAAGAATTTAAGAGGCCTAAGAAAAATCCAATCACATAATTGTTTTCCTCGTTTAATTGTACGCTATGGCATATTCATTTTCACATATTATTATAACTTTTAATAATTTTTATCCAAACTGAAACAAAAAAGGACAGAAATTTGAATAAGTTTTCACTGTGCATCAACTTTATACTTTGATTACTAAAAAACAATCAAAACTTTAGCTGCCGTATTAGTCCAGTACACCCGACGGCTCTTTGTATCATCTAGATGCCGTCTGTCCACTATGCCCGACATTATTGCTTAGCAACATTTTGGTTTTATTATTGTTACTTGACTGGTTCTGCTTTCTTAAAGAAACCGATGACACCTTATTGTACTGCAAGCATTATACTATTTACAGAGCAAATTTAGAAGTGTTTGATTAGTTACAAAGTTGTTCGGGCGTATAGGCCCGATAGATTTATTTAGTAAATTTTGGTATTGAAATAACGAAATACATATTGAATACTGGATTGCTTTCATCATGCAGTCAGTGTAGCCAAACCAGGAAAACTGATTTACCTCAAAATGTGTCAGGCTGATATGCCTGACAGTTTTTTATGTGCCATATAAGCTACTAAAATAACTGTGTTGGGCCAATACTCCCAACATATTTATATACATATAATGCCCATGTATGTAGTATTTCTATACTCAGAAATGGTACTACAGTAAAAATAATACATCATTGATTTAAAAATTTGCATACAAACTTTAGGCAATTTATAAAAAAATACTCATATTAAGGATGGCAGCTAATGTGTTAATTTATCACATTTATATTACATATAGTACATTTAGTACATATAGTACTATATTTATATATAGAACATGATTGACAGGAATGTTTCCTCAAGTTTTATAAATTTCAGAATTTAAAATTTTCCAGAAAAAAGGTTCTTATCAATTTTGTGAAAAAAATGCATTCTTGGCTTCTAGAGAATGTAAAATTAATTACTTGGTTACGTTGTAATCCTTATGAAATGTATACTTACAATACCTACATTTGTTTATCATATTGTGTTTTAAATTTTGTATAATTAACTGTGTTATGTATGATAGTTTTTAAGAACACTTGACCGTAGTCTATAAGCAAGTAGTTTTTCATTGTTTTCTTAAATTAGTATAGGTTAAGAAAAAACTAGTTGTGAATGTAGGTTAACACGTTGATGGCTACGCGCGGCTATATCCGCGCCGCCGGACCCTCCGTGCATCCTGGCGGCAGATGTACCCGCCATTTGTAGTTGCACGGTTGATTCATCAGTGTGAGCTCGGATCTCGTCGAGGTAGGACCTTATGTAGTCAGGAGCTTGCATACGACCCTATTGTTATTTGTGTGCGTCAGTCCCAAGTTTGGAAGTGTTTTCGGTTCCCGTAGGCATTCCATCTTTGATTACTGTATTTAGTGAGTTTATTGGTGTGTTTGCGGTTATGTTTTTGTGAAAAACATAATAACATGTCTGAAAGTGATTCTAATAGTAACAGTGAACACTGTTATTTGTGAACAATACAGCTGTCAGCAACAACAGTTCGTCACTGAGATCCTGGCGACGGATATACCCGCCGAGTTGATGACGTCATCATCCATCACCTTAGCGACCTCACAATGACTTCTATCATCATATTTGGAGTTTACTAATTCAAAGGAAAGTTATTTACGTAAAAAATTTTTTTAGGATTAGAATGAATTTTGTCATTTCAGACTTAGCCCTCAACGTGTTAAGGTAGTAAATAGTACCTAAAGACGACAGTAGTTTTTTATAGCTGTCGAAATGTGCTTGTTCCTTCAAACACCAGAAACACTGAAAATCTTCAAATATCATATTCCCAACCAAGAATTAAGATTTTAATTTTATCTCTTGTTTTATTTGTTATATACCAGTAAATATTGTTCTGATTCATATATTTCTTAACAATAAACAAAAGTAGTTAGAAAAATCTATCTCAGGGGGCACTAGTCACACTTGTCCTAAAAAGCATGTTAAAATTTGAAATACATATTTTACAAAATGTAAGCGTGAAACGTTTTCAAGTAAGGTAATGTTCACCTGCAAACAGGTGTCAGCTACTGATATGATAAGTGGTGCTGCCTGGCTGCCAAGCGAGAAAGGAGAGTCAATTGCCACGACGTTTCTAATAACACAACGGTTTGAGGATAGATGGGTTATTATTCGATACAGCATTTTTCAACCTTCCCTCTCAAAAGACACAAATAATGGGTCACCCTTGAAAGTAGTGCAAAATATTTTGGGGGTAAAAGCCGGGAAAACTGTGAAAATGAAGAAAAACTACGATTTTTTTTGTTGCTAAATCCATAATTTCTGGGGTATATATATTGTTGTGGGTACACAAATTAAGCTGAATTACTGAAAGTTGTTACCAAGTTAAGCTGAACAACTCCTGATCACAAATATGGCAAAGGTTTTTCAATTGGAAAATTATTAAGCCTGTTAGAGCCGGAATTATGCTGGTTTCAGTCAGGTTGTTAGGTTTGTTAAGGTTATGTTAGGCTTTCATATGCTTAAGTAAATACAATGATTTTAAATTGATTTACATTAACAATTAAAATCAGTTTAATTTGATCAATTTCAATAAATTTTAGATCACTGCATTACTTACGCATATGAGAGTTATCTAATGTAAGTATACATTTCATAAGGATTACAACGTGGCCAAATAATTAATTTTACATTCTCTAGAAGCCAAGAAAACATTTTTTCAGGAAATCAATTGGGTTTTTTCTGGGAATTTTAAAATTCAGAAATTTATAAATCTTATAAAAAACATTCCTGTCAAAGTGTAAAGTTGATGCGCGGTGAGACCCATCCCCCCACCAAAGCTGGGAAGCGTGCCAACTGGGGGATGGCTCAAAACGAGTAAAGCGATGGGATCACGGGTGGCAGTTGGAGGGTCCAGAATAACACTCGGCAGCTGAGCAAAACTAGTTTATTACCAAAAAAATCAAAAATAATTAATTAATCAAAACGGCAGAAGGCCACAATATAAATTAGGCAGAAGGCCGCAACATAAATTAGCACTTAAATCAATAACCATAAACACTAAAATAACAAGATACAACACAATAATAACAAACGCTATAAATACCACAAACTCTACAAATACCCAAAATTTAACAATTAATCAACTGTATGGCCTATCTGCAGTTTAGCCTGAGACACCCCAAAACGTAAGATAGATTTAATGCCCACATAAAAGTGCAAATTTAGAAAACTTCTGGCAAACAACAATTAAACCGGCAATTTAGCCCGAATCCCATAATTCCACCGGGCCAGGGAGTAAGCCGGAATCCCTGGGCAGCTCCGAATTAGAAGTTAAGCAAAAGAAAAATAATCCCCTTGTGGTGAAAGTTTAAAAATTAAATAATTTAAAAGAAAATATAACACGGTACCGTTCGAGTAAAAATTCACTTCAAAACCCCCCCCTAATACACTTAACAAAAAAAATAAATAACAATAACTAGGCCTAAGCATATAAATCAATAATAACAGGATTTAACAATGGGGACCTAACAAATATAAAAATCTAAACAAATGTAACAAGAAAATAAACTAATTAAAAATAAATAACAATAAATATTAACAGCGAACGTTCTTTGTGTAATTTAAAGTTTTTCTTTCTTTAATAAATAAATATGTCCCCAATGGCTGTGTTGCATTAATCACTGTTCAGTCTTAGGCCTAGGCCACATAAATATATCCATAAACATTTTTTTTTCTTCTTTCTATGCACTTGTTTTTTTTTCTTTTTTTTTCTTTTAAACGATGCACCAACAAAACCCCCCCAGCTCAGCCGCCGGGAAAATAAGATGGAAAGCACTGACCTGAGGACAGAAGACTCATACCCAAAGATGTAGGTGGGGCAGCAGGGTCACCAATGGCCTCTATACATGGTCCTCAGGCCAGGCTGGCAGTGTGGATGGTAGAACTTTGCCCGGACGACCGGCTGAGGGAAAATGTCCCACTCGAGGACCCTGGACTGTAAGGCACAACACACAGCACATCAAATACAGTCCAGCCATCACAACAAAATATTACACATAACAACTAAAAATATAAGGGTGCCTGATTTAACAAAACTTAACATGAAGAGACAAACTTATACATGATTGGAGGGAGAGATTAACTTTAGGCTATGAAAAATTATGTTGGAAAACAGATTTAAGACAAATTACAAATTAACAAATTATAAAAGAATTAATTACGTATATGGAACTAAAAATGACAAACTGAGAACTAGGCTATTGAAACATGAGCAATCTGTCATAACATGAAAATCAAACTAAAGATAGGCTAGGTTATTGTCCATGAACAAAAAGATGGTAAATCGGTAACTGCAACTTAAAAAGGCTCAACAAAACATTACACAGAATAACAATTGAAAATAAAGGCAGATATAAAAAGCATTAACGGTAATTAACGGTAAAAAGTAACATGGAAGCACATGGCTTTAACCTAGTCTGAGAAACATCTAGACAAAGAATATAAATTAGACAAAACCCTGAAAACACCAGTAAGCCCGTTGAATATTATTTAAACAAAAGTATTTTCACCAAAAGGGTGATTAGATATTAAAACTTACAAAAGAACACTTACGTTTCGGGAACCTTAGCCTAACATATTCTCGTGACGAACGGCTGCAGTGAACAAGTCAACAGACAGGCCAACTTGCCCGAAGCTGCTGGAACACGGAACGAAACGGAACTGGGCCAACGGCCACCAAGTACACGAAACGCAAGGCAAAAGCGAAACTCAGGCAGCCTGGCAGACCACAACGAAAAAACGAAACTGTACCGGTCCAAGACCCGGTACAACCTCCCTCTGCAAACTTTAACACCCCCCGGCAGGGGAGAAAACTCGGTACCTCAGGGAACCAAACAGAAGACGAAGACCTCCGAAGAGTGGTGCTCCTAGGACGTCCAAGAGAAACTAAGAGGGGAAACCCCTCGAACAGGGAGCAAACTACCCTGACTGTCGGGCCCGACAAGAAAAAAAAGAGAAAGAAGACTCTCTCAGAACAGCCACCTAGGGCGCAGAGGTGATCAATCTCTTTGCCCCAAGAAACCCCCAGGAACACCAACTCCTGGACCAACCGTTCCCCGGAAAGCCTTAAGCTGGGACACATGGGCTTTCCTGAACACCCTGCCTGACTGGGGATCAACCAGCAGAGCAGTCACCGGTGACAAAAACCTGTCGATGCGGTGGGGACCAGACCACCGATAGCACAACTTTGCAGCTCTTCGTTCCGCGGCCGAACTGACCGGGTGAGCCTGACAAAGAACCAGATCTCCAACCTGAAAAGGGTTAGGAGTACGACCCTTATCATACCTCCTCCTTACTCTCTCTCTAGCACGTAGCAGGTTGCGCCGAGCAGCCCGCCACGTGGACACTACGTCAGTGGCACCTGGCGTAGGTAGAAGATCCTCTAGCCTCCACAAGTTGGACAAAGGGTTGTTAGGAGGGTAGCCATGTAGAATCTCGAAGGGAGTGGCATTGTGACTCTCATGCTTGGAAGAATTAAAAGCAAGCTGGAGTCAAGAGAGACTCTCATCCCAGGTGTTCTGCTTCTCAGCATGGAAAGTAATAAGGGCAGACCGAAGATTGCGGTTGAACCGCTCTGCATGAGAAGGCTGTGGGTAATACGGAGAGGTAGTCACATGCCTGATACCATTGCCAAAACAGAACCTACGAAACTCATGGGAGGTAAACTGGCTACCGTTGTCGGACACAAGAGTGGAAGGCACACCAAAGTGCTGGAAGAGTTGGGACTGGAGAGCACGGATGGTGAGCTTAGCCGTGGCACTCCGAAGTGGGAAAAGCCAAACGAACTTCGAGAAAGCATCCACACAAACAAGTAGGTAGGAGCTACCTGACTTGCTACGGGGAAAAGGACCCACGTAGTCGATGAACACCTTCTCAAAAGGACGCTCGGCCACCTCAGAAGATAACAACCCTAACCTTGCATTCTGACTAGGCTTGCTGAGAGAGCACAGGTGACAAGCCCGCACTCTGCCAGCAACATCCCGGTCCATGCCCTTCCAGATGAAGTACCTACGAATCTTAGCGATGGTCTTATGAATGCCAAGATGACCGCCCACAAGAGAAGAGTGATAATACTGAAAGACCATCGGTACTAGATGACTAGGCAGCACTACACGGGGTTCACCCCTCTGTCGAGGACGGCAACAGAGGACCCCTTTGGACAGAAAATAGGGAGGGTGGGCACCTCCCTCTTGAAGCTCACCTAAGATGACTGACAGCTCAGGATCTTTCTGTTGATGGGACAGTAGGTCGTCAAAAGCCAGAGGAAAATCCAGAAGAACAGCACCACACTGAGCAACAGCCTCAGTCGGTGGATCACTGGGTTCGTGGTACATGCGGGACAGAGCATCCGCGATGACATTCTGGGTACCCCTAAGATGTTGAACTCGGAACTTAAAGGCAGAAATTTTGACCACCCAGCGACCAATTTTCCCGAGCTGTCGGGGATGGGCAAGAAGCCAAGACAGTGCCTGATTGTCCGTCTCCAGCAAGAACTCAGCGTGTTCCAAGAAACGCCGAAACATGTCCGTACCAAAGACAACCGCCAGACACTCTAACTCATAGATGGAAGAAGCTTTCCTTTCCTGGTGAGACAACGTCCTCGAAGCAAAAGCGATGGGCTGCCTGACCCCATCAAACTCCTGAGAAAGAACAGCAGCAATGGCGGAGGAGGAGGCATCAGTCTGAAGAACAAACTCTCTGCTGAAATCAGGCATACGCAGGACAGGAGGTTGCATGATAGCCTCCTTGAGAGCATCAAAGGCAGTCTGCTGAGCTTGGCCCCACACAAAAGGGACACCTTTCTTACGCAGCTCGTTCAACGGGGCAGCAAGCTCGGCCACGTTAGGGATGAAGCGACGGTAAAAATTCACCATCCCCACAAAACGGGCAATCCCCTTGGCATCTCTGGGAGGAGGAAAATCCCGAATGCCCTGGGTCCTCGCAGGATCAATGCAGACGCCTCGAGAAGAAATAAGATGACCCAGAAAAGAAATCTCAGGACGAGCAAAAGTGACTTTCTCTGGATTGACGGTAAGGCCAGCTGATTTAAGGCGACTAAGAACTTCCTCCAGATGTTGCATGTGTTCCCCGAAAGTCTCACTGTAGACAAGAAGATCGTCCAGGTAATTGAAAACAAACTTGAACTTCACATCATGGAAGATGGAATCAAGCAGACGAGTAAGAGTCTGGGCACCCACAGCAAGACCCATAGGAACCCTAGTGAACTGATAGAGATTCCAGGGAACACAGAAGCTAGTCATGGGCCGTGATTCCTTCTTCAATGGAATCTGATGGTAGGCCTGGTTCAAATCAAACACACTGAAAAACTTAGCCTTACCGAACCAATCAAACGCAGAATGCAAATCAGGCAGAGGTACCGAGTCAATAGCGACCTTAGCGTTGAGCCTCCGATAATCCATCACAAGCCTAGACTTACCATTAGGCTTGGGCACAAGAAAAGCTGGACTGGCATAAGCAGAACGAGACGGTTCAATCACACCCTTGCTCAGAAGATCCTCAATCATAGCCCTCATAACCTCCATCTTTGGGGGAGCAAGTTTGTACGGATGACTTCTAACTGGCTGAGAATCGGTGAGGTGGATCTCATACTCCAGAAGAGAAGTGACCCCAAGCTCAGCCGTAAGCACATCAGGAAACCGCAAACACAGCCTCCTAATGGCCTCCGCCTGCTCAGGGGGAGATGACCGACCGGATCCACCTTGGGTTGTTCGGGCTCACAACCCACCTCTCTGACTGCAGGAGGGCAGTCAGAATCACCTACTAGAGGCACCAAAACTCGCCGATTGAACTTAAAAAACATCTGGCGCTTCTGGAGGTCAAGCACCATACCACTTTTGGAAATGAAGTCTGCCCCTAGGATACAAGAAACCGCCAGGTCCTTGGCAACAAGAAAACCCCACCTCCAGGAAAATCCTTCAATTTTAAAATGTAATGACGCCTTTAGAAGTATGGGTAGAGGAGTTTGGGATGCCGTCCAGCACGTAATAGAAGAAGGCTCGGTGTGCCTGACAAGTCCTAAGGCGTCAAGGGACTCAAAAAGAGAAAGGCTGATAATACTGCATGCCGAACCAGAATCAAGAAGGGCTCGACACACCGTACCACCAAAAGAAACAAAAACGCCAGGACACACCGAGGTGACCGCACTAAGTCCTAGGGAAGCCATGCCAGCAAGGCCCGAAACATCCCCGACACTCCTGCTATGGGCACGTGTCAGAGGCAAATGGCCACGGTCAGTCGCAACAACGCGGGGAGCTACTGTGGAGGCAACCCCCCGCGCTGAGCGTTTCCCGCCCCACGACCTCGAGCACGTGGACAGTCACGTCGAATGTGACCAGGTTGGCCACAAGCAAAGCACACAACCGGAGGCCGAGAACCACGACCCTCCACTGGCTGACTCACACCTACAGACATAGCTGGTCGACGGGTGGGGAGAGCACGATGACTCTCAGAATCCCTCCCTTGCTGGTCTGAGAACTGCACGCTGCGCGAAACAATGCACAGCTGATGCAGCTCCCGAAAAGTCGAAGGAACACCAGCAAAAACCAATCTGCACCGTTCTTCGGGAGAAATGCCATCCAGGATGACACGAACGGTGTCAGCTTCAGAAAGGGTGAGGCGCAACGCTTGACGAGCTTCCTTGACTGAAGAGACATAGGCTGCCAGAGACTCGCCCCTACCCTGCGACCGATAAAATCTGTCCATGACCATCCTCTCCCTGAGTCGAATGGGAAGAAACGATGAAAGTAACTCTCGGTGGAACGAGTCCACCGAGGCATCACTGGCCAAGACAGAACTCAGCAACTCCCCAACGGGACCTCTACAATACGGGAAAACCAGACGAAGCAAGTCCCCAGCCTGCATGCCGGGCATCTCACGAAGTCTGAGAAAGGCCACCAGAAACTTAAGAAGCTCCTCAGGATCCATCCCATCGATCACAGGGAGATTCTGGATCATGGGCGTGAGAGGGTTAGGTAGCTTGTGGTAGCTCAGCTGCAGAAGAGCAGGTGAACCCAAAGAAGCAGTAGGAACGGCAGCTGGAGCCGAACCACAAGCAACCTCAACGGAAACGCCTGCAGGCTCAGAAGGAACCTCAGGCACAGTGAGAGCCGTTGTCTCAGCCTGCGGCCTCGACACGTTAGGCGACAGAGCAAAAGTAGGCCGCTGACCCAGACCCGTAGGAGTCGTGGACCCGGAGAGTGCCTGAAAAATCTCATCCAGCCTAGACACACTCTCCAAGATCCACGCCCTATCCGATGGTTCCAACCCCGGTGCCCGGTTGACCAGCCTTAAACGGGCAAGCAGATGCCCCAAACGTGCAAGGCGGCAGGCCCGGTCACGACCTACTGGAGGTTCATACTGCAAATCCTCTAACACCCCTTCCCAATCTTCCACCTTCCGTTTACAAATCCCCAACTCATCACCAACCTCCAGCAGGTCAGACCAATCCACCGCCGTACCCGCGGACAACTGCTCCCGCAGCAACCTCCGGAGATTCAGAACATCCCCTTCCGGAGTCACACCCCGCGACCTCAATTCGAAAATTAATTCCTCCTTGACTAGGAGCGCAACATTCTGCAGATAGGCCATCTCGCAAAACAAAATTCTCAACAGTACACAAAAAACGACAACTCCAGGGTCCAAGACGAACACAACCCTCAGCCTACCGAGCCACTGCCGACCACTCCAATCCACCCATGAAACCCATTCCACAAAGTAACCAAGCGGATTGCCTAGTTTTTTTTTTTTTTTTTTTTTTTTTTTTATTATAAGTTAAATTATTTATTTGGGTTTTCTAATTGTTTTTGTCTTTTAAATAATTATTTATTTGTTTCTTATTTTTTTTTTTTTTATATACAATACCAAGACACCTTGACGGTAGGTCGGCCAACCATGGCCTACTAACTGGCAAACCCCCACCGTCAACAACCAAGAAAGAATTAAATTTTTTTTTTTTTTTTTTTTTTTTTTTTTTCTTTTAGGCAACCACGCTCTGCTACCAATTGAGACCCATCCCCCCACCAAAGCTGGGAAGCGTGCCAACTGGGGGATGGCTCAAAACGAGTAAAGCGATGGGATCACGGGTGGCAGTTGGAGGGTCCAGAATAACACTCGGCAGCTGAGCAAAACTAGTTTATTACCAAAAAAATCAAAAATAATTAATTAATCAAAACGGCAGAAGGCCACAATATAAATTAGGCAGAAGGCCGCAACATAAATTAGCACTTAAATCAATAACCATAAACACTAAAATAACAAGATACAACACAATAATAACAAACGCTATAAATACCACAAACTCTACAAATACCCAAAATTTAACAATTAATCAACTGTATGGCCTATCTGCAGTTTAGCCTGAGACACCCCAAAACGTAAGATAGATTTAATGCCCACATAAAAGTGCAAATTTAGAAAACTTCTGGCAAACAACAATTAAACCGGCAATTTAGCCCGAATCCCATAATTCCACCGGGCCAGGGAGTAAGCCGGAATCCCTGGGCAGCTCCGAATTAGAAGTTAACCCTTTGACCGCCAATGTCCGATTGATCGGACGTCTAAGGTACAGCCGAAAACCGCCAACGTCCGATTGATCGGACGCTCGAATTTCAGTCTAAAAGCGCCAACGTCCGATTGGTCGGACGTCTCGTAATAAATTATTTACCAAGCTATTTATTGGTAATTATTTTGTATAATACATGTTTTGGACTAATAATACATCAAACTAAACTATACACAACAAGGTTTATGGTTTACGGCACTGCTGACCTTGAAACAGCTGATTGATTTGAGTGGTTGAAATAGATGTGTGCCGCCTATTTCAAAAAAAGGTAACATTCCACATTTTTGGTCGAATGATAACAAACTTATTCATTCTGTATAAAAACAATACAGATAAACCCTTATCCCGATTGAACTTTACCGTTGCACTGGTTGAAGGACTTGCAGCCGAATGGCTTGGTGACCAAGCGCCTGAACGTGTGCAAAGTGCGGGAGGTAGTGGTGATCCACTCGATATTTTACCAGAAAAGAAAGAACGTAACTGTTCAGTATGCAGCAAAATAAGTACAAGCTCAGGAGGTAAAAGGAAGAAAACTAGGTACATTTGCAAACGTTGCAATAAAGGTGTACACCCGTTATGCCTCCCCAAACATATTTGCTAAAGAAAATAAAAAAACATGTTTTGTAAATATTTGTATATACGTGTTATATTTATTACTATTATTATCTGGACACAAGTTGCTTTTTTTCTTCATTTTGTGTGTAAAATAAATTGAGTTAGAAGGAAAACATATACTTATGGAAATGTGAAGGAAACTGAAGACATATTAAAAATGTAAGTTTTAACACATTTGCTTAGTTTATTACTTTTTAATATTATTTGTTTATTTCTTGGTAAAAAGTTCTAATTTTTTGTACCAGCAATTAGAACCATATTGTCTATAAAATGCCCTTGTTTCCGGCGTGTAAATTGTGTTTCTCTCATTCCGATTTTTGAGTGTAAAAAATATATTTTATAAAAAACAAGTACTAAATAGCACTATAAAACGATTGTAAAAATATAATTACTGGCCATAAGACACTTTATTTTACATTATATTTACAGCCGTAATACTAGAATAAAAACAATAAAAAAATTATTCAATTCGGATAAAAAATATGGAAACTACGACTAATAATGTAAAATCATGTAAAATGTCTACAATTGGCCTTGGCGGTTCTCGATATGGCGGCCGGCTTAGGCGCTGGCGGCGAGCGGATAGCGTTCCTCAAATTGTCTTGGCGTTCAAAGGGTTAAGCAAAAGAAAAATAATCCCCTTGTGGTGAAAGTTTAAAAATTAAATAATTTAAAAGAAAATATAACACGGTACCGTTCGAGTAAAAATTCACTTCAAAACCCCCCCCTAATACACTTAACAAAAAAAATAAATAACAATAACTAGGCCTAAGCATATAAATCAATAATAACAGGATTTAACAATGGGGACCTAACAAATATAAAAATCTAAACAAATGTAACAAGAAAATAAACTAATTAAAAATAAATAACAATAAATATTAACAGCGAACGTTCTTTGTGTAATTTAAAGTTTTTCTTTCTTTAATAAATAAATATGTCCCCAATGGCTGTGTTGCATTAATCACTGTTCAGTCTTAGGCCTAGGCCACATAAATATATCCATAAACATTTTTTTTTCTTCTTTCTATGCACTTGTTTTTTTCCTTTTTTTTTCTTTTAAACGATGCACCAACAAAACCCCCCCAGCTCAGCCGCCGGGAAAATAAGATGGAAAGCACTGACCTGAGGACAGAAGACTCATACCCAAAGATGTAGGTGGGGCAGCAGGGTCACCAATGGCCTCTATACATGGTCCTCAGGCCAGGCTGGCAGTGTGGATGGTTGAACTTTGCCCGGACGACCGGCTGAGGGAAAATGTCCCACTCGAGGACCCTGGACTGTAAGGCACAACACACAGCACATCAAATACAGTCCAGCCATCACAACAAAATATTACACATAACAACTAAAAATATAAGGGTGCCTGATTTAACAAAACTTAACATGAAGAGACAAACTTATACATGATTGGAGGGAGAGATTAACTTTAGGCTATGAAAAATTATGTTGGAAAACAGATTTAAGACAAATTACAAATTAACAAATTATAAAAGAATTAATTACGTATATGGAACTAAAAATGACAAACTGAGAACTAGGCTATTGAAACATGAGCAATCTGTCATAACATGAAAATCAAACTAAAGATAGGCTAGGTTATTGTCCATGAACAAAAAGATGGTAAATCGGTAACTGCAACTTAAAAAGGCTCAACAAAACATTACACAGAATAACAATTGAAAATAAAGGCAGATATAAAAAGCATTAACGGTAATTAACGGTAAAAAGTAACATGGAAGCACATGGCTTTAACCTAGTCTGAGAAACATCTAGACAAAGAATATAAATTAGACAAAACCCTGAAAACACCAGTAAGCCCGTTGAATATTATTTAAACAAAAGTATTTTCACCAAAAGGGTGATTAGATATTAAAACTTACAAAAGAACACTTACGTTTCGGGAACCTTAGCCTAACATATTCTCGTGACGAACGGCTGCAGTGAACAAGTCAACAGACAGGCCAACTTGCCCGAAGCTGCTGGAACACGGAACGAAACGGAACTGGGCCAACGGCCACCAAGTACACGAAACGCAAGGCAAAAGCGAAACTCAGGCAGCCTGGCAGACCACAACGAAAAAACGAAACTGTACCGGTCCAAGACCCGGTACAGCGGTGAAAAAAATTCAAATTCGGTACTGTGTTTGTTCCAGCTACGATAAAAATGTTTAATAGATAGAATAAAATTAAAAAATGAATATGCCGTAACATACAATTAGCCTCCTCGGACCCAGCGTCCCCTATAGGGGACATTTTTAAAAATGCTACAGTAAATGGTCTGCATATAGTAGACATTTCCAGATAGTTCCAACTGTTTCTGCTAGAGTCCGCCTGCATGCAGAAGTAGCCAGAAATGCATTTCTGCTCAGTCATTGCTTTGTTGGAGCATTGCAAGATGGCAGACGGACGAGATTATAGGTTACCATGTTCCTCTCAACGTAAGTATTATCTAAAAATATGTAATTGTTAATATTTAGGCCTAATAAAAATTAGACAAACTAAATAATGTACGTTTTTCAACATGTGATCATTAGTTTTGAGGTTACTTTGTTATTTTAGCCTAGCCGGGCATGCAAAATTGGATGTCCCCTATGTGGGACATTGGGTCTTGGCCATACCTCTGTTTTTAACATTTGAAAAATGAAAACTGAAACTAATGATAAAAATACTCGACTTAGCAGTAATGTACTGTCATTACTAGATTGTTAATTATTGTTTAATATTTTTAGTGGTTATATTTTCAATGGTTTACAGGGGGTTGTTGAAATAATATTGTTTAGATAATCCGGTGACGAAAATTTTTTTCGCAGGCGTTTTGGATGACTTCTGCAATCGTTAGGGATTCAGCGATGATTCAGACATTAATGACCTTTTGGATGAAGACGATCCTACTTTCATGATTTCACCCAGGATCGATGATGCTCTACAGGACGATGAAGACGACGACGACGAAGAAGGGGCTGCGTACAATAATATGCCAAAATGGGTGGCATCGATCTATTTGATCGTATAATTTCTTATTACCGTCTATCAGCAAGAACAAAAAAGTGGACAGTACGTCTGACTTTCCATAAGATAGACTTAGTTGTTGCTTCTGGTTGGATAATGCGAAGGGGTATGATAATGTTGAACAAACACCAAAGAAGGACAGAGTGGACACCACGAATACAGTACGGATCTCGCGTACCATCTGATTTACAACCAAACACCAGGGGAGGACAACGATAAGTGGATATTTTACCACTGCCAGGACCGTAAAAAAAACACGTCAACATCCTTCTTGATATCCAAAGGAAAACCGCAGCAAAGCACATGCCTATGATACCGGACAACAAGGATCACCGCTGCAGATTTCCTGGCTGTAATTCAAAAAAAGCTAGGATGCAGTGCAGGACATGTAAGGTCTTCCTGTGCACTGAATAGTGCAAGGACTGTTATAAAGTTTTCCATGAAATGTAGAAAACTAATGTAATATCTATTATTATTAACATGTTTAGTTTTGTAATAATGTTTTTTGTTTTAGTATGTATACCATTCATATTTTTGAGGTTGGCCGAGACCCAATGTCCCTTATTGGGGACATACTTTTTTTCATACTGAGGCCTAAATAAAAATTTTCAAAAAAATAATGTGAGTTTCTTGATTTATTTGCAACCAAAAAATCATATCAGTTTCCAAAAATTATTATCAGGGGGCGGATGGATCCGAGGAGGTTAGACGTAGAAAACAATTATGTAATTGGATTTTCCATATGCCTTTTAGTGCCTTAGTAAACAACCTTCAATTTCGGGTACACATAATTTCTGCGCCGACAGTAATTTGTGTCCAGTTTCAGTTAATACCAGCCTACAATGAACAGAGGAATTGTGTTAGTTTATTTTATTTGCACCTAAAATGTTTGTTGTAAAATATATTAGTCTGTAAGAGAATTAATGCAAGACAAAACAGTGTACAAAGGTTAAAAGTAATTAAAGTGTTATGATCAAAATGTTCAAATAATCATTAAATTAATTTTGGATCAAAAACAATTTAAACCAATAATTAAAAACTCAACTGTGAGACCTTTTGATGGCAAGGCTATCTTCATCAGACACTTCTTTATATTAAATAAGTGTTTGGCCAATAATGTTGAGACAAAACACTCAATAATTTTTTTTAAATATTGGTTTAAAAAATTATGTTTGGTTCAAAAGTATATTAAAACCAATATAAGCTTCATCTTCAACATACAACATGATGACCAATTAATTTTTATTCTGTGGTCATGAAATAACTAGTAAGTTGAAAACTGTTGGTACAACTTGCAGTATTTTGTGGGTCTCGCTAGAACACTAATAGACACATGTTGCCTGTATAGAATGTTGTGTCTGTTTCTGACAGCCATTGAATGAATTACAAATCAAGAAATTATAAACTTTATTATTATTTTTTTATTAATGCATAACCTTTGAAATAAGTTTAACGTTATCCAACTAGTGCCGACAAGGCAGGAACACATAATCTATAGAGCTTAATATCATTGATCATAAGTCCAGATGCTTAAAATATTAAACAAATGTTTTATTAAAAAATTTAATTTCCCATTGAATGCAGTGAAATAATTGTATATTTTTTATATTTGGAGATAATAATATACTTGACAAAGTTCCAATATCAAACTTAAAATGTTTTGATAATAAAAGAATTATATAAATCAAAATCATAAAAGTTTAAAAATAAAATTATTATACATGAGCAAGTTAATAATCATCTTCATCATCTTCTATGGACAGTTTCCACAAAGATTTTTGAATTTCTGGACGATTCATCTTAACTACACTCAAGGAGCGGCGCTTTGTTTGACTCAAGATCTTCATGGAGCGACGCGAATGTTGCGTCCTTTTGGCTCCTGTTCTTGGTTGCAGCTGCAGTTTAGAGTGCCTTGGTGCATGTTTAACTTTCTGTATGGTTGTGTATGCCTTTATCTTCAATTCTGGAGTTGGCATCATGTTCATGATTGTCTTCTCACGATGCTTTAACAGGTCTGGCATGTCAAAATCTAGGCGATCCGGTTCCATTGCAATCTTTATCATCTATTAAAGAAAAAAAGTTTTCTTTATTAATTTAGGTTATAGAACACTAGGTTAGAGCTGATTTCAGTTGAGGGACCAGGGAATGAAATCAGCTATTTTATATTTTATACAAGATAAATTCTCTAGACATACGATACATTTCACTTAACTTTTCTATAGATGTATACGTAAAGTACTGATTATAATGCTTAATTACTCTAACTCTATAATGTATTTTGTATAAAAATTGTAACTCTACTCCTGACAATCAATCAATCGTCAATTTAAATATGAATTTATTATTTAATTAGTTGCAAAATACTAAAAATCAAATTAATAACATGTTTTTTTACTATTGGTAGGCTTTTCATTTTGTCATCTCTTAGTCTTTTCTCAATCAAAGTTTTGAGCTTATATGTTGATTGTTAACTCGATATTTGACATTTCTAGGCATTTGCCTGATTTTTCAATTTGAAGTGATTTTAATTTAAATAAACAAAAATCTTATTATCAAGGCAAACAACAAGTGAACTTTTTTATTTTATACCCAATTTATATTTTTTGAAATCTTGTAAGTAGGTAAAAACAGCAATACATTCAAACAATTTAATATTTCTTAATTACGAGGGCCGTTCAGAAAGTAAAGAACGATTGCGCATCACGGACGGCGCAGTTCCCCCACCACCGCGGGAGTGGGCTTATTCTTTAGTCCAAACCTTCCGCTTCAGTTTGAGCTGTGTAGCGGTGCCGTGAGGTCACGTTTGCGTCTCTTGTGGAAGTTCAAAATGGCGGCGCCAATTGAAAATCCCGCCAAGTGTGAAGTCCGTAGTGTGATTCGGTTTCTTAATGCGCAGCATGTTCGACCCATAGAAATTTATAGGCAAATTAAGGCAGTGTACGGTGACAATGCGATGAAAGGGTCATCGGTGAGAAAATGATGCATTCAATTTAATGAAGGCAGAACTATTGTGCACGACTACGAACGAAGTGGAAGGCCGTCACTCGTTACTGACGAGTTGACAGCGAAAGTTGACGAAAAAATTCAAGAAAACCGGCGTTTCACTTTGAGCGATAGTTCTCAAAGTTAAACAAATTCAACAAAAAATGCCAGTATACCGCTCAAAGTGAAACGCCGGTTTTCTTGAATTTTTTCGTCAACTTTCGCTGTCAACTCGTCAGTAACGAGTGACGGCCTTCCACTTCGTTCGTAGTCGTGCACAATAGTTCTGCCTTCATTAAATTGAATGCATCATTTTCTCACCGATGACCCTTTCATCGCATTGTCACCGTACACTGCCTTAATTTGCCTATAAATTTCTATGGGTCGAACATGTTGCGCATTCAGAAACCGAATCACACTACGGACTTCACACTTGGCGGGATTTTCAATTGGCGCCGCCATTTTGAACTTCCACAAGAGACGCAAACGTGACCTCACGGCACCGCTACACAGCTCAAACTGAAGCGGAAGGTTTGGACTAAAGAATAAGCCCACTCCCGCGGTGGTGGGGGAACTGCGCCGTCCGTGATGCGCAATCGTTCTTTACTTTCTGAACGGCCCTCGTAATTTTCTAATCATTTTAAATTGTACAGTTAAAACTATTTGCCCATCTACTAATTTCTTGTAACCCTATAAATGGCAATCACAATTTATCTTTAGAGCTTGTTCATTTTAGTTATCTATATTGCTTGTTTATTACATTATTGGTGGTACAGGTACAGACACCTTCACTAAATGGAACTATAAGTTCAAAATATAATTGTAGCCTTTCTAAAGAACGAAATACTGCAGTCCAGTTAGTATGTGGTCTACATTCAGAGCAACGTCAACTTATCATTCGTAATAAGATGTCACAATGTTTTAAATGGTTCTTTCTTGAAGAACAAGAAAAGACTACTTTTATTTACCTACTTTCTGAACGAAGACTGAGCAATCATCTCTTCCTAGTTTCCTTGCGTTGATCGTCATTTCAGTGAATCCTATTTTGGCATCATCTATGCTTCCCTCCATCAGCACAGACAAAGAAGTAGTAAACCCAGTGTTGAAAGCCCAAATACTGTTATTGTCAGACTTTGCTAATTTGTAGCCTGCTGAGGCTGATTTGTAGGCTGTTTCTGTTATACCCTGCTCAAGGAGACATCGACCTATTTCATTTTTCAAGTAGACGTTTTCCAACAGGTGCTTTGATCCTGACAGTTTTGTCTCCAAGTCCAACTTAAACTGTCTGTAACATTCATATGTAAGAAGATATCAGACTATTCTTGACTTGAATAGTCAAGAATTGTGAATTATACAGTAGAGCTATAATTATCCATGTAAATGGGAGCACCTTGTATGGAAAAAACTCACTTAATGTGGAGATAGTATAACTTAGCATAAATAAGCTTGTAAAGAGTTCAAAATAACAAAATAGGCACTGTTTAAACAAAGGTACAAACTGTGACTTTATTCTTAACAATAAAAGCAAAATTTCATACACAAGCACATTCACCAGATAGCATTGTTCTGAATAAACAAAATAGTGGCTGTAGTGCCAACTGCTACCTCTAGAAGAACAAAATACTCTCATCCTCTACACTGACTGTTCATGCACCACTGATCTTGCATTATGAAGATGATGAGGCTAAGATTTATTAGTTAGTGTACAGTTTGCCTATTACCTTGTTCATTTTAGTATGTTTCATGTTGACATACCTTGGTTAAGTTGGAAACTTTGTTAAATGAGACTGTGATGTATATTAAAATGATATATTATTATTTATAAGTGAGACACCATCATGGTTAGATAGATAGATATATTATATTATATACTATATATAATATAATCTATCTATCTATTAGATAGATAGGTATATTATAAGTGAGACCATAATAATCATAATCATGTTTATTAGGATTATTAGTAATTAAATGCATTTTTATGACCCGTGAAATCTAGGTAGTATCTTCAATTGACTTTTTTAGAAAATACTATACATTCTACATTATGTTTGGCATTAGTATTAAACTCTTAGAAAAGTGATAGTATGTATTGCAGATATTAGAAAAAAATGTTAACAATATAATTTTTTGCTACAGTAATGAATTGAGTAATATCACTATACGTGTATAGGTGGGTTGGAGTGTCAATACCACTTAACTTTAAGGGTGGGCGGATGAGTCATTACCATTGTATATACGAGGTACAGTCAAAAAGTTCTCAGAACTGGTTAAAATATATTTATTGGACATAGATAAAAACTTACAAAATACAAACCTATTTTCCTTCAAAATGCTCTTTTCCTACAACAATAGACTTGTTCCTACAATTAAACAGATGTTCAAAACACTTTTGACGCTTATTTAAAAAAATGTATTTCAATACTTTTATCACATTTTTTCTGATAGCTTTAGCACCTGCAAATTGTTTTCATCATGTGCTCATCCATTCCTGTCATTAGAGTGGTCCATGCATTCATGATCTTCACTGGGGCGTGATCATCCATTCATATTACTAGAGTGGTACATCCACTTGTGACCACCACTAGGATGTGTCTATCCCTTCATAACCTCTACTAGGGTGTGTCCTCCATTAATGACCTCCACAAGGTTATGTCCATCCATTCATGAGCTTCACTAAGGTGTGTCCATCCCTTCATGACCTGCACTATAGTGTTTCCATATATTTATGATTTCCACAAGGGTATGTCTATCCATTCATGACCTCCACTAGGGTATGTCCATCCATTTATGACCTCCACAAGTGTGGCTTCATGCAGTCTGAAGGTACCATGGTATTGACCCATCCACCTGCCCAGACATGTACGGTGGTATTGATTCAACCACCTATCCAGATACATGTACAGTGGTACTGATCCACCCAACCGCCCAGACATGTACGGAAGTATTGACTCATTCACCCGACCAGACACATACATGGATATTGACCTAGCTAACCAGACACGTATGGTGCTATTGACCCACTCACCCGACCTGGCATGTAAGGTGTTAATGACCAGGAAGGACCATTTATTTTTTTTACTGAATCAAATCCATGTGAAGTATCTGACTGCATATTCTTACATTCTTTTCTTACATATGAGAGGCCAACACAACCTGGTTGTTGGTATTTTAAGGTGAATATGAATGGTTATATGAGTGTAGGATGAGTGTGGTTGAGTGTAGTCTGGTTACTAACTGAGTTCAGCTGTTCCTCAGAAAGGGCAATTTATTAATAGCCCAACAGCCAGGGCAACTAAGGGACCTACAGCTTTATGTGGAATCCGAACCACGTAGTGCTGGTCTGATTTTCAGCTAATTGACAAGCCTGATACTCAGTTCTCCCCCACACAATATTCGCACAATGATTACCACCCAACATGGACACCCCAGATTTCTCTAGTAGTGTCCACGCCGTTAGCAACCATCAAACGGACGCCATGTCGGTATTATGTGGACCGAGCATCAAACAAAACATAGAGAAGTTTGAATATCAGTTCGCTTGAGTTATCTAGTAGTGTTCAATATTCATTTTGGTTGCCACTGAACGAATGCTCTCGTATCATGAGTTCAACTCATCAACTTGTACCATCTTGCCTCCAAGGAAGACAGACAATTTAGATAGACATAATTATCCAGCATGATTTTTTGTCATGCTGGATAACTTAAAGCATATGTTTGCCTTAAAGCATATGTTTGAAAAAGTGACAGTCACTCTTGTCATCCTCATTCCTATCTTACAAATACAAATTTAATGTCAGATGAAAATTATTTTTGTTGTTTAACAGATTATTCATATACTGTATATCTTAGATTTAATAAACACATTAATGCAAGTAATGTTGTTATATTATTTCAGTACTTACTTAACGTTTAAAATGTCAGGAAAGCAAGTTTTCTTGACTTTATCTCGAAAAGAGGTGTCATTAATAGAGGAATGTAGTAAAAACTCAATTCGTCGTTCATTGTCTCTATTGGACCATGTTGGAATGAAGGTCATTATATCCATGTATAATGTGCCGAGGATAGTATAAAGTTCATCTAATATATCCTCTCTTTCTTTTTCAGACAATAACTGAGATGGCTGACATCCTACAAATCTGAAGCAGATAGTTTTAATAGTGAAAGTATAAACAAATGTTATTAGCAGAAATCGCAGCAAAATATTTAAACCTCAAATTGAATCTTTTGGATGAAAATATATCAAATCTCAACTAAATCACTTTTTTAATCCAATTAAAATGTTTACATAATGTACATATAGTGTTATAGTAATTGATTTATTTGGTTTGTAACATTTAACTATCTAGTACACAACTTTTTTATTACTTACATGTTTCAGTCAATCTATTCAACATAAAAAACTAGGCAACACATTTCGGATCGAGTGTTCCATCTTCAGGTCTTATGGTTTTTTTTTTAATTTATTTATCATCTTCGTCTCTATTAAGTTTACTAAACAGACATGACACTTGAACACGTAAGTTGACGCACATCATAATTATTTTAAATTAAAAAAAAATATATTACGTCATGCACCGATACTAGCCCTGTGGCTAGCGATGGATTGATACTTTGGCGTTTAAGTGTTTAAACTTAAAAGACAAACAATAAGACCTGAAGTTGGATCTCAAATGGGTCATCCAGTTTTTCTTGTTGGACAGACTGACTGAAACATGTAAGAAATACTGTATCATCTATCCAGGACTAAAATGACTGATTTAAAAAAAAATGTTCTTTATCCAGCTACAATATCCATATTTGCTTGATAAGAACAGACAAAGTAATATTTATAACAATAAAAGTATGTTAAATATTTATTGGAGATTTACTATTTAAATTCACTGGATTTGCTTAGCACAAGGACTCTTTCGTCTCTTATCTTCTCACTCTTCTTTTCTCTCCATGTACTCTTTAAAACCATATCCTACCTCCTAACCCATGTCTACCTCTAAAATCCCTTCCCTTAATTTCTTACTTGAGTCAGTGGTGGTGATGGGAACAGTGGGCTTCGGCCTAGCACATCTCAGCAATCAGCTCTCTTCCTTACTTTTGACATGACTGATCCATCTCATTTAACTTTTTTCAAACTGTCTTTTAGTGGCTCCTCATCTACTCCTTTATTATTTTTCTAATCTCCTCATTTCATAGCATATCCCCTATCCGAATATATATCAGAAATTTTATTTCTTATGCTCTTATTCTAACATTTGTAGTTAAGTACGTAGCCAGATGGAGGGTCTAAGGGGTCTGAATGCCTTCCTTCAGGTGCTAAGCTTTAAAAATTGTTTCTAGGTCTACTGTACAAGGCCTACTTAATACTTGAAAAAATAAATATTTTGCAGTTTGTATCATAATCAAACTACAGTACTTTATTGATATACGGAATATAATTTAACTACATATTATCAATAAATTTAATAACGTTTTTAAAATTTATATGAATGTAGACCATTAATCTGAATATTAAAAAAATAGTTTGTAAGTAATATTTGTGACCTGTGTACATTTTAAATATTTATTTAAACCTTATTATTCATTGAGTTATAATACAGTACATGAAATAAAAAATTAGTTGAAATAGAAAGCTTTAGAATGTTACCTGAATGATTTTTGTATGCATTTTAATGCAATTTAAGAACAATACTTTGGATGAAATTTTAGGTTCTCCCATCGCCTCCTCGCTCAGTACCGAATTAACCTTTTTCCTTTTCTAGTCTTGTCTATTACAAAGTGCTCCCTCATCTTGGGCCTGAACTTCATGCCATATTGTTCTTTTCCTGCCACCTGTGCGTTCAACCGTTCTCAACTTCCCTTCCTTATTTTCCAAACCATCAGGTCTTCTACAAATACTATAACTTGTAAATTTTCTTCCTTTATTCTCTTTACAATATCTTCCATTAACTCATCCGAACCTATAATAAATATCAAAGGTGCCTCTCTGTCTTGTATAAAATGTGCTCTTTGTTCCACCTAACCCCCAAAAGGCTCATTACCATTATACAATTCCCTTAGTCTTTCTTAAATTTCTAATTCTATATCTTCTTCATCAAAGGATTGTCTACTTTAACCTTACTCACACTATCGTAAGCTTCTCCATATCCAGGACAACCTGACTCATTGCAAACATAAATTAGTGGTTGACCCTCCCTCATACCTTCTATATCTCTCAGACTCTCATATCCCATATCTTTCTGTAAAATTTTCAAAATTAGAATATACTTAAGTTAACTAACATGCATCTGTGATTCTTACAGTATTTCTTAAAATGTCACTCACAATCTTCTTTTAATTTTGTTGATAGAAGAAATGCTCTTATCCATTTAGGCTATTTAAAGATTTATTTATTTGCACTGTTACATTAGATAGCATGTAATCTTTTGGACAAAGAGATTAAAAGTAGTCACTAAAAGATATAAACTTTCAGAGGGATAGTGGAACTAAAAATTTCAGTTGACATTTTTTTTTTTTTTTTTTGTTAGACAGTTGACAAAGGTTTATTTTGTTAGAAAATCGTTAAGTAAAAAAGTCAGTTAAATAGGTTTTGAACTGTTATGATACAAAGATAGATTAATTTTATATATGTATAAATTGAAATAAACGTATATTATACAAACAGTTTTTATCTGATGATGACCAAGGTGGCTAATTCAGTAACATAGTGTTTTTTTAAAGATCTACACAGTTTTACTGGGCAAACCTGTTATTTGTTTATCAAATCAATATTAATAAGCCTCTTGCTAGCCTAGTGGTTAGCCCTTCTGCTTCATATGCAGTCATATGCAGTCCCGGGTTAAAATTCCGGGAGGTCATTTGCTTGAGGGATTTTGTACCTTTGTCCCATAACAACGTTTGTACACAAGTTAAAAAAATGCCACTGACGTAGACAGGAAGAGAAAAAAAAAAAAAAATATATATATATATCAAGAAAAATAAAGCCCTGATTTGAGTTGTTTTAAGGAATAATCTTTAATTATCTTCACGTATAAATTAATTTTAAAAATATTATATTCAAAATGAAATCACTCACATTCATATAAATTGAAGAATTTATTTGAATGCTACCTTAGTCTCTGAGAAGTTTAAATGTAAATACAGCTAAATTATTTATTTAGTAATTTTTTTAATTCTATTTTTTTTAAACATCACTCTTATTTTTTTAAAACTTCACTCACCAGTTCCATGGGCCTGCAGGCCTGTGGATGAACTTTATTCAACAAGTGAAGTACTGACAGTTGGCTCAGTGGGAATTCGAACCTTGGAAATTGCCTTCCGCAGTCCAAAGCATTAGCCACTGAGCCACATGCTCAGTGCCAGTTGCTTAGTGCTCAGTGCTCAGTGCAGCAGCACTGCTAAGTTGAAGCAGTACATGCTGGCAAACACAAACACTGCAGATCATAGATGTGCCACAAAGCGTGAACCATTGAATATCTACATTACCTTCTCAGTCGATCACACGTTGAGACACATCCATTTGCGTCTCTCTCCTCTCTCAGTTGCTCACAATCGTTCAATAATCTATTAATAATGTCCATTGCTCCTTTTCGCCATCTTTCTTCTTCCTTATGTCTCTGATCTTCAAACTTTTTTGAAAACTTGGGTTTGTGATATTTCAACATGTACATAGGTCGTTGTGTCATAAGTGTTTCCTATAAAAATATTTTTTATCCCTAATGAACAGACAAGAGACAGACATTTTTGTACTAAGTGGTATCCACATCACCCCATTTTATAAATTGTATATGAGCTAAATTGCTTTTAAATAAATGGGCTTCAGAAAATAAAATTCTAGTACACTAGGAAAAGTATAAAGGAAGCAGTAAATACCTGTTTGACTCATAAATTGGAGCCAAACAGAAACTATATTAAGCTTTTACAAACTTCATTTGTTATTTTGTTTATATAAATTTTAAACTTACATAATAACTAAATTCACCTTTTTTCATTCAATTCAACATCGTGTTTCGGAACTTTAGTCCATCTTCGTGGTCATTTCATAACCTCTTTATACTATCAAAATGAAATACAATAGATAAATAAACATATAATGAAATAAATCATATGTTAAAACATTTCTGAGTACGTTCTTTATGTTTTCTTATGCGGCATACAAAAAGAACCTCAGTTATTTAAATTCACAAATGATTACAAATAATTCGATTTTTTAAGAATAAGAAAATTAAAACAAAATCATAATGAAGGTGGTAGGTGGGTGGGTCAGAACCACTGTATGTGTATGGGTAGGTGGATAGTTCAGAACCACTGTACGTGAATGAATAGTTCAGAACCACTGTACATGTGTGGGTAGGTCAGACCCACTGTATATATATATATATATGGGTAGTTGGGGAGTTCAGAACCACTTTATGGGTAGGTGGGTGGGTCAGAACCACTGTACATGTATGGGTAGGTCAGAACCTCTGTATGTGTATGAGTAGTTGGGTCGTTCAGAACCACTGTACATGCATGGGTACGTGCAGGTGGGAAAGAACCACTGTACATGCGTACCCATGGGTGTGTGGCTGGTACAATACTACTGTACATGTATGGGTGGGTAGAAGAATTAATGCTATTGTACATATGGGTGGGTGGGTGAGTCAATGCTATTGTACAAGTATAGGTGGGTGGTTGGGTCAGAACCACTGTATGTGTATGGGTAGGTGGGTCATTAATATTATACATGTATGGGTAGTTGGTTGTGTCAGAACTACAGTATGTATATAGGTGAGTGGGTGGGTCATTGCTACTGTACATGCAGGGATGTAAAAATTGTTGGGTCTGAACCACTGTAGGTGTATGGGTGGGTGGTTAGGTGTGAACCACTATAAGTGTATGGATAAAAATGGTAATTTTACGAAGATAGGTCTACAGGAGTGGTTGATGTTTTGTAATAATCTGAGCAGGTTTCTTTTGAAACGTGGAGCTCAATCAGATTATCAAAGTAAAGATGCATTTGATGAATTAATAAGTCCACTTTTTGGAATAGATTTTGACACTATTCAATCAATAATCTGATTGATTGTATAGTGAATATTTTTATTGATTTTTAATAAACAATCATACACATAAGTTAGTACCTGATTTCTATTGATTTTATCTATCATCCCAGATATAAGTAATTCAAGCTGTTGATTGTGTTCTTTATTACCAGACTTGAGATGACGTAACTTCAACATGTCCAACAAAAACTTTTTGTCCGCTGCCAATCTTCCTAGGTAAGTCTGAGCCAAGATCTGGTCGATTTTTTCCCTCTCATACTGGATTAACAGAAAATTATCCAACGGACAAATTAGATATTAATTGAATAAAACATAAAGAATGTCTCCATATGAGTGAACAATAAATGTTTGTACATCCTCAGAAACATATTGTTTTGTTTGGTCAAGTCGCTTGTAACTTTGTTTTGATTAATTTATAATGTACAGCAATGAAATTAAAAGGAAACATTTCAAGAATTAAAGTGTGTAATAAAAATGTAATGTTAAGAGTCTGCAGACTGTCAAAAGCTGTCGGCCATGTGGTTTTAATCCCATAAGAATAATATTATTTTCTATCTGGACATACGATCATGCGTATTCAAACTAAATAGTTATTTTTAAACAGATTTTTTAATCAAGAATGAAATTGTGTGTTGGAATCACTTTGCGAATTCTTAATTAGTTTCATAGAAAAAATGTCAAAAATATTTAGTTTCAAGTTTTTATTTTCAACTAATTCTCAAAACTAGGCAAAAAGCAAACCCAATGCGGAATATGATAGCGTTAAAAATGTCATACACAACTTTTGGTCAGTAAATAACAAACAAATATGGATCCGAAAATAACATTGTTCTTGTGGGATTAAAACCAACATGGCCGAAAGCCTCTGCAGACTCTTAAAGAGCAACTGCTCTTGTTTAGTATTTTATGTTTTGAAAAAGCAATATCTTATTTGGTAGTTTACTTTAATAGAGGACTTTAGTAGTGTTTATACACTTCTTCCATAAAGTGGTATAATTTAATATAGGATTATTCAAAAGTATGAAAATATGTAAAATAAAAATTTACTTTTTGAATGTTTGTTTTGATAAAATTTAAAAGGTACATCAGTATTTGACATGAAACAACTAAACTTTTCATTCACTTTCAAGATTGTTTATTTATACTTAAACAGTGAATCTATCTATCTATATATAACAGCCCTTATGAATAAGATTGGCATTAGTTTAATTGAATAATTTATTTCAAAATGTTTAATTGTTTATACATAATAACATAAACATATCACAAATCAGTTTGATTTATCTAAAAAAAAATCATCAGGAAATCATGAATTTAGAAATTGTTAGCTTGACTTCCTCAAAAGGAATGGAGCAATCGAAATTATGAAAATTTAATTCTCTTCAAAACATAGCACCATTTTCAGGTAGCATCGCAAGTGGATTGGGCTACTCTAAATAAATTTATATCAAATGGTGATTTTACTTGATCAGTAAAAATTATTAAAACTAATAGCACTACTGCACAATTTGTAGTTTAAGCCTTTATTTTGGTGAATGAGCTCAACATCCATAAAAGGTAAAAACCCTTTACAAAATGTCCTAAAAGACCAGTAATAAACAAGACAAAACTAAATTAATAACAGTAAAATAACAAGTATCACAAAAATGGAAATAAAAACAGTAAATAAAACTCAAACTGCTTTCCGTTTCAATAGATAACCTCACTAGTATTTTAAATATATTTGTTCAGAATCACTTGTAGAAACTGTATGACTAGTATTATTACAGTTCAAAAATATTAGCTATTGTTATGAAACATAAACCTATAATATTAGTCCAATAGACTAATAAAATCATTGTAAAAATAAAATTAAAATTTTTCTCTGTGAAACAAAATTTTACAAATTACAAGCTATAACACTAAGGCCCTTGTACACGAAGCAACTAGTTGCCGGCCTTAAGTTCACGGCCGAGGAAGTCACGTAAAGCCGTTGGTCCCCAGGTTAAGTGTTGGAGAGGGCTCCATAGCCCTAACTTCGCCTGGTTAAATAAGACGATCTTTAACTTTTTTTTTTAGTTACCCAAGTAATGGGAAATTAGTTGCCGGTATGGCAACTGCACTGTTTTGAAATGGGCGATAGGGCCAGCCCACCATGCCAAAGTAGTTTTGTTTGCAGTCGTAAAGAAGGCCTCACTCGAGAAACGGCTTTTACTTGTGTTACTTGTTAAAAAGAGAAAATGTAGAGTGAAAAGAATGCATTTAAATCCATTTTTATCTGCTAGATCGAACAATTTGTTAGACTTAAGCCTTTTTATAATTTTTAATGGATAAAAATGAAATCTTAGACTATTTTTGTGTGTCCAAAACATCTATTGTTGCATTATTGATATGAGATTATACTAACTTGACTGATAAGTACCCATTTTAATACATTATTATGAACTCACAAGATCGGAGATAACACAATGGTCTCCAACCAAAGCCTAGTTACAGTTTTTATTGTTACAATAAATTAACAAAAAAAACACTGTTCTAATTCCCGTGGTTACAATTCTAGCTGATTAGAGGTAAATAATTCGCTTACTATTTTGCTGAAAGCTTCCACATGATTGGTAAATTTAGTTACCAGTATTTAATAAAAATTAAACCAGCTGATTTTGCCCACATAACTTCACAGTCCACTGTGCAGCTCGTCGTGATACCTACTGTCTTAATAGTTACCGTGGTAATAATTACTATCTGAAGATCTCAGCTGTTCGTCTTGGAGTGCATGCGCATCCTAGCTGCGAACAATTAGTCGCCTCATGCCGCCTCGGCAACAGCTCAGCACTGATTGCTGGCCGGGCAACTGCAGTTGCCTCTTATAATAAGGTCTCATCCAAATAATGTATGCAGACGAACACGGCAACTAGTGTAATAGGGACCTAATAGTATTAGTCTAAATTGATTTTGAAACAGGCCATAGACCTGGAAATGTTTGATTATTCATTGATAACAACTGATCAAAACAAATACAAATCAATGTTACATAATTGTTGTTACATCATTTGAAATAAAAGCCACCAATAATGAAAACGTGTGGCTGAGTTGGCAATGAATAAAATAAATTTGCTCTCCATTTCTGGGTTGAGCATGCATATAAATAATAATGGACAAAGAGCTGAGTATGTAAACTTGTTATGCAGCTTTCGCCACTTGGGGAATTATTACAATGTTACAGGAAAGACCAATATTAGCTGGTGTGGTGGCTGAGTGGTTAAGGCTTAGGACTGCGGAGGGCAAGGTCCAAGGTTAGAATCCCCACTGAGCCAACGGTCAGTACTTCACTGGTTGAATAAAGTTCACACACAGGCTTGCAAGCCTGTGTGTGAACTGGCGAGTGTAGTAAAAAAATTAAAAAAATTAGGGAGGCTGAAGGGGGAAAGGGACAGGTGTACATTGGTTGAATGAGTTCGTTTGGTTAGAATAAGTAACCACAGGAATGGCAAGACCACCTAGTATATTAATGGACAAAGAAGCTGAAACAGTATTGTGAAAATGTACTATACATAGTATAATTACACATTGTGTAAATTAAATATACTCGTATGTGAAGTTCAAGGTAAATGTGTGTAACTCTGAAACTACTTACGTTTCTCTTAGCTACAGCCAAACTGTCGGAATAAGTATTTGATATTCGCGGCTTGAGTTGCATTTCTACAACGCTCTGGTCCAAACAAGGACCTGCATTATGACCAATGCAATCTTCTATGGTCTCCTTTCCCTGCACATGAAATAATAATAAGAATTAATATAAATGGAAGCAATTTGTTAACCATGTTTTTCAATCTAAATGTGACTCTGTCTCCTTCACTATACGTTACATTGTAACATAAGTTAAATGATTTTGAATTTTTTTTTTAAATTCACCCCAAATGAATCTGTAAAAGTAATATGTTTAAATGAACACAATATTAAAAATAGTAATAGAAATTATTTGAATAAGTTTACAAATTTTAACTTAGCAGATGGATATTTTAGAAAAAATCAAGAGGAGGCTCCTGCATTTTAACTTATAAAGATATTGACTATAAAGTAAGATTAAACTTGTCTAAGTTCAATATGGATAAAGTATTTGAAAGTTCTTTTATAGAAATACAATCAATAAATTATATTGTTGCTTCTATCAATCAATCGTTTATTGCCATGTTACATATTACAGTATCGACAAAGTCATAGTACAGCATACATGCTAAGTCCAAAAATATATCAATAATTTCTTATTTCTATACACAAATAGAATCAAAAATATCAATGTAAACTCTACAGAACATAATTGTTAAAACACAGATATATTGTTAATGTTAAAAGTCAATGTTTTTCAAGTTGAAAAACTCATCAATAGAAAAAAAAGGATGATTCAACAGCCAGGTATAAAGCTTTGTTAAAAATGTTTTCTCTGTATACTTTTCAATTATAGGTATAAAACAATTATATCCTCAAACAAATAACCGAGTGACTATTAATAGATTTACTCAATCTATTAAAACCAATAATTGCTTGACTTTTTTGCCTTGTATTATAACTATGCACTGTATTATTAAGATGTAGTATATCTTTATTATTAAAAACATAGTTAATTATATCAAATATATATATATATATATATATATATATATATATATATATATATAGATTAATAATTGTCTGTAATTGCAGTTTAATGAAGATTGGCTTACAATGATCTGTGTTATGGGATTTGTTAGTTATTCTTAAAACTTTTTTTGTAAGATAAGGATTTCCGAAATTCTGTTGGCATTACCCCAATATATTATTAAACCATACCTAATAATTGACTGGAAATAAGAAAAATAGGCAATTTTAACATAGTTAGAATCAACGCAGGATTGTAGACGCTTCAATAGAAAAATTACCCTCGAGAGCCTACGACTCAAATATTCTACGTGACAATCCCAGGTCAGGTGCCTGTCCAGGAAAATTCCAAGAAATTTCACACTATTGGAATATGAGAAATCTGACGAATCATCCTCATCCGTATTTTTGGTACTAAATAACACATTTTGTGTTTTTCCTGATTTAAAAGGAACCCATTGGAATTAAACCAATCAGAAACAGTTGTCAGTGTACTCTTAGCTAACAATTTAACATCATTGAAGTCTTTATTAATATTTAAAATAGTTGTATCGTCCGCGTATAGAACAGTGGGTGTCGGAACAGATGATGGAAGGTCATTTAAAGAGATTGAGAATAAAAAAGGCCCAAGCACTGAGCCTTGTGGTACTCCAAACGATACTGTAGCTTCTTGTGACCACAGACCATTAATAAGAACTTTTTGTTTCCTATTATTTAAATAAGATTGAAACAAATTTAGAGCTAAGCCATTAATGCCATAATAGTGTAATTTAGATAGAAGATCAGAGTGGTTGACACAGTCAAAAGCTTTGTTCAGATTGCAAAATGTGATCTGAGCAAAACATTTATCTTCAAAAGCTTTTTTGATTTCTCTTAAGAGTTTATCCATTGCGTGTGACGTAGATTTACCGCTCTGAAAACCGAATTGTGAGTTGCTTAGAATATTATTTTCTTCAAATAAGGAACTAATCTGATCAAATACCAACATTTCAAACAATTTAGATATAATTGGAATTACTGATATAGGTCGATAATTTTCGGGATTGTATTTAGAACCCTTTTTATAGACAGGACAAACACGTGATATTTTCAATTGATTTGGATAATATCCCTCCCTGATACATAGATTGATACAATTTGTTAATGGTTCAGCATTACTAATTATAATAGTTTTTAAAAGGTTGTTTGACATATTATATATATATATATATATATCTCATTGCTGTCTGACCTACTCAACCTCTTAGCTGCATTTATGACGTTATCAATAGAAATTGTTTTGAATTCAAAGTGTGCTGGGGGTACAGAGCTCTGATGCAAAAAATCGATAGGACTATTTTTTGACAAAGAAATTTTCTGCTTAATTTCAGAGACAGAGGTAATGCAAAATTGATTAAAGGTGTCAGGAGTGAAAGTTAATCCAGCAACCTTTCTGTCTGTCGAAGAATTCTTCTTTATAACATCCCATGCAGCCCTACACTAATTGTCTTTGCTGTTCTCTATGAATCTAGTGTTATATGTCAGTTTTGCTTTTTTAATGGCCTGTTTATAATCCTTTTTTAGTTTGAAAACGTAATCAGTCAATGCATGATCTTTATGTTTTTTTGACAGGCTATAAAAACACATTAGTCTATCTCTCATTTTCTCAAGGTCGTTAGTGTACCAACTGTTTTTTAACTGTTTCCTACTATAGTCGACTTTCTTAATTGAGGTAAAGTAGTTTATATTGTCCCATAATACAGAAAAGAATAAATCAAAGATATTTTTAGCATCAGATTCTGAACATTTAGAGAACATAAGTTGCCAATTATAAGTTCTTAGTTTATCTGTTAAATCACCAAATACCTTTTTAAGAACTACTGGCTTAAGAGCATAAGTTATGTTTGCACTACTGGAGTTTTTTAATAAGTTTCTTAATTGAGAATTATTGATTTTAACTGAAAGAGCATCGTGATCCGAATAGGGGAAAGAAATCACGTTACATTTTATATCATGATTGAAATAATTTACAAATACATTATCTAAACAGTTGTTTCCTCTAGTTGGATTGTTATTCAGACAGTAAAAATCGTGTTGCCTTAAAATATTAAAAATGTATTAACAGTATTTTTTTAGTAGTTATATCAAAGTTTGAATTAAAATCCCCTCCAACAACAATAAAATATCCAGACCAATAGTCTAGAAAAGTTAAGAATTTGTCGAGTGTTTCCAAGAAAATATCTGAGTTACCCGCAGTCGAATGATATACGGACACTACTATGAGTTTCATTGTTTTAATAATAGTGGCCGAAGCCTCAAAATGAAACTCCTGGCAGAATTTAGCTATGTCCAAAGCCTCAGCCTGTAGCATGCTTTTTATGAATATCAGACTTTCGCCTCTTATGTGATTACACCTACTAAAGGCACTTACACAGTAGTAGTCATCCGGATTTGAGAGCATGGCCTCCTCGTACTCTAGCCAATGTTCAGACAAACATACGATTTTTACATCAAAATTCTTCAACAAAATGCTTTCTAAAACTAGGGTCTTGTTTCCAGGCCCTGAATATTTAAAAAAATTATCTCAAAATAATTTTTTAACTGATTTATAGCATTTGTGTTATTTGTCTTTTTATATTCAGAGTGATTTACAGATAAACCAGCAGTGCTAAATACATTAAACTTTGGTTACAAGGTACAGAACTAGAGCTAATATCACCAACACTATCACCACTGCTCTGCTTTAGCGCCTCATTGAATGTGAGGTCGCCTGGAACTACCACAACTTTCTGACACTGGTCTGATACACTGGCGCAATTTCATCAATCAGGGATTTCCCTGTCGCTGGCAAAGTGAGATTTTTAGTTGTTGATTCAGCTCCATCTAGACCATCATCGGCTTCCAAGGAATGTTTATTGCTCTGGGAAAAAAAGTGGCAGGTCCTAATGATTCACCACATATGAGCTCTTTCATTCGCAGCAAGAAGTCATCATGAGATTCTACATTTATTGGTATTTTATAGGATTTCTGATGGTATGACACAATACTGACTTTGGCCTTTGTACAATGCTGAAATGTTAGTATGTTGTTAGCAAAGTGTGTCAAATCAACTCTATCCCTAACACAGCCTATCGGGGAACATATGAGGTGTTTAAGTCCACTTTTCTTGAAGTTCACAGTCAAGTCGTGGAACGCAACATCATAATCAATGTTTAGTTGGCTTGCCGTAGAATCTGTCCTTAGTAACTAGACTAAACACAGAGGCTTTGTTTCCACCATACTGAAGTGCAAGACGGTTGGTAATGAGTTGAGAGGTGTTAGGTCTTCCAAAAAGCTGTCTGTAAACTACCGCCACCCCTGCCGACATGTGACGAGGAATATCAAAGTCTGCGGAGATACTGTGAGTGAAACCAATTGTTTTGTCATCTCTATAGCGTTAACTCAGCCATGTGTGCCTCAGTTATATTTATATGCTTATTGTCCTGTGATAAAATTCCTTGACCATTCAACAAGTTCTCATTTGTTTCTCTGCATGTAACATACTGCTTTTCATTTATGCTTTGCACAAAGTCGATGATTTTAAAGGCAAGCTTCTTCTTTCCTCCATAACTTAAATGCATGCCATGTTGTGTAAAATGATGTCTCTTAAATAAGTCAAAGTCAATAAGATCAATATATAGAATACCAGGTTTTAATGTACCTCAACAGTTTCTCGAAAATCTTTTTATAAAATTGAAAAAAGAATAAAAATATAAAAAAATTGTTACTGTCTCAGATTTTAACATAGAGTTGCTAAATCAGAGTAATCTTTCAGAATCATTCTATAATATTGTTAGTCAGTTTGTATATTTGGTCAAAAATACTGACCTTACTAGAATTGTAAACAGTTCAGTGAGCTGCAATGACAATATTTTAACAACAATGAACTTGGGAAGCACAAAGTACATAATATCGACCCTTCACTGTCTGACCATAATGCTCTGTTAATAACACTTCCTTTTATTGAAAATAATAGATATACGCTTTATTCACGTAAAAAAAGATTATTTAGTAAAAATAAATATGATTGATTTTTGTTTAAACTACAACATTCACTTGACGAATTAGATATTTTTGAATCAGTTGATAAAAATTATGATAATTTGTTTAATAATTTTATAATGTGTATGAATGAATGTTTTCCATTAAAAAGTGTAAGTTCAAATAAGTTGAAGTAAAATGGACAACAAAAGGAATACAAATTTAGCTGAAAGAAAGAGAATGTTACATAATATTGCAAAACTAGTACAAATGAAGGTTTTTAAAAATATGTTAAACCATATAAAAAGATCTTCAGTGTTGTAGTTAGAAAAGCTAAACAAATGGCAAATAACAATTATATTTTTAGCTCTAGAAATAAAACTAAAGCTACATGGTCATTAGTTAAGAAAGAATTAGGAAAATTGAAGTTTAAAAAGATGAAATAATTCTAGAAATAAATGCTAAGGAGATCACAACCCTACAGAAGTTGCTGAGATTATGAGAATTCACACTTTGTAAATACAGTCATTAAATATTAAAAAACCTGTACTTCTTAATGAAAGGGCAATTAATAATAAAAACACTGTAACGTATTTAGATGCATTTTATCCCATGACTGTTCAAGAGACAGAGCAAATAATTATGAGTTTAAGTAATACTGTCTCTGTGAGTTCCAGTAATACGAAATTCCAATAAAATTGCTTCAAATATCTACTAAAATAATAAGTCTGCACTTGACATCAATATTCTATAAATAATTAGACTATTGCATTTTTCCAAGTAAACTCAAACTTTCTGAAATAATTCCTATTGTGAAAAGGGGATCAAATAAGAACATTTCTAATTTCCGACCAATTTCTTTGTTAAGTAATCTATCAAAAATAATTAAAAGGGCTTTACACAAAAGGCTGTTTGATTATTTGGAAAGTAAAGCTCTGATATCTGACTCTCAGTTTGGACTCAGGAAAAATAAAAACACGGAATTGGCACTTGTGTCTTTTGTAAATGAAATTATTGGAGCCTTGGATAGATCACAATTTTCTGCTTGTATTTTCTGTGATCTTGCCAAGGCATTTGATTGTGTTAACCATAAAATTTTTCTTTCTAGAGTGTCAGATTTGGGGGTTGGAGGTAAAGCCTCGGTACTTTTTGAAAACTATCTTACAAATAGAAAACAAAGAACAAAATTTTACGATAAAAACAGTACATTCTTCTCAAAAAGGAAAACTATAATAGCTGGCTTTCAGCAAGGCTCAGTCTTGGGTCCATGCCTCTTCCTCATTTATATCAATTCATTGCCACAACAAATCTCCAAACACGTTTTGTTTGCTGATGACACTAATGTAATAGTTTCAAATAAAAGAATATCAGCTTTAGAGTCAGATATAAAAGAAACTTTACTAAGCTTGAAACAATGGTTTGAACAAAATGGTTTAGTTTTAAATGAAACAAAAACAAATGTAATAAATGTCGAATTAAGACAACGGACTGTAAACATTTTAGCTAGTAAAGATTTTAATTTGGCAAACATACATAAATTTTTGGGTGTAATCATAGATAAAAATCTAAACTGGAAGCCCCACATTCATTTTTTGGTAAATAAATTAAGCACTTTCCGTTTTGCAATGAAAATATTGGCTAGTAATGTTTCTTTAGATTACAAAAAAATTGTTTATCATGCTTACATTGAGTCAATTTAAAATATGGGATTTCAGTTTGGGAGACATCATCATATTCAAAGAAAGTTTTGATAGCCTAAAAAAATATTATTCGAGTCATGACGAAATCCGAATATAGGGAAAACTGCCGACCATTATTTAAGAAAACTAACAAGTTTTCTTATCTAATGTCTTATCCTTATAGTACCAAGTCTTTATATTTGAACAATATTGAAAATAGTACACAATTCACCAAGTAATTTCCAGCAATATAAACATCAACACTCTTATGGTACTAGACTTAAAGAAAAATTTAATGTTCCATTTCATTCATTTAACACCTTTAAAAACCCCTTTATACATGGGAATATGTTTATATAACAAAATTCCTAATCCTCTTAAATTTTTTAGTAACATTAAACTCAATGACAAAGTTAGAACAATATTGCTGAATAAAATCTATTATAGTGTGGATGATATGTTAAATGGCAGCAATTTTATTGATAATTTGCAATAGTGCAAGTTTTCCCTTCAAATTGTAAAGCCTTTTTTATGTTAGTTTGTAAGTTTTAGTTGTAAGTTTTAATTATTTTTAATATATTATAATTCTGACAATGTACCAGTTCACATTACTAATATTGTAATATGTATGGAACGTGATGTACAAAAAAGGAATTTGAATTACCAATATCATAAGTCATTATTTATCTCCTCTGGATTCTAATTTACACACAGCAATCTTGAACTTGATATTTATAGCTAACTTACTTTGACAGAAATAAGTCAGTATGAGTATCTTTATAAAAAAAATCTCTGAACAATGTAATCAGACACTAAGAACTGAGCCTATTTCTTATGGTTATTTTGAAGACAGTAATACATTATTTATATATTTTCTTAACTTTAACCTTAGAACTGTGGTACATTACTTGTGCACAACTTAAGGTTAATTTCATGAACTTTTACATTACACACCCAAATGCTAATAATGTTAATAAGTTATTAACAACCAACTCAAACTACTCAATTAAAGGTGCAAGCCCATAAATGACAATAATTAATTCAATCATCATATTATTGAAATGATAATACCCATTCATTAATTGACATTCTTAAACAGTAATAACATTTTGTCCAAGAAAAAACACACTAAACAATAAAACTTAAAATATATTTTCTTGATGCCTTTTCAAAACTAATTCCATTATCAAATGCACCAAGAACCAAAAAATTTTACTTTTAGTCTAAATTATTACGTGTTTGTAATGACTGTCACTTGTCATCACATTCAACATTACTGTTTATACTCTTGTGGTTTCTCTTCATCCTGTTTGTAATGATTGAAAGTGCTTACTGAACATTACTGAAAGAATTATCAGGATTTCTCTTCAGTGTGTTTGTAAAGACTGTTACTAATTAATATTGTTACTATAGACATTTTATAAAGAATATAAAAGAAATGTTTGTGAAATTCACAACTTTGTAGATATGTAATGAAGTTAGGTTAGTATTTTCACTAAGTATCTAAAAGAAATAAATCAATTTTTCTATACAATACTTACTACATTACATTATAAAAATTTATTTATGGCCAGTTGTTAGTTTTTCGAATAACTGTCAGTTTAAACTAATTATTAGTACTAGATCTATATTTTGTATTAATTTTAATGGTTTTTGTTAATTTCACAATTCTATGTGTCTTAATGTACAAAATTTAAAAAAAGTTATTTTGAATTATTAAAATATTTCTGTTGCCATTCAGTTTTCTTTTAATTATATTATATATATTTAAATCTGTAATATCTAAATTATATTTTCAAGATCTAAGAAAATCAGTACCTATCGTAAAACAAAATTTATTAAAATTTTGTTCTTTTAGCTACAAATTTAACCTTATGAACATCAGCAAATGGTATTTTTTACCCAAAATGTTTTGTAATATCATTTTCAAAAGAGTGTACATTTTCAAAATGATACAATGTGACATAATAATTTTTTTTTTAATTAAAAAAATAACATTATGGTGTCTAAAACAGTAAACATGTTAATAAAGTGGTTAAACAATAAAGATCTAATATGTATTAATGTATATAATTATATACCTATGTCTAATAACCTGGTCACGAGGAGTGGTGTACCAGACTGCGCACTTGAACCACCCTCCCACCCATACATGTAGAGTGGTATTTACCCATTCTCCTAACCATACATGTACAGTAGTACTGACCCACGCTCCCACCCATACATGTACAGTGGTATTTTTAAATGGTTTGATAGTTAGACTCCAACTGAGCAAATAATAAAATACAAAATGTGTATTCTCCTTTGTGGGTTACCCAGTGCACATCAGTTCATACATTTTTATTTTTCAGAAAGCAACATTTTTAGTTAGTTTAAAAAGCAAAACAGAATCACTTTAATTGATTAAATGTTACTTTCTAAATATTATACGAGTAAATGTAAATGCTTATGTACTGATATTTCTTCAAAGTAATTGTGTAAAATTTTCTAATCCTGGAGTTATTTGAAGTGTACAAAGATGAATAGATTCCTTAACGTGATTCTGAAAATTAAAATTAACAATATAATAATAATTTATTGTCAACAATATCATACCACGAGAATTCCATTATAAAAGTAGTCGGGCTTCTTCCGTCTGCTAAAACCACGATAGTTCCTCACTAGAGCATCCTCAAAATCATCTTTTTCATACAGGGTAAAAGCATCATTCTCAAGTGTCAGAATATTTTCAGGATCCTTTTCTATGGCTAATAAAGCATCCTCTCTTGCTGCATCATGATTGACAAGTCTTGTTTGAGCTTTACTGCGGCCAATGATTAAAGGGATTTCCCTTCCTGGCTCTGCATCCTCTATTGCTGATGTATAAAAGCCCACCGCTGAAAAAATATTAAAATTCACTTGTTTATATTTGTCAATAGCCTTACATTGTTTATATTTGTCAACTAATTGTGCATACATTCAGTAAAAATCTGAAATTTGCTCTGAAAATGTTTAAAAAGATCAAAATCTAGTTAAAAACTGTCCTTCATACATTGTGATCAGAGGATTTACTTTAAAAAATCATAGTATGGGCTCCAGGATGTGTTCCACTTCTAACGCAGACTGCCTTCTTTTGTAATATGAACACCTTTTTTGCTAAGTTTGCATTTCCCTACAAAAAAGTATAGTAACTTATGTAACTATGTTGCTGTATGGATGCATAGGATTAGTTCATAACATTTGAGTGGACACAATATTTTGTAGTCTTTGCTAACAAAAGATACCCTTGGCTATACTGGCACATACATTATCAATTATGATCATACTATCTTAACATATAATTCAATAAAATACCAAGAAATTTAATAGGAGGTACAATTTGAAGTTAAACTCTATTTGAAAAAGTAATATGCAAGCCCTAAACCTTATTTACATCTAAACATGATTTATTTGCAGTGCACAATTCTTCTATTCTATGAGTTGAATCTTTGATTATTGTTGCAAGTTCCTCAACAGAATTACGTCATATATTAAGTCCCAAATCATCAGCAGATAAATAACTGTGTACATTGTCCCTTGGAAAACCAGGAATAGAAATATTAATAAAGGTTCAAATGAGGATCGCTGCGGAACCCCAAATTTTACTTCTATACGTGTTGAAAAATCACCATTTCATTCATTCTGTATTCTGTCTTTAAGAAATTGATTCCAACAATTGAAAGCATGAACCATTGAAACTATAATGTACTAACTTCTGTAGAAGAGGACTACACTGGTTGCTGTATGAATTGGGGAATGTAATTCTAAAGTACAACTTGGATTAAATAACTAACCACAATAACTTAGTATGTTAAACAACATAGATCTACGAAGTATAGTCAAAAAGTTCCTGGCATTGGTTGAAACATGTTTATTGAACAAAAATAAAAACTTACATACCTATTTTCCTTCAAAATACTACTCTTCTACAACAATACACGTCCCTACGATCATACAGATGGTCAAAACACTTTTGACACTTATTTAAACAAATGTATTTCAATACTTTTATCACATTTATTTCTGACAGCACCTGCAAATCGATTTCCTTTTATTGATGTTTTCACCATGTGAACAGATAGAAATCAGCCGGCGTGAGGTCAAGCGAGTAGGGAGGATGTTCTAACATGGTAACGCGGTGCTTGACTAGGTTGTTACGTACTAACGAGAATCGATGTGCAGGGGTATCGTCATGCAGCAAAATTCAACTGTTTTCTGCTCATTTTTCAGGCCATTTCCTCCTAATGGCATCTCGTAAACACATAAGAACTTTTGTGTGAATCAATTTACCATCAATATCGCATATAAGGTAATATACTGTTATTCTTCAGTTTGCATGGACAACTCGCTCAATGTTGTCATCTGTGGTTGCAGTTAAAGGGCGTCCACTATGAGAGTTATCTTCAATGTTTATGCTTGAAATATTACATTCACAAAAATGTTTGTGCCTTTCACAAAATTGGCTGTTCTTCATCACCTTAATTCCGTATGCTTGATTTGACATTTCAAGTGTCCCAGAAGATGACTTTTGAAGTAAAACACTAAATTTGTTTTTTAGCTGTTCATAAAAACCAATTATTAACACATTGACTGCGGACTACTTCTTTATACGTAGTGGTGGCGGTGCGCGTGTAGTGGACTACTTCTAAATTGTTGGCACCAAAATGCACATAAAGAACAGCACAACAAGCGGTGAGTGGCACAAGGTTCCCGGGCAATGGCTAGCCTCACCCTGAACCAATATCGTTGAAGCGGGAGGGGTACTTCTTTAGAAGTAGTCCGCTACGCGCGCAGCGCCACCACTACGTATAAAGAAGTAGTCCGCAGTCAACGTGTTAAAAAGCGTCAATGTAAACACACAAATACACGAAAAGTGCTCTCCACAGAGGAACAATGGTGGCTGGGTGATACTCGCGCTACCTATCTCTTCTCCAGGAGTAGTACTAGCTGAGAGGTGACTAAATTCCCACCAGCAACCAAGCTGTATGTCTCTGGACATTGATTCAGGAACTTTTTGACTGTACCTCAAATATCTGTTTATTTACTATTTTTATTACCTGAGTTTTTAGTTTAGCCTTATTTCTCAAGTGTTGGCCTCTCGAGGACTCAACTGGCTTTGGTCAGGTCTTTGGCCAGAGGAAATATCAGTGAGGTGTAGAAAAAATAATCAACACAAGAATCATTGAAAACTTTGGAATCAAAAACATTCAAACATTGATAGAAAATAAGGAATGTTTTGCAGAATTATGTTTTAGGATAAAATGTCAATGAGTGTCAATTGGAACATAGTTTCACAAGATGATAATATCTGTAGCATATAAATTTATAATTTATTTGTAGCAAATAAATAAATGCATTTAACCCTTACCTTTATCATACTGTCTCAAACGATTCTTAATAGATCCCATTGCTCTACTTGTGTAAAATCTGTAAAACATTTCATCTCTTTTCTTTTTCTTTTCTGCAGCAGCCTGCGCTGTCATTTTTAGTTTATAATTTGGTTCAGTAATCCAATCTAAAAAGTTATTATTGCAATACCAAAACTTTACATAGACTCTTTGTTTACTTCTAAATAAAAATGGACTACTTAAAAATACACATTTTTGCTATTGATTATCAATAGTCATTTTATTAATTTTTATTTCAACAAACAATAAAATAGGGTTTTATATAATAATTGTATTTATGCTAAACAAGGTTAAAATATATTAGTTCAAATGATTTATTTACTAGCTGTATGTATTTATTTTATCATATGTGAACTAACATATTATTAATAAGGCATATTGAACTAATAGTTCTGACATTGATAATAGATCTATTATCATATGCCAGATAATATGTTATTTCTAACAAATACATTTGATCAAAGACTAGGCAAAATTTAAACCATTATAATATTTGGTCCATTACACTTTCCAAAACAAACTATAGGTTTATAGTGCTACTGTTAAAGGCATAGTAGATCATTGTATGTTGCAAACTGCTCATACATACAAAATAAATGGGTCTTGTTGTTTAAGGAACTGAAAGTACCTAGGGATGACAAAAACACAAAAATCTAAGAGAAAATAGCAAATGTAATACAAACTTTCTTGCTACTTGTTAGTTGTTGAAGAGGGCAAGGTGCTTTAGGGTTAGGATGTGGTATCTTGCTCAAGGAGACCTGAGAACAACTGAAAATGAATCTCTATTTTTCAATCAATAAGGGTGTTATCAATACCATAACATAATACAATGTAAATTGACATTATTGTTTTTTAATATTACATAATTTAAAATGTACTTTAATGATAACATTATTTTTATATTATTATAGTCATGGTTAAATTTGACATTGACAGTGAACATGGTTTACTATGTACAGTAAATGCTTTTTTCATAAAAGTCTTATTGGTAAAAATGTTTCAGTTTATGAATAAACAGAACCTGCTTCTTGAAGATGAATATGGTTTCAGAAAGGGTAAGTCTACAATTGACATTGTTGTGTGTCTATCTGATATGGTTGTAGAGGGACTAGAATATAGAAATTTCACTTCAAATGTGTTTTTGACTTATTTAAAGGATTATATTATTTTGACCATGCTAAACTATTGACCTTGCTGAATTACTTGACAAACTTGAATCTCATGGCATTAGAGGTGTTTCTCTCCAATAGCTTAGCTCGTGTCTGAACTACAGAACACAAATTGCTCAAATTTTAAATAAGTTCACTGAACAAATTCACCTGAAGCATGGATTCCCTCAGGGACTCACTCCCATTTTCTTTCTGATCTATGTCAATGATATATGGTCATCACTACATTATGAGAAACTTTTACAGTATGCTGGGGAAATACAAAACTTAGTTTCAACAATAAATCAAGAGCCAATCTCGTCCCCGGTAACGATTTGACACCAACAACTGTGTCCAGAATTTCAACAGACTCAATCTCAAACCGAACTCCTCAAAATCAGATGTCCCACTTTGACACTGTGATCAGGAGATCCCCAGTTATCATATTGGATGACATACCGCTGGATGTAGTCAACTGTTGCAAATTTCGGGAATAATCCTGAGTAAGGGATTGACTGGAGCTCATATTGATCATGTCTGCTCAAAACTGTCCTTAGGAATTATGTTTATACCAATAATAAACATCTGATGATATTAATAATAGACATTTAACACTTCTTCAAGACTTCTGTATTTGTAGGATAATCTTACTATTATATAAAAATCTATATATGTATCAATATGTATGTCTGTGTTACCATTGAGTATACACGCTTACAAAAGATATTATATCTCTATCTAATACGAATGTTTGTGCCTGTAATTTGTTAGTTTGTGAAGTCAGCAACCACAGCTGGTTTGAACTGCGTTACATTTACGTAAGACTAAACTAACACTCCACAATGAACCACAAAAACAGCATGAATAATAAATTGTTTTGATTGTTTTTTTTAATTTTTACTGGTATGGGGGAAAGATTTATATGGCAAGTTAAATTAATTATTTGAAAAATATAATATATTTTCGTTGTAAAATCTATGCTGCCTTTTTAAACAAACTTTCAAACGGCACATTTGCCCTTGGTTTCTCTGCATTCTTAGTTAAAAGCAGATTAACTTTCCTTGAAAATTAAATTGTGAAATAATATTTTGCAGTTAAATACTATCAACAGAATTAAAAATTACCAATTTAACCTTGGGCTCATACACACTTGTGTTCGGCATTTGAGGTGTGCACATAGTGCCTTTGCACATGCCAGTGCCAGGACAGACTCAACAACTAGCGAACAATAGTACTTATAACATTAAATTAATTTTTGTGGCGAATAGTTTTTATATTTCCTGTTGTCATTCTTAGTAGTATAATATACAAAACAATATAAAAAAAGAACTCGAAGTTGATTGAGTGAAATAATTAATACATAGATTAATTATTTATTTTGTTGAACACTGATAGAAAATTGCACTTTAATATTTTTATAACGAATATATCGTAAACTGTGAACAAACCAGATATAATCCAAGTTCGTAGTGATGGAATAGACCTTCTATTATACCATCACTATGGTGATGGCCTCTCAACTTATCACGTTATCTGTTCAAATAATGAAACTCCATTGACAAGGCACAATTATTACAGGTTTTGGGTAATGCGTATTGTCTTATGAAGTACTACCATAGACCTTCTATGCTACAATGTCCTTAAAAGTTGAGTTTGCCAGTTCAATCTTTTTGTTGACAATCGAAGAATCCATTAAATCATGGCGGTGAGGCACATTTACAAAAATTACATTGGTGTTTTCCAATTTTTCCATCGCAGACTCTAAGGAAGAAGCAGCTTGCATGGATTCATTTGAGTATACGTTTGGCTCCTCCTATTATGACCACTGTGTCTTTCGAGGATAACATTTCTTCTCCAGAATAGACTCTGTCTTCTAACTGAACAACGCTCCTGGTTTTGGCACTGGGCTTGACCTGCTCTTCTATATCAGATTTCCAATTCAAATTTTCTTTTATTATCCTGAATT